>PTEX01000087.1:1051309-1140673 GCA_003342815.1 Eudromia elegans | reverse complement strand
CCTTCCTTCCTTCCTTCCTTCCTTCCTTCCTTCCTTCCTTCCTTCCTTCCTTCCTTCCTTCCTTCCTTCCTCCCTCCCTCCCTCCCTCCCTCTCTCCCTTCTCTCCTTCCCTCCCTCCTTTGACATATTTCCTGCTCTGAAATAAGACTGAATGCTCAACTTGAGTTGCTTGTGCCATAAAAGCAGGCAAAAAGTGTGATATTTTTTCTTTACTGCTTTAAACCAGAAAATATTTGATATGTTCATCATCATAGGTAACACTTAGTGGCTGGGGCAGGTAGTTCATGCATTAATACATTTGTGATAGTATAAAAGGAATACATAAGTAGTCCTTTCTTGGTGTTTGTGCACTTTTAAGTACGCAGCCGTCTGCCCACTGAGATGATATGAAGGACAGAAAAGCACATTTTAAACTCAAACCACTCCCATTAACCAACAGTAATTAACCTTTGTATTTGCTTTATAGATAGTTGGGTGCTAAGGTTTTTCTACTGTTTCTTCAGGTCAGACACATGAGTTGTAAAGTAGTTGGATTTGGTTTCCTGACACTAATATATTTGTGAGGATGGACTTGAACTATCACAAACCTGTATTAAATTCTTGTAAACTTTATATCCACTCTTTGCATAACCAATTTCTCCAATTGTGTGAGTTTGTATATTTTTTTTGTTTAAGTGTAACCAGGGTGAATGTTGCACCACAGAAATAATAATAAAATCCAGTGACAAAGTTTCCAGATACCATCATGCCAATTGCTAGGAGAAGATTATCAACTGCAAAATCTGCACTTGTGCATTGTGACATGAACTTTGGGTGCAAATTCCTTCCTCACAGATCAAGCCACTTACCTGCCTGAGCACAGCGAGGGAGTCTCTTGCCTGAAGGCTTAGAATTACACTTGCAGTGCAATTCTGGAAAGCAAAATAAAGGCACACATAGAGCTCTCTCTCTTCTTCTCTTCAAAAAATTGAAACCAGGGGTACAGCAATGACATCTAATTGCAGCATGCAGGGTCACAACATGGAAGAAATTACAGACTGTTCTGTTGCCAGCTTTCCAATTAAAATTTTACAGATCTTGTAAATTTACTGTTTGCTTCTGCAAGCGTTTGTGTCACAAAAGAAAAAATTCCCTCCAAACATTACAAAAATATAAGTCTTTGCCCAGCTGCTGATATTTACTACTCAGTCCAGAGAGAGTTAAAAACCATATAGAAAAAAAATATAGTAGGAGAGAAAAATGGATGGAGAAGAAAGAAGAAGGAATCTTTTATTTCCAGCCTAACAATGCAGGAAGCACAGACATGCGGTGAGCTATCACAGAATCACAGAATCACAGAATGGCCAGGGTTGGAAGGAACCTCTAGAGGTCATCTAGTCCAACCCCCCTGCACACGCAGGGTCCCCTAGAGCATGTGGCACAGGGTGGTGTCCAGGCGGGTTTTGAAGATCTCCAGAGAAGGAGACTCCACCACCTCTCTGGGCAGCCTGTGCCAGGGCTCTGTCACCATCACTGTTAAGAGGTTCTTTGGCAAGTTCCTGTGGAACTTATATTTACCTGAAATCCTCATAATTTTCTGAATTTGCTACTTCATTAAGCATTCTAATGCTTAATGCTTTAAGTAAGTCTTCTGAAGTAATGTGTAAGATATTATTACAATGCAGGTTATTTTATTTTATTTTATTTTATTTTATTTTATTTTAGTTTAGTTTAGTTTAGTTTAGTTTAGTCTTAGTTTAGACTCATATTAGAGCAGCACACACTTGGTGTGGCAGAAGGGGACCAGAAGAAGCAGAGGAGATCAAGACACAGCAGTTGACATTAATAGACTTTAAACAGAGTGTAGATAGCATAGCGGACCTGTAGCTTGATCCAGGCTGAGGTCTCAGATGGACTGAACTTTCCACAGGCTTCTTGGTTCTGAGGCATCTACAGGACCCTCCGGTCATGACAGTCTAGCAGCCTGTCTCCTTGTAAATTTTACGTTTGAAGTAGTTGCCTTCCCTTGCTTTCCATGGAGCAGCAGAACTTGTATTCCCTTCACTCAGTGTCCAAAGTGATTTGTTGATCTGAGTAAAATCTGTTTTATATACTGTCAGTCTTTTCAATTCCTCGAGCCTTGAGAAATGTTTTCTATGCATGATGCTCTAACAAACTCTTTAAGGGGTAAAAGAGAACTCTATGAGCTCACTTATAAATACCTATTGCTTATTAAATAATACATGCTATTTATTTTTCTCTCTTGAATTTGCATGTGCTTTACTCCAGTGTCATTAGAAAGTTCAAAAGAGTGGCATTATCTCTTGTTATTGCTGGTCGTGTGCCCTCTACTCAAATGAGAATGCACAGGGAATAACATCCTTTGACTTCCCCTCCTTCCTAGCTCATGCTAGAGTCCCAGGAAAGGAAAGACTGCTCCCTTTCCCTCAGTCCTGAGTTCCAGCCCCAGCTAGATATGGAGCTCAGGCTAGAACAAGTGCTAGATTACGGCACGAAGCTCCCATGCTGACTCCATAAAAGCTTTCTTTCAAACTTCTCCATTATCTGAACAGCTCTGTTAACCAAACCTATTATCTTTCCCCTTGGTTTTCAAGTTGAGAAAGAAAAGCAACTTCTTTAATGGCCCACAGATTGATGATTAACATTTTACATGTCCCTGCTGGTAAGTAAAAGAACTGCTTTGTGGACAGTGAAAATGCCTGTGAGAAGGAAGTGGGAGTCAACCTGCTTTATTAAGTTGTGCTGCTTCATTAATCACAATCTTTTTTTATTGCATTGCTTGAAGCCAAATCCATTCCACTTCTTGGGAATAGGTTAGCTTAAAACCAAGTGCTCTTAATGCACCTTTGACATCTGGCCTAGCAGCTGGCTATCTGCTAATATTGCTCTTAAGAAGTGTCAGGAGCCACATTTACTGTGACCATTCCAGCCCTTCTGAATTAAGCTACCGTACGGGGCAATGAATTACCTTAAAGGAGCTCCTCTGGAAAGCCCTAAGTTTTATGCTGGACCCCTGCCAGCCTCAGTGTTTCATGAGTATGAACAATCAGACAATTGAGCTGATTTGACTTTGCCACTCCTGGAGTTTCATTGCCTTTAACCTTGGGATGTAATGATAATAACGCCATGCTAAGTGCCTCTCCTACCAGGGGGAATAGGGTTTGTCGGCTCAAGTAGGGCACCCATTCTTGTTAGCCGAGAACCGCACTGATTTGCAGCGCAGAGGAAATAGATTGAGCTTGATTAACATCACTTAGGATGCAGCTTATTTTCTTCTGAGATTCTTAAGGTGGGAAGCACCCAGGTGTATTTATTTCCATTTTAATTGTAGGCTTATTGTCAAACAAGGCTGGTGTTATTTATTTATTTATGCTTTTAAGTGATCTTTAGCGTTTACTAAAGGCCCAATAGCACCCCCCTAAAAGGTTTCTACTCACTTCCACCTCCAGGCCGAGCAGTGATGGGCAGCTTGATTATGGTCTGCATTAAATATGGAGGCAATTGTCCCTCTCTGATGAAGGTACAGCTGGAAGAGAGATTTCCTTTCCTGGTATTGCAAGGTTATGAAATAAGAATTGCTCAATAAAGTTTCCCAGTCCACATTAGGAAGGACAAACTAGAGAGTTCTCTTCTTTCCAGACAGCTGTGCCCTCTCAAGTTGCTCTCTGCTTCTGGCTCTTGAGACTTGGAAGGTGGCTGGGAAAGGAGATGTATCCACAAGAAAACAAGGTCTGGAGTTGTAATTAATGTGGCACAGCTTCAGAGAGGGATGACATGTTCAAGAAGCACAGTGTATCTGTCCATTGATAGAGTGGGCAATGTCAGGGAACACGTGTGAAGGCTGAGCCTTACCAGGCAACGGAGACAGATAAAGCTTGCTGTTCTGGTCCATTTGGGAGCTAGACGCAGATGGGAGACCGAGTAGATATATTAAGCTGAGTGATGTGCTGTAGTGTTGTAGTCCTACCTTGCAGCGGGACATGCTGTGTCTCCTAGAGCTGTCCTTAGCAGCTGACATCTGTTAAGAAGGAGGAAGCTTCCACAGGAGAACTTTGCACCTGTCAGGACTCTTTTTGTTGCAGCAATGCACAAGTTGCAGCTAAAACGACAGACTATCATCATCCATCAAGCAGCAATATTTGTTTCAGGCCTGTGAGTAATATAAAGGAGCCAACTCTGCAAATACTCTGTGTCTCTTCGCAGTTGAGTCCCAGACTCCCTCAGAAAGAGTCCGTGGCGTCCTGATGGAGCTATGATCAGGATACAGTGGTGGACCTGTCAGTTCTCCTGCTCTAATTAAACGGACAGAATTCATATTATTTCAAGAAAGTCCAATTAGAAATGAAGTGCAGAAGCACAGTAAATTAGATTTAACAGAAAGAGGAAACTAGTAGACTACTTAGAGTGCTACAGCAACAGAGCCAGAGTGCAGAATCCATCTCTTAAATAAACTCTTATACCTCCCTCTTTTCCACTGGTACCTTCACACTGCTTCACCTTTTCCATGTTCCTATAAACATCATTCATTCATCACTCTTTACAGAAGCCTAGCATTTAACATGTGTTCTCTTTTTCCTTTGTATTTTTTGGCATATTTTATATATTTCATATACTTATATATAGTTACATAATAAAAATATTAAAGGAAACCCTGTGACCATTATATCCGTGATTACTATTTCAAAAATTCTGTTTAAAGATAGTGTGATGGTTGGCATATGATTGACTATATATTTTGTCTACTTAATACTGGAAAAATGCAATTTCTAAAGGAAGAAAAGATATTGGTAAGATACAGGACATTTTTTGTCTCACAATCTTGGCTAGGGACAGGCTGAAATGAATATTCTTACTACTACGCAATCTTTCAAACACAGTTTAATGTGTTAGTAATTCTATGCTGCAATGCTGATCTGTGTTGCAAAGACTGTTACGGAAGCTCAAACAGCTGTCCATGTTCAACAGTATGGGGGGGAAAAAAAAAGAGTTCTTAGAAAACAGCCTAAAAAAGATACTGGTAAAAACTTGAGTTGCTCCAAATTCTGGCAAGAAAGACCAGCTAGTGCTTGTGGTAGCGGTTTGTGAATCTAAAATAGGATTTAATTTTCTGTGTCAATGCAATACATTTTTAGTCAGCAATAATAATAATAAATAGAAGATGTATACAGACATTAAATGACTGAGTAAGTTTAAATGGAATTTCCATTATTTATCTTGCCTCCTCTTTGCTCTGATTTTTAGTCTTTCTGTGGAAAATCATAAAATATACAAAGCTTTCCTCTAGTTTTGACAAAGCATGCTTCATTTTTAGTGTGTGTTCTGTAACCCTTTTTTAGCAATATCCCTCATTGCAAAAATGTGCAGAAAAGAAAATACTATTTTTAATGAACGAAAAATATACTTAATGCTATTTTTAAAATACTTTTTTGAATATATATAAATGCCTTTATTAATATTAGTCTCAAATGACTTCATATAGTTTCTGGTATCTTCATTTGAGGGCTAAAGGTTCAACACTTTTAAAAACACATAGCATATTTTGATTGAATGTTTTTAAATTCCAAGAAAAAGTGACAAAATTGAATTTCTAATTTAACACACAGATTTTGAACTATGTTGGTCTATTTCAGTGATGTGCACTCACATTCCTGCTGTAAATGAAAAAAAAAATCCAGCATGCATGCATATGATTTCTAAAAGATGACATTGATTGTAAATGGCTTGTTGCCTGTGATCTGCTACTGTTCAGAGAAGGTGTAAACAGTGTACATTTTAGTATGATTCTGATAGCCTTCAGCATCTAAGTCAAAATTTAAATCACAATTTATAAACAGTCATATCTTCTCAGGCTGCTTTTTCAAATTTATTACAGGATGGCAGGGTTTTCTTTTAAGGATGCAGATGATGTTACAGTTCAGACTACCATCCACAAAGCAGTCACTCCGAGGCACTGGAGCAATAAGTCACCTCAGAAAAGGACTGAGTGGATTTCATTAGTAACCCAGATGGCAGCAAGAGTCCTTGCCAAGACAGTATGGGTTTATTTGATAACATCTGGAGACCTCATGGTACGGATGGAGTCACTGCTTATATCCTGAAAGCGCCAAGAAAGAAAAACAGATATATAGACAACAGATCATGTGCTTGCCCAACGTAACAGGAGTGATCAATGATCAGAGTAAACATCTCCAAACTCACAGTATTTAAACTTGAGGTTGTGCTCATTTTCTAGTAAGTCTCTCAGGTGGTGATATAATGATATTATAAAATAAAGTACATGAAGAGAAAATGTTTATTTCTTGAAGCAGCAATTTTTAGCAAACTTTTGCCAGTGGAGTATTTTGGACATCTTGGAGCTGCCTGGGCACCTAAATTCAGGAGGTGGCTAAAGCATGTGCTTTGCTTTAAGCTCATGGAGGAAGCATTAATTCACTTTAGATACAGCTAGAATTAAAAAGTGCACACAAGGTAATATCATGGTTTTGAGAGCCCTTCAAAGCCCAGTCTTCAGCTTCTCTTCTGCTAAAAGGCAGCTAGAGCAGAGAAGAAACGGAATAACGTGAAGAACTTTAAAAAGGGATAGAAATAAGGGAGAGACCTAAAAAACATGCTTCCCTTTTTAAATTAATCTGCAGTGCAAGCTGCGGCATGTCAGTATTCGTATCAGGCAAAGGTGCAAGCCAAGCACCTCTCTTCTCTCCCAAAACTGATGGGATTGTCTCCAGAAACACCTAGTAGGAGACACTGGGTGTAAAAATATTTTACAACTTGAAGGAGTGCCACGGGTGGTACAAACAGTGCCTCTATGGGCAACAGAATTGAGGTCTTATACATAGCACATCCATATATAAGATTTGCTCTTTTTTTAAAAAAAAAAGAAGTATAGGTATATGCAGGGTTAACGCATATTCAGGAGAGAGATTCAGGGGAGATTATACTTTTATTAGCCTATTGCATATAAATGGAATAAAAACCTTTTGGGCTGAGAGACCCTTCATCAGATCCAACTAAAACTCTTAAACTTTTAAAACTATGTAATTATTTTCTCTCACATTCTCAGATCATTAAAGAAATAACAAAAGTCCTGTACAAACAAAAATATTAGCAAACACTTTCCAGACACATATGCGTGGCCACTAACACCAAAATTATACCTAACTTTCCAACATATTGTCACCTTAAACTGGGAGCGGGGAGGTTTGGCATCTTGTATAGATTGGTCTTTTTCCTCCCAAAGCAACTTGAAATACAATTTTAAATGGATTTTTCTTCAAATTTATTTTTCGAGTAGGGAAGTGATTTGAAGAGGGGAGAAGCAATAAGAAAAGAAAGAGGCAGAAAAATAGCTTTGCCAGATTCTGACTCACCCGGGACTGGGGGTCTGAACTATAACCCTGGACTATTTTTACGTTGTTTATCACATTTGATGAGACAGTTCCTTTTATGAAGGTGTTGGTCAAACAGCATGGTAAGTTAGCATCAAATTCCTCTATATCTGCTATCTATCATGATGTAGAAGGCTACATCTGCATGAGTTTGTAACTAAAGGAACATGTGTTAATATATAATCTATCTGTGATTGTCAGTAATTGTAATTTTTTGGTGTATTGCCTAATGCATTTCACCTTTCTCTTTGTTTTTCTCAAAAGCATATATTAATTCATCTACCTTTGAGAAACTGTGATATGCAAAGAGTATAAGATTTTCATATCCTTACCAGAAAATCTGCTGTGAGCCTAGTGAACGGAGTTACACTTACACTGAGTTAAAACAATTTCCAAGCTTTCCTAGACATTCAATATATAGTTTAAATAGTATATAGTTTACTATATAGTTTAAATATATTAAAGCCAATTAAACAGTAAGGAAGTATAAACTAAACAAAATCTGCTGATACTGTTTTAAAATACAGCAGTTCAGGTACCTCCTATGGATAAAAAAAGCCATATGATGCCTCCAGGATGAATGTTTCTATACAAACTCACTTCTTTATTTGAAAGTATTTCAATCAGACCGCAGATATCCCAATGAGTCTTAAATCCCTGGAACTCTAATTATGCTAAGCTGCATTTGCTGCATCTTGGACCCCAACTGACCTGCCTGTGTTGTGAGCTAAGAGTCACTGAACACCTGGCTGGCTTCAGACGTATGCAAGAGTCCTGCTGAAGTCAGTAACGCTATGAGCACGATTTGTTTAAGAGTTTGAAAAATGAGGCCTTTAGGCACTGTTATTTAAATTTAAATATAAGCTCCTACAAAATGAAGACAGAACACAGTCTCCTTGAAAGGCACTCATCCTCAGCTTTGACAGCTTTCTGTCCATCCATCAGACACACCTCAACTTAAAAATATTTACTTTATATATATTTATCATTTCTTGTAAATACGCTATCTTCCTCTTGGTTAAGATAATACGATATTTCATTACTCTACAGTTTTTGTTTATGCAGGTGTCTTTTACTTAGTCTTTTGCTCTTCTAATAGCTGAAATGTTCCCTACAATAAACAGAAAATAAATAAATAAATTTAACAATTTACATATTCAAAAATTGCAACTTAAATTTAAATTGCAAAACAGATCTACTTTTGGTGCATTGATGGAGGTACACGCTATCCTTAATTGAAAAGGTTAAAAGAAGTCCTGAAAATAAGTAGAGACTCTTGATGTTTATGTTTTTATTTTTCTTCTATTTTGGAAATGTATGGACATTTTTCCTGAAAATGATCCATGTAATTTAAAGGCAGAGGAAATAAAGTAACACAACAAATTTTATTTTCTTATACTTTTTTTTTAATTTTCTTCAGCATTAAAGAAAGGAACTTCATCAACATTGATTGTCATTTACAGAAAACATTCAAAAATCATGTGTGCATTATTATGGAATGCTAACAGTATTGAACTAATAATTTACTGGACATAAAATAAGACAAAAATCTATTACATTCTAAAGTAATATAGAACCTTTTCATTTGACAGGGATGCTGATCCTAGGAAATTCATGATAAAAAATAAACCCCTCAATGGTCACTTTCTAAATGAATCAGGCTGTAGTTTTACTCACATACACATAAATTAGGTAAGATATATTAAACAAGGGAGAAAGATCAGAAGAAAATTGCAGATGTAAAAATGTTGGATGAACTCCTGGCTCCATGGAAATCTGGGATGTCCTTCCCATTGATTTTAATGGAGCCAGACTTTTACCCAGTATGTCATGGTTCACTTGTGGTTTTGCTTTTTGCATCTACAAGCAATTTAAGATATATATCATAATTATCTTACAATTAAGCATCAGAAAAAACAAAGTCACTGTTGACTCTATGAGGCATAGAAAGGAACTTTTGTTCTGCTTCTGAGAGTGATTCATTCTGAGTGTTATTTGATCATTTTTAACACACTTCTTAACAGGCAATGCAACTCTTGTGCGTTACCAACACACAGTAAGACCAGTGTTTTGTGTTTGCCACTTACCAAGTGACAAACAATATCCCCAAAAATTAAATCATATTGATTTACAACAATGCAGCTACACCCAAGCACCATATAGTTTATGGCTTGGAGATCTGGGTCTTAACATCTCATTTCACTATAACAAAATGAACTGGAAATAGGATAAAAACATTAGATCTTTGAAAGTTGGAAGTATATGAAAAATCAGTTTCTCTCATAATCCTAAAAGCAAGGAAGCATTTTCAGGGATATTTCAAAAATATTAGAAAGTTTCATTTAAATCTAAATATCTATTTTAATTATGTTTTTCTTTTTTTATAAATCGATAATCATAAAATACTAGCAATTAAAGTCATGTTACTTATGCTCCTGCCTTTGTTATTACAGCTGTTGATAAACTGGACATAATTTATTTTTCTATTACGATCTTCAAAACATGTATTTGGTGAAGGTCAGTTATGGCTTCAGATTACAGCTAATGAGTGGCCTGACCTCAAATTTGAATAAGAAATTAAAAGCATACAAAAATATTTTGCTCATTGGAAAGAAAAAAAGAATGTTTCTATTAATATAATCCATGCCAGAAGGATTCATAAAAGCCATACGCTGTAAGGAAACATTATTTGCTTGAGCAACCTTTCTTCAGATTATATTATTCACGTACAGTCTGCAGGTATTAATACAATACTCACTACACAGACTCCTTGGGAACAGGCCTCATCGACAGTCCTGCCCTTTTTTTCCCCATTACAAACAGAATTATACACTGAACACCAACGGCTGGTCAAAAGGCTTTATCTATTACAATCAGTTTCCATAAAAACTGAAGAGTACATTACACTTATAGGAAGCAAGTACATAATTTGCTCTTTGATGTTTTTCCTCTTTAAAAAAAATCATTACAAAGTCGTATGCTTAAACAGAGACATAGAAAAAAATCAGTGTATTCACTGTCCCAGGTTATTTACAGCAAAAATTACGGAGACAGCGTACGTAGTATTAGACTTCCACAAGCATATATTAAAAGTAATAACATTTGAAAAAATATTTTATTTGTCTTCTACATTTCTACAATACATACTCAGGTTTTTATTCTTGCTTTGTTTGTTTAGTTTTTAAGTAACTTTCTTTAGTGTTAATCAGATGAGGCAGACAGTGCAGCTGTAAAACAAGGGATTTTGTTGCTATTCTGACTCCTAATTTATTTATACTGTCCATTCATTACAGCCAGAGTAATTAGTTTAACATGGGAATTACCTCACAGCGATTAGCATAAATCTCGGCATACCCCATGCGCTTGAGTTAGCTGGGTGTCGATAACGGCTTGCGTAGAGTTCAGTTGTGCTTTGTCGGTGGCCGCAGGTACAATCAGGGAGCTGCTCCCTGCAGCCCACCGGAGGTCACATTGCAGTAATGCAAGAGGCAAAACTATCATCACAGCTAGTTCACTCACTATGCTACTCAGTGGCTTTTTAAGAATAAGTGCATGAATAAATCCCCATCTACTGCACAAGAATGCATGATCTACACTTCGTAGCATTAAGTTATTATTAGCATTTTATATTAACAACAACAACAACAACAACAACAACATTTTTTTTTTTTTTGCCCAAAGACATTGAAGTGACACGTTAAAAAAACACACCGTAGTGCATATGTATCCCCAAAGAAGCTGACAGCTTAATCTAGTTACTTTGATTTATTAAGCTGAGTGTCTAGTCAAGACATATATAAGTGCTTTTTTTTTTTTCTTTTTTTTTTTCCGTTTTAAAATAAGTCTGTTTTAAGTGAAACAGACTTTAAGGTAAAACCTGTTCTTTGTGGCTGCCCATCTAGCCCTGCTTGTTCTCCAGTGAAGTTGAGTTTTTGTTGTCTAAATAATAAGGGAAGGGACCAACATGATCATAAAATTGAAAACTAGGAGACAATTTGCTAATTCTGTCCAGACAGAGTTTTATATTGAACATACTTTACTGTTGCCAATGTATAGCCATAAACAAGTCTTTTTCCTAGAAGCGCATACATCTTTCCCAACAGCAGTATCTTCAATTGCAAATTAGCAGCTCCATCCAGCAAATCCAACAAATATGTAAAAACATTGTGATATCTACATTAAACTATTTTTTCCTTATAATATTGTACAGAAGACCACGTGCAAAGCAAACATTTTTCTGCATGTACAGTTACAAAGAAATACTTATAATTTATTTATTGCTGCTATATCCAATGATGTTTTCTTTCACTCTCCCTAAGTGCTGTGCTTGGAATTGTGAAGATGATGAAATCATGTAATTGTAGTACATCATGCTAATGAACTCACTGTGAGTGCACTATCCTTCCTGTCTGCAGTTACACCCAGGAAATATTCGATCCCAAACCAGTTTCCACCTTTGCAAGTGAATTTTGCACATTTTGTTATTCTCTCAGCATAAACAAAAAGATAGGTTTGTTTGGAGGATGCTGACACATCCGTCTTGTCACTGGATTTTCGGACTGCCTTTTAGGGGTGAGTTACTGGTCCATGAGTTACCACTGGAGAAATTTAGATTTCACAATGCCTTTTGTCTGCAGTCTAGAGGGTACACACAAATGGCTCTTTTGGCTGAAGTGAAGTCTGCTGGAAACCATTTCTGGGATGGTAAGTTCCTGGGGCTTTTGGCTCCTTGTCATGCAGTTCTATTTATGGGGACAATACATGCAGGGACAATAGAGTCATGATATGCAGCTTGGGAGGAAGAAGAGAGAGGAGCACGCTTCCTGCCTTCTCTGTGCAACTGCAAGCTGGAATAGTTTTGTGAAGGAGCCAAGATGAGTCACTTCCCACTCCAGACTTCACTCACTAGTAACAAGGTGCAGAAGGGGAGATAAATAGATGGCCAAACAGCTCTGCTTTTTAATGAGCAGGTGAAATGCTAGGAAGAACTTCAGATGCCAGCAACCTCAAAGATTAAAACTCCAGTTGCAGTGGGACACTTGGCAAACGATAAGGACCTTGATGCTTATGGGTCTTAGTCTCTCCATTCCACTTTGTGATAAGATCACTCACCTAGCAAATTCAGCTGATGAAAGGAGCACATATGCATACCTAGGTGCTGTGAGGATAGGAGCAGCAATCAGGCTCCAATGTGTGGAAAGCCTTTTGGCTAGAGACCTGGCATCAGGCCAATGACTATTAAGAAATCCACTGCAATCTGTCCTTCTGCGTATGTTCTTATAGTGATAGAGCCATTTGCCACACTTGGGGTTGAGCTGGAGGCCAATGGAAGGGCATTTCAAATCTCTCACGATTAGGAAATGGGAGCATTTTTCAGTAGCACAGTATAAAAAATAGTCTTATGCACCTTTGCAGCAGATGAGCTGAGGCCTGGTCATACCATACAAAAGTCTCGCTGATGGTTGTGGCTTGGCGCATGCATGAGCAGAAGGGATAGCAGTTAGCCACTTCATTTTATATTGCTCACTCTTTATCGGCATTTCTCCATGTGGTAGTTCAGAAAACTGTGGCTCTCATTCCTGGTATGCTGTCATTTATTCCATATCTTAGTCTTTCCTCCTACATACCTGCAGCAATCCTGAATATGAACTCACATTAATGGTACCTTAACTCAGTAACTTTAAACTGCACTTTCTGTTGTCAACTGCCTAAATTCAGTAACTCACAAGGAGCTCATTTGCATTTTGCCTCCAAAAGGCTTTTCACAGCATGAACTGATTGCTCAGCAATGCTCCAGTGACTGTGAAACAATGGGTGACATGAGTCCTGCATGAAGCTGAGGAAACACTGACAGTGAATTCAGTTCATAGCAACGTTAATTCTAATCACTGGCTTTAAAGCCTTGTCTGGATCACGTTTGCTCGGGCAGCTCAACCTGTGCCCCTCAAACCCTCTAAAATTATCTTTCTAATTATTACCATTACATTTACATAGTTATTTTTAATAATGAAACATCCCTGAGTGGCATACAGTGCAACATCTGCATCAAGCAGTGATTGTCATTTACAAAGCGTGAAACTTACTTAAAGGAAAGAGGACCGGTTCTCCAAAACACTGTTCCTAAAGGAGGCTGGTCTTTCTGTTTCAACACATATACCAAGACACAATGTATTTGGACCAAAGAGACTGTTTGGTGCTTCATCCTAGGGTGTCTAGTACGCAACTCTAAAAATAGGAACTGGTCTTCAAGGTCAGATGTTGTCTCTGCTGGTAACAGCATCACCAGCACAAAAAGAGTAGGGAGGAAGGAAGATGGTGGCAGCCCAAGTGCCTTTGCACAGCTTTGCAAGAGAGAAAAGAGAGAAGACATGGGCAGGAGCCATCAGCTGCATGATGCTGGGCTGCTCAGAGAACTGCTTGGAGACGCTGCAGCAGGATAGTGCAGTGGGAGGTGAGAGCATGAGAGAAAAGCTATGCATCCTCCTTGTGCAAAAGATGTGAGGACAGAAATCCACGCAAAACTAACCTACAGGGAAACAGACATCTGCTCAAGCCGCTCCCATGATGGCAGAGACAACCACTTAACAAAGCTCACGTTATGGACAGGTCATGTAGCTGTCCCACGTGCAACACCCTACCCTCAGATGCATGCACTGAACAAATGCTGGTGCTCAAGATGCAATGCAGAAAATAAACTGGCCCCTGAGCCAAAATAAACAATAGGAAGCACAAAGCAAAAGCATTAAAAAGCAATTATGAGGACGACATCTGACTTGTGCTCCACAAAGCTCAAAAGGAACCTGGTAATGATGAGGGCCTCTGACTTTATGCAGGGATGAGCACCTTCTGTGTGGTACTGAGATGCCTCCAATTTTAACAGCTCTAGTCAGAGCTCAGGGAGGCTGGCAACTTGCAGAATCAGATCCTAAACGCTGCCTATCACAAACCAATCATAAAATACATATTGCTTTCGGAAACAAATTGGTTCAACTGAGCACCTTCTATTACCCTGTTTTTCTAGCAATCACTAAAAGAGTCTTTCCATTAAGAGAAAATATGACTCTAGGAATTAATTCTTTATACAAAGAGCTGGCAAGAGTGATATTTACACCAAAATTAAGTCCCTGTAGTAGTGTAATGAACAGTCTACATCTGCCTGCTTGACACCAAGGATAACTTAGATCTATGTGGTTGTATCATCAGAAAGCAATGCTAGAAGCAGACGATGCAGTACATATTTAAAATGATAATTTACCCCAGATAAAAATCTGAGGTAAATTATTGAAAAATAGGTCTTATCTGAAGAGCTTGACACACAAAAGTCAATGTGCTCTAGGTTTCTCTGCCTGAGCAGGGGTTTGGACTAGGTGATCTCTAGAAGTCCCTTCTAACTTCAACCATTTCATGATTCTGTGATTCTATGACTAGCTATAACTACAGAGCAGATGTGGCAAATGTTAGTTCTAGGAATTTACTTGGAGGGTTTCAGATACTACTGATGGAAAGTATTATAGATAAGGATAAATAATGTCTTTTTCACTGATCACCTTTATTTAATTATCTTGACAAAAATCAAAAATCCCAAGAATTGATATCTGATCTGAAAAGAATGAAATATTTACAAGAGGCAGCACACAACAGTGAGGGCCTTATATGAACACAGCAAAGTTTCTTTATTTACTAACACTAAGGACAGAAATTTATACCAACTAATCTGTATTTCTGCAGGTTGCCTAAATATGATAAGCCTAATATACTAAAACTATTATATATATATGTGTGTTCTTGTGCTTGGAGAAAAAGAAGGTAGGTATTGAGCTTTAGTGATCAAAAACTCTTTTAATGTTCAGTTGAATTAGACATTTTCCAGTGGACTGGGTATTTTGCAAACAGACCTTGGATAAATAAAGTGAATTAACATTCTTGAAAGTAGAAAGAGGCGAAGTTTGTGGTACTGATCATGAACTTGCCATATAAATGATGTAAAAAGACATATCGCCTTGTAAAGTCATTTATAAGTTTAAAGTATTTTTTAGAGGTTAGGTGGTATAAAGAAACACCAACAGCAATGCATTCTTATCTATGTCAACTTATGGCATTTTAATGTCATTAGCAGAAATCAGAAAATATGCCCTCAATTTGGAGTAAGTATTTTAGAAATTGTTGTTTTAATTTTGCAGATGCTATCACATTTGCAATAAAATTATTTTCAGCACAACTGATTTTTATTTTTTTATGGAGTTGAAATTTTCAGGATTTTCAGAGATTAAGAGAAGCATCTGCAAGTTTAAAATTTATGACTGCTACTGTATCTAAGGAATTACTAAGCAGAAAAAAATGACAAACAACTGTTGTTTTGTCTAGTTTGGATGCCATTGTGACATGCGTCTCATGAACCTTATGATGGAGGACAAGGAAAAACTTTATAAAATACCCTTGGAGTAGCCTGTGGATTATTTTCTCCTGCAGAAAGAGCAACAGAAGATGGACGTGAGAGCTCTGTGGGTCTCCTGGGAAAGCTGGAGGCATTAACCTACTATTGCCACAGCCTGTGTTTCTGCATGGGTCTTGGGCTAGCTGTGTCTCTGGGGGCTCCCATGGCTGGGGTGCTGCACAACCCTGCACACAGCCTGTCCTTTGGCCTCCCTAAGCGCCCTCCTCCTGGCAGAACCACAGACTGCATTGGCTTCTATGAGATTTGAAATAAATAAACAAATATATCTGCTTGTAAGTCCTGCCTTCAGATGACCTCTTCTTGTGGCCCATTTCTCATAATTTCTGCTCTTCCAGAAAACTCAAAGGAGCCTTCTCTTGAAAAGCTTCTTCAGGAAGAAAGGGTGGTAAGCACAGAACTGTGAGCAAAGCTGAATCCTGCTCCTCCAAGAGCAGAAAGTCTATGGTCTCTGGCTCTGGCAGCATCCAGAGGCATTAGTCATGACTGTTAACTAAATTTAGTTAGTCCACAAGATTGAGTCTCAGCTGACTTCCACTCCCCCTTGCCTGGTATGTGCTTGGTAATAATTTGTCATAATTTAAAACCATGAATCGGAATTTGACAGGATTGAAGTGATGACAGCAATTGCAATTCAATCTACACCTGCATGTTTCCAGATCAGAGTTTGCTCTGTGCTGGCCTTTGGTTTTGCAAGAAAATGGACAAAGACATTTCAGAGACAGACAAAAATAAATCCCTGATCCTTCGCTCCCCTCTTGAAGAGCATATAAATCAACCATATTTGTATATATACATGTATATGCATATATGCATATGCATATATGTATGCATATACATGTATATGCATGTGTAGGTGGAGAATGGAAACCATCAGCTCATCTATACAATAGCTATGTCATATCTAGTGATAGCTACGATTGTAATCATGGTTCTTTGCTTGCTTTGAATTTCCTCTTCCCATCCTCCCTCTTTCTCCCCTGTGGCTGCTACTCTTCAGAGCTACATTTTAGGCATCCTATGGTTTTCAGTGAGATTACTATATGCCTTTCCATTGACTCCAGCAAAAACCAAACAATTCTTGCAACTTCTTTTAAAAGAAATCTATATACATATATTTTAACAAAATCAGAAAAATGTCACGGTGGGATAGTCTACTTTTTACTCTGGTTTAGACACCTAACTAACATCAGGTCCTGTCATGTTACTTTTGTATATACTCTATCCCTCTCACAGGGTAAAAATTAAGGAAAAAAAAAAACCCTTTTCCTCTTTCCACTTGAACCTTCCAGACAAGGCTTTTGCACCATTGACACATTCCTGATGTTTCATTTGCAGAGTGCACAGATGTACTACATTACATGTCTCAGAAGAGATCCTGTTGTTACACATCAGCAGTTGATGATTTAACTCTGACTGGCAAAGTAAATCTTGATTGACCAAACTAAATTTAATGTTTTACTTGGAGAGTAAGAAATGCATGAGAGCCTGGCCGAGCATTCTTCAAAAGCAGGCGTGGTATTTTTAAGTTAGAGCATGTATGCATATAATACATACATATATATGTATATAGCACATATACATATTTATATGTGTATTCCATACATGCATAATAATTTCCAAGACAGCTACAAATTTCCACATGCATTAAACTATCTAAAAACAAGAAATAGGCAAGCCTAATAAGTGGAATTTTCTTAAATTATATCTGAACAATAAACAGCAAGAGTAATACTGCAAAGTACTGCTCTATTCTCATTTATATCTACAATAAATTTCTATGAACAGTTGTCTCCCAAAACATATCCCAATAAAATAAAATAAAAAAAGGTAAAACCCAGTGTCCTATATTTGTATATTCATGGTCAGTTCAAAAAAAAGAAAAAAAACAGAGAAAAAAGTAAACAAAGGAAAAAAAAAGAACCCCACTCAGAGGTGCATATTTACATTCTTCAAACTGTAGCGGTGAAAAATAATTCTATTAAGTGCAGGACATTCCTAGTGTTGCAGTAGTGACATTTTTAATAAGTTCTTCATGAAAACATTTCTTTTGTCTTAACAGTGATGCATTCCATGACTATATGACAATTCTGTCTTCCCCTTTACTTGCAGCCAGTGGTAGAATCTGGATTGAAAAGCTCCTTATATAATGGAGGAAACAGTGTGTTCACTATATCTGGATGAGATTGTTTAAATACCTGTAGTTTCTCTCCGTGCAAGTTGCAAAGTGCAGTGATGGTTGGTATCTTGGCTATTAACTGTGAGATATTTAAAAAAAAAAAAAAGGGAAGAAGGTGGAAATAAATTTAGTATAAATTACAGTTTCTAAAATGAACTAAGCATCATGTCATCTGACTGAATGCAATACTCTGAGCTCAATCACAACTACCCATCCAATATATCAGAAATCGTTTCTACTATTAAACAAAAATATCCTGAAAATTCCAGTCAAATGCCAAAGAACGTGTCTACAAAGAAGGACATATCTCCTACCTCTAGGAACGTTTTTATAAAGCAGTCCCACCTAGGCCCACTACACAAAGTCATTAGAGGTTTGGACAAGAAAGAAGGGAAAAGAAAAGAGATCCAGGGACCGGAGCATAGGAATAAATCTTCCTTCTCCTACACAGAGCAAAAACATGGTTTGGTCCTTTTAACTTAAATTAACGAACTAATGCACAGAGGAGCCACTACTAAGAGAGACACATGACCTTGGGGGACTTGGGCTTTCTTTTTAACAATTTACCTTTGTCAAAGTCTCATCATCAAGGTGGTTCTTCTGGATCACATGTTGAAGTGCAAAGTAAATTTTTTCCTGAAGCTTTTGGACCTTCCTTGGCTCTATTAACCAGGCTCGATCTAAAGAAAAGAAAGGCAGGAGCTGAAGGCAAGAAAAGTATGGAAGTGGGGCATGCTCACGGATGGATACCGTGTCCCGCCGGCTTTCACAGCAACCACAGGTATCTTGAGGAGAGCAAGACGATTGATCAGTATGTGGCTTCAGAGGCAGGACTCCTCAGTCCATTAAAGGATCACCTGAGAGTTTAATTAACACATATAAAATGTAGATCAACACAGTGTTGCTCTACATTTGTTTGTTTGAGCGAGGAGAGAAAGATAGAGTAGAAATGAAGCAAGGTCCAAGCATTAAATTATTCTCTTTTGCTACAGACAGTGTTTTTCTAGCTTATTACTGGTTAGGTGAAAAACATGTCATGTTATCTCAGTGATTTTTTAAGTCCATAAATAATAAACATATTAATCAAAACAGTCAGTCCTTTGAAAATAATAGAACATAATTATTTAAAAATTAAAACAAAATATATCTCATTATTTATTAGGCTAACATTTTGAGACCAAATATTATATTCTGAATAAAAAGAAATGGCTTCCTTCAAAAGAATTTCTTTAATAATTCAACAGAATTATGAGTTGTTGTGACATCTTGAAGTGCAAATTTCTCATTATTTAGGAATGCTCTCTTTTTAAACAACAGAAAATGAAAGATTATCTGTGAGAATAACAACTACAGATACACTTGTTTGGTACTGTACATGGCTTCTGCCAAACTCAAATGCTCATTAATTTCAATGCGCATAGGAGGTTTTTCTTAATATCTTAATTATCTTAATTAATCTTTTCTTAATATACTTCTTAATAATTTAAGAAGCCATGGCTTCTTAAAAAAAAGGCACACAAAGTGAAGTAGCCGACTTCAAGACAATTCTGAAAATATTAAGGCAATGTGTTTACTGCACCAGTAAATTACTATGTTCCCACGCTACAAACTTGCTTCCTTCTCCAGTTCTCACAAACCAAACTGAAGCTTGGTACAGATTTAGCTTTGAGACAGGAAATGAAAAATGATCCATTTTCTCATAGGCACGAATTAGAAGAAATTCTGAAGAAAAAAACCCACTTTTCTATTCAGGGCTCTTTTTTTTTTCTTTCTCTCCTTCAGTTACTACTGTATTCCATATATATACTGTAAGTGGACCATTTCAGTGAGATGCTTGTCATACAGACTAGATCAGAAGGGTATTTCTGTACAGAAGCTGCTTTCTGACAAAATGTGGAGAAGAGTGCATGGAAAGGGTACATCATCAAAAACTTAAAAAAGAAGAAAAATTACCAATTTTTCAAATACCTCTCAGGTGCTCAATCATTCTGCTTCTCTTTACATTAGTGGACATATAAAAAAAATTAGCTAAGAGTGTACACAGCACTCACAGAGGTGAGCACACAGAAGCATTTAGACATTTTCCTAGCTTAGATGCCAAATTTCATGCTAAAATTTGCTATTGCAAAACATGCATTTCAATAGTGTTAAATTAAGGCTTATTGAGGCATACTGAAGCTAAAAAGATTTATTGTAGAGAGAAATCCTTAAAGATTTATCTTTCTGTCACGGAAATAAGCTTAAAAATAGACTGAAGCTGTTGGTGCTGAGGCTTCATAAGTTATCTGTCACAGAATATGCTTTATATAGTGTAAGAGTGGTTAAATTTATGACAAAATCTAGGTGAAACCCTTGCAATGGATATTAAGTTTGCCCCAAAAAATGTGATTTCTAAAACCTAAAAAGTATGCATAAATTTCACTGGAATTCCAGAGATACCTCTATTTATATTCACAAAAGTATCAGAAAAAAAAGTCAATAAATAAGTGACTAGCAATAAGAATACGAAAAATACTGGTTCAGTTATACACTTTTCCTTTAGGGATTTGGACTCATCTATATGAAGAGTATATAGGCTACTGGGCAAAATTGTAATGCTAAATAGAAGAAAAAGGTCAAATCAGAAGCTCTCCTTTTACAAAAAGGAAAATGAGAAAAAAGAACGTGATTATTCAAAAATTCAGAGGTGTAGAGATCAATCTGTTTGTTAGTGGAGGTGTTTCAGGGTCATGCATTCAGCAATGTTCTACATCATTCTACAATGACTTAAGCTTGGAAATAAGAAATCAAACCAAACAATTACCCACCAGCATGGTTGTTATGACACTCATGTGAAAAGAGAAAATTCTGAAAAGAGAATAAAATTAATCTGTGTATTTCACTTAAGGAAATGTCTGTGTTCCTACACCAGTGGTGGAAAGAATGGGACAGGATAGTACTTAAATGGACCAGTGTTCCACTTTTTCACTTATACAAAATAAAACAGATGTTTTGAACTACTTGGAACAAAGAGTGTGGGGTGAAATGACTTAATTTTCCATTATTTTTTGTTATTATTTTGGCAAGATAATAAATGAGAAATTTCATTGTCTTCCCGAATTCAGGTAGTCCAGCTGATTTGGGAGCTACTTAATCAAAATTAGTTGTGGTTTTTTTTTTTTTAAGAAAAATTTGTTTCACACATTACATGTAGCTTCAGCCCATCACTTCTTTTTCAATTGCTCTTGTCATGGCTAAGAATACCAAGTGTGCTTTCACATTTATATTAGAGAATCAGGAGAAAGATACACTACGTTTCCTCCTGCCTGGGTGTAGGAAAAGCCAACTTGGACATGAGAGGCGGAGCTGTGAATTACTGCAGAGTTTAATCTTGTCCCACCAGCTACCCCTGCAAGCTCGACCATGGTGAAAAGAACCTGGAATTGCCCCTGCTTGTCTGTGCTGCTTGGCTCAAACCAAAGCTGCTGTTCAAGGGACACACAGCTCTGGAGCGCTGTATCAGGACTGCTGTACATCCAGACTGGAATTCATTAGCAGAGCTAATGGCTTTCACAGCACACGCCTGCCACACAGCTGGCCCGAAGCCAGCGGCTTCTTCAAACACTTAATGCAGCCGCAGACGTTTTAGAAGGAGCGTGGCTTCTCAGGAAACACCACGTGCTGGCAAAGCGCAAGAGGTTTCGGCGGATCGCAGACAAAAAGGGCATAGGAAGAACTACAAAGCCTGAAGTGGGATTTTCATATCTATTTAGTGCCTATCTGCAGCTAAGCACGTTTCATAAACAACTTGATCCAAATTTCATTACAGTCAGTGGGAAACACTGCATTACTTGAATAGGTTTTATCCAGGCATAAGGCACAAGAGTCCCAGAGCTGTTGGAAAGTTCTGGGACCAGATTTTGTTGGCTTGAGTTATAGTTTTTGCTCCCTTCCAAAATTACCTGGGAAATGATTCTAGACAGAAATCTTTTTTTTTTTTTTATGTCATCTTTAAATCTTTGGCTTACTTTTGGGCAGAAATCACATCAGTTGCTCTTTTTCCCCACATGAAATGTCCCTGTCTTACCCAAAGTGCTCTGAATTCAGCAGCAATAATCTTATTGCTTCTGTCTATCTATCTAGTTCTTTTTTCAATTTATGGCATTTTAAGGAAATAGAAAGTAAAGTAAAACACCTCCTAGATTTTAAGAAAGCAAATGCAGGTCCTCCTTATGCAGATTCCAGCAGCTTTTCTCCATATGAGAAAGAACTTCTTTCCTGTGAAGATGACGGAGCCCTGGAACAGGCTGCCCAGAGAGGCTGTGGACTCTCCTTCTCTGGAGATCTTCCAAACCCGCCTGGATTCCACCCTGTGCCAGGTCCCTGCTGGAGCAGGGGTGTTGGACTAGATGATCTGTAGATGTCCCTTCCAACCTGAACATTTCTATGATTTTGTATGTGATTCTTACTCATGTTGGTTCATAAGATGAAGCAATCTGGAAACACTTAACTCATCCTCTGCTTCCTCTGTTGTGATCATGTTCCTGAAGAACCTCACAGTCCAGACCTCACTGCTTTCAGCAATTGGGCAATTTGTTTGGTCTAATAGGTTACTCAGGACAGATGCAAACCCTGACTGTACGCAATCATACAGAGCATCACCTATTGCTACTTGACACAGTGCCTATCCCTTGTCATGGTCACAGGCTTGCTCTTCTCAGATTGGTGGAGGAGAGGGAGCCATCAGGATGCCATGTGTTCAACGACCCAGAGCTGCCACTCCTGCATATAGCAGAGATACAGCCAAGGTGCAAGCGTGCTGGGCTACGCAAACCCTCCTGCTCCTGCAGCCACCAGCTCACCCCTCTCACCAGTGCACGGCTGCGAGGGCTGCTCTAAAGGGAAATAAAAGGAGCAGAGTCCTTCCAGGAGCTGTTCTTAATGATGAGAATGAACACGTTGACACCATCTGTGCTAGTCTAATTCTGTCTAACGTAATCTCCACCACAGATGCGCAAAAGGGCAAAGTGACCTAGAGGAAGCCGTTAGCAAGACAGGCTGGAAAAATAATTTGCAGTGGGAATTTTTTTGCAAAGAGCTCTAAAGAAATTATTCCTAATGGGGTTGGATGAGGAGCCACATTCAGCTGTGAGCCTGATCCACCTCCTGAGTGAATTCCATCCCCAAAGCCCCTTTCCTGCGGCCAGACGCTCTGAGCCGGCTCAGAGTACACTTTCCTGGGAGGAGCTGTGCTCTGCGAACACGTGCAGAAGAGCACACTGACCCAAGGTGCACCACGTCTCACTCGGGACTGTGGGCAGTGCTTTATAGCTCTTGTTCTCATCCTCACATGGGCAGTCCCGCTGAAGTTATGGACTCCCTCATCCATGTGCTTCCAGGAGGAGCCTACCTCAGAGAACAGGGCAGAGACGAAACCCAGAGCACCCTGGAGATGCAAGGAGGAACATGCACCTCCTCAGGCCTTGTGCTTCTCCGTGCAGAGGCTGGAGGGTCACCAGCTGGGCACCTGAGCCTGGCTCCAGGTCTGCCACCAGCTCCTTTTGTCTCGTGACAGAGCCCTAAGAGGGGCTAAGAGGACCCTAGACTCCAAACAGAGCCAATCTTTTCCTATGGTTTAAGTCCAAGTAGCAAACATTGGCCTTTTCGTTTCTTTTTTTTTTTTTTTTTTTTTTTTTTTTTNTTTTTTTTTTTTTGTGGTATGACTGTATGTTTGCATAATTGTATAGTCTGTCTGAGAAATTTTATGATGGCATTCTCACACTTCAAAACTATTTCTAATATGTTTAACTGCTGACAGTATGAAAACTGCTGACAGTTTTCCAAAAAGAGTGGGTGTTACATTTGGGCAATACACTTATTCATCAAATTGTTTAAAACACCACTTAAAGAAAAGCAACAACTATTTAAATAAGTAGAAATAGAGGTGGGCAAGACAAAAAAAATAAATGGGGGAAAGAAAAAAAAAGGAGATTCTTTGTGGTATCTGGAATGAGTAATTACCTGGTGATATCAGAACAGCAGATGAAAACAAGGCAATCTCCTCTTCAGTCAGCTGTAAGGAACATAAATTCTTTGCAAAGTCAAACGCTTCATTCACCAGATCATCAGAACCTACAGATCACAGGAGACAAGGTCAATGCTAGAAATTTATCATCTTTTTAACTTGACTTGAAAATTAGCTTGTTTTGGTGTCAAACAAAATCTGAAGTCAACATTTGTACTTCTAAAAGAGGTGTCTTCCATCAGCTATAAAAATTCTGCCTAGTGTGAAAACTTGCTATTTCAGGTATCACTAAAACATCCAATGAAGCACAAAAGTCATCAAGAGTTAAGGACATGATTTTTTACCATAAGCACAGAGAGATCTCATATTTTTTTTTCCTATGTAGAAAGAAATGTTTATTAAACAGATCTGAAGGACACAGATAGATGCCCAATACCTAAGCAAAGTGAGTAACTTGAAATAACTTCCATGTATAAGATTTATTTAATAAACAGTACAAATATTTCTGAAAAATTATGAAAGTATAGTATATATATAGTATATATTAACTCAGATAATAACTCAGATAAATGTTCTGTTTCTAAAATTTATCAGTCCTTAAAATGGATAACCATAAAATCCATGGAAATGCAATATTTTCCAATATGTTAATAATAAAAATACATCCACATATGCGTATATATAGTAATATATGCATATAAAGGGAGTAATTCTCTCTTAGTTTAGTCCTGATTGTTTAATAATTAAATTTGCTGTTATTATATTTATTGGATGGATGTACAAAAGAAAATATGTAGCTGTTTATAATTTGGTTAGCACTGAATATCATGTTGAGAAATGAAGCAAGTTTTTAATATACGGACTTTTTATTATATAGATCTATGAGCCTAAAAACTTCTGCAGATTCAAATGATTTTCGGTATGAAAACATGAAACTTTTCATATCTTTTCATATCTTCCATACCTTAGGTAGGAAAACCTTGCTACCTTTTGCTGTGGCCCATCCTTTTAGTCTCCTTACAGAGGAGCATAGAAACGATTCTTCCCATTACTCCTTTTGCACAATCAATAGGAAACATTATGTCAGATATAACTGAGTGGTGATGACAAATTATTTTGGTTCGACTTCAATTTCTTTTTGCAAAATTTAGAGGCCAAAATAGGAAATTCATCTCACGGAACTCTCTTAATGCTTTTTTTTCCCCCGTTCTTTTTGTTTTTCTTTTCACTATCAAAACCCACTATCAAAATCATTATTTAGTGTTAGTAGATACGGAGTCACTTTTTAAGTTCAAGCACAGAGGTTTCAGGATTCAAAGTTTGCTGAAGACTTTCACTGCATTCACTACTCCCAGAAAGACATATCTGTCACCATTTGGTTCAGTGCAATGATTGAAAAGAAAGAAACAAACATACCCAAGGCTTTAAACATTTGCATCCCTCCATACTTTCCTTCAAACAGAACAGTATTGTTGAGTGGGTTGAAGGCACGGCACATTCTCACCAAAACCACTTCCAAGCAGCCTGGGGGACACAAAAACGAGTAAAAGCACCATGCATTACTGAAAAATTCAGAATATGGGAAGTTTCAAGAAAATATTTAGGAAAACATCAGCCATTAGAAGCATCATTGGGGAGGGACAGAGACTCTTTTGAGTTGCATAAAAGAGATCTCCCTCACTGATGGGAGCATTATTACTGTCAATGTCTGGGTTGAATAGAGAAAGGAGACATTTCCAATCCAAGCCCACTCCCTTGCTTTCTTTTTTCTAAGTTGACTTTCTTCATTGCAGCTAATTGCTAAGCTGAGTTTGTTTTGTATTTGGGTGAATATTTTCCACTAGAAGTATTTTCTCACAAAAATTAGTCATTTGCTGTCTTTTTTAATAAACATGCTTTATATAAAATGGACCTTCATTCAGTATGGTTACAAATATCAAACTTCATATGGTTGAAGGAGTGGAAATATCACAAAGTGATTCTAGAGAAAAAATAAAAATTAAAGAACTATCAAAAAAAAAAAAAAAAAAGCCTAAATTATATTTCTCTCATTTTCCTGTCAGGCTGAGAAATAGCCATACTAACTTCTTTTTTTTCTCCTCATCCTTTCTTATTACTCCCTATGTGCAAAAACATGCAGTTTGAAAAAAAAAATGAAGAGAAAAACGATTTCAGATTTATCTAAATTTAAATTTCCCTGCCTAAATCCAAATTTCCTGTAAGAAAAACTGTGAATCTGGGGGTTCTTTTCCACACATATTCTTGAGTGAAAAGGCCTGATTTTACAACTTCTTCTGCTTAACATTAACGGCAAAATGGAAAATAAAACCTGACATGTTTAGACATGCTGAAGCTAACCAGAGCTGTCCAACCGTATGGCCAAATAAATCTTTTTCCTTAAGGTGCAATTGTGTTGTTAGTTTTGCCAGGCAAGTGAATGAAGCTACTTCAGGTCCACAGGCATCTGCAGAAGCTTCAGAGCTGGTATGAGCTTTAGAATTTCATCTCGAGTGAAGAGCCTCTTGCCTTGCTGGAGCCTGCATGTGTGCTTCGTGGGTCTCCACGTCTCCCTCGCCATGGGTCAGCCCCACAGTGCCCCATGGCCCCACGCACGGTGCGCTGAACTGCACAGACTCGCAGGATTGAAGAAGAGTTCTCCTTGGAAAGACGCTGCATGTCCTACGCTTTGTTGAGTTGCCTTGCCTCCTCTTGCATGAGGCGCAAAAAACGATTAATGTGCAAAAAACTATTTATGCAGTTTGTGCAAAATTTGTGCAAACGCGGCACCTGCGGCAGCTCACCAGCTAACACCATTTCATCCTTCCCAGTAAAACGGGACAGTCACGACAGACCTTGTCACGGAGCATGGAAGTTCCTGAGGCCACTCCGTGGCAGCAGCAGCCCTGTTCCCCATGCCCTTTCCAGCATGCACGCACTGCCACGCGCACTCGGAGCCCCAGCGCTGCCCTAATCCGCTCTCATCCCTCCCGACACCAACTGGCGCCGCAGGGATTTTCCCCCTGCGCACTGGCTGCAGGCTATTGAGGCAGCCTCATTAGAAAGATTAGAGATGACCACAGAGGCAGGCCCCTGCGCTCGCCTCACTAATGACAAGCAGGGTATTAAGGGGTAGCAGATGAGTGATGCGACCAGCCGAATTTGCAAGGTCCTTCCACTACATGTCAGGTTGGAGACTGCAGTTTTCAAGATGACTTTGTGTGCGTGTGAGTATTAAATCACCACAAATATCGGGAGGGAAAGGACCAGAAGGAAGCAATGTTACTGACATGTTGATGCATCTGGTGAAATGGACTGAGGAGCTGCCCTTTAAAAATTAAAATGACCTGGCAAACAAGACAACAGATTATGCTGTGGGGATACATGGTTGTGGTTGTGTACCCACCTGACTTAAGGAGGAGGATTTGGTCATTCTGGCAGAGCTCCATGAAGCCGGTTATCCGCTTCGCAAACTCCACCACGTACTGGATGGCGTGGGTGATCTGGATGGCACACTGCTGCCACAGAGCTTCTCTCGTCTTCCCGGGAACACGCATGAAAAGCAAAGCAGCAAGCAGCGGGTCATTAGAGCATTAAGGATTTCAGGTGGCTGGGCAGAAAAGCGCAACCCATGGATTTTGCCCAAGGCAGGCTAAGGCATGCCTATTTATTAAATTGCTTGACACTTCTCATTAGAAGGCTGTTTGCACAAGTCATTTGTCTGGGATCTGAACTCTGGCATTGCACCTTCAAAAGAGGGGCTGAATGGCCCAGTGCTATCAATTGATTTTAATACTGGCTTCTGTGTAGGATCTACAACAGTGACACAAACAATGTAAATACCCAGAGTACTGTGAGAGAAGAAGTGGATCAGTGCTAGCAGGTCATCTACCGGAATATTTATGCTAGCTTAAATTCTTTTTTAAAAAATCATTAAAGTATCATTGCAATCTGAACAGTGACTACACCACTTTTTTTTTTTTTTTTTTAATCTCCATGATATTTAGTTTCCCTGTCCACTTGCGCATGCACGCGCACCGGTGCTCATGGGTTGCGTGCCACAGCTCTGCAAGCTGTAGAGTGTTTTTATTCCTGCCAGACCTGCAAAGGCACAAAGCTTTCAAGGAACCAATTGGGCTCTCTGATGTCTATTGGCTGATCAGCTAATGTGTCAACTAAATTCTGGTTGCAGAACCATTGGCAGTGATGTTACAAGTGAGGAGGCAAGAAAAACACAGCAGGGTTTCGGTGGACTGGCCTACATCTGAAGAGCTGCTAGTAAGCAATATCCTGAACCAGCTTGATCTGCAAATCATAGAGGCAGACTGAAAATACAGATAGGTCAGTTTTCCAGTCACTTTTGAACAACTGGATTTGCCTTCATCATTGTTAATATCTGAGAGTGATTGATATTTACTTTGCTTGTAGTTAAAATATTATTACTTGCTTAAAAGAGGACACATCTAACAGTTTTCAAAATGATAGAAAACAAAGTTGTGTAGTTCTATTTTCTGAAAGCTCTTGCAGTGGAGAGGGTCGATCCTGGCGACATTAAAGTCAGTTGAAATTCTGCAAAAGGTTTAGGCCTAATGTAAGTGGAAAGCTAGGTTTTATAATCTCTCACAAGCCTTGATATCAACAAATACTGTAACATACTGGAAAGATGCTGCTTAAGCTTTTAAAAACTTAGTTTTAACTCTTGAAAAAGACACCCATGAGTTTATTCTTGCCTAATATGTTACGTTGGTAACAATTTCAAGCAATGAGGAGAAGAAGTAAAAAAAAGTGTATTATAGGACTGTACCTTGCTCTGGTAGACCTTAATTTCTTCATATGTGTGAGTCTGCCATGCTAGCTGGTGTAGTTCCTCCATTGTATATTGACAGGTCTCCAAATGAGATTTAATGATATTCTGTGCAATTCGGTCTGAGAAGAGAAAAAGAGAAAACAGCTTGCATGAAACATCCCAGTGAACACTGATTTGCAATAGCAAAATGCTGAAAACATTAAAGTTGCTGGAAAATGCAGGTTTTCAGAAAAACATATTTTCTTTCGAATTGTACCTTTCTAATTCACTTGCTCTTTCTTTTATTTCTGAAAATGTCTATTGCAAAATGTTTTGGTTTCTGACCAAAGCCAAAGGATACTCAACTTTTGTGGATTTGTGAGTGAAATAACAGCAGGTCTTCTGAAAGTGTTTAGATGTTTCATTCTGCAAATGAATTTTCATTGCTGTATTTAAACAAACATGGATTTGAGCCCCCAGTAACTTCTGTCTGCTCGAGTCTGTGCAGCTGCCCAGCCATGGCAGCTCAGCCCTGGCTTGGGTATTTGCATGACCTTGAGGTTATCCAGATCAGAGAAGCAGGATTTTTTTTTCTGCTTTTCTCAAGTTATTTTCCAGATGGAATCTTGCTGAACATGGAGACTAGTGCTAGCGAGGAGCAAAAGCTGAACCTACAAATTCCACCTTTCTGTTTACAGCACAGGATTAAGTTACCTTAAAATTAATGTGAAACCACAATCTTACAGTAACGGGGAATACAGGACATATGAGGAAATAAGGTGTTCAACGCTGGCCTGAAATCTCACTGAAATTAACAGCAAACTTCTTAGAGAAGTATTTGAAGGTAGGTACTGGTACTTGTCTTTGAAATAATGTGAGTGGGTAAAAAAGGACTTTCTCAGAAGTTTCTAGTATGAGTTCATTAACTCCATGGATAAAATATGTTGTAGTAAAAGAAAGGACTCCATAATTCTTTATTTGTAAAATCTACGTATCTCATGAAACTTTGGATTTCAGCCTGAAGACTGGCTGGTTGGATTGGTTTCATTGGTTAAATGAAACACCATTTAACAAGGAAATGAGTATAAGTCATAGGACTGAAGTGAAATGCTCTTACAGAATCTTACAAGCCAGAGATCACATTCAAAAAGAAGTCAATCTAAAAGATGCTAGCAATGCATATACCAGACACAAGAAATAAAAAGGACCGAGAATGTCATCATTTATTCATCCATAGCTTCTGAGTGAGTCTGAGCACAAAGGATGGAGCTGGTACTTTGGAATCCAAAACATGACAGTTTCTTTAGTCATATGGTAATTGAATTTAGTAGTGTAATTTAAAAATGCATGTACATGCGTGTATGCTGACTGCAATAACTGTTAAAGGAGTGTCCTTCAAATAAGAGATGACTATTTTACTGGCATATTTAATAGGCTGAAAGTGCTGAAAATCAGTGGTGATATACCGTAAAAAAAAAAAAAACAAACCTAAAAAAGAGCTCCAAGATTTCTGGTGACAATGAAACCTGCTCAGCACAATTTTTACAGGATTCATTTGACAAGGCACTGCTTTAGGATTCCTGATTGAAGAACTGATAAAGGGGAAAAGACAACTAAAAGTGTATGTTTAAAAATTGTAGGGATCCGTCCACATTCTTTCATGGAAGGACAGCTGGAAGTCTCATCCCAAGATGGTAAGATGCCTTATTTTGTAGTTAAAGAAAAAAAAATCCAGATAATTTGACATGTTAGAATAAAGATATGATGAAGTCTAAACAGTTTTTTGTTTTTAAGGCAAATCAGCAAAGGTTGATTACAGAAACACAGTTCAAGAAAATCTGTTCCATAGCATCAGATTTCAAATCTAACTCCCCACCCCTATTTGCCTATTTAAGTGCAATTTTAATAGAATCAGCTTTCTGAAATTATGCTGAATCACAGCAAATATGACTGCAGAAATTAGGCTCAAAATACCATTTACATTGCTTGAAGGATTTAACTAGATGAAACTGAACAATAGGCAGAAGAATGAGCTTGTGTCTAAAACACCTGTAAAAGTAGTATAATTTTATTTTGTATTACAATTCTTCATTCTGAATAATAAAGGATCTTGCTCTCTCCCACATGGGCTATTCTTTCTCATGCTTCCTAATCCAGTTGTCTTAGTCTCATCATTCATTGCATAAGCAGCAATTAGCCAGGTTCTTGACACAAAGAAAATAAACTCTGGCATTACTTCATAGCTAGATTTTGAATCAGATAAGATGGCCCGAGGGCTAGAAAACTAAAAATAACACACTTTTGCTTCACTGACTTAAAAATATATTTGATTAGCAGTGCTACTTTACTGCAGAGATTCCCACCTAGATTCTTTCATACATTTATACGCTTATACATTTACCTTAGGACCTACAGTTGAGTTGCACCTCAAAAAGTCTTCAGTGTTTCAGCGATAGTATCTTGTTATATCCTTGGATGGATATCCATACGCATAATTATTTCCCTACAAACACATGTATGCATCCAGCAATGTGCCCTCATGGCCAAGAAGGCCAATGGGATCCTGGCTGCATCAGGAGGAGCGTTGCCAGCAGGTCGAGGGAGGGGATCCTGCCCCTCTGCTCAGCCCTGGTGAGGCCACACCTGGAGTATTGGGTGCAGGTCTGGGCTCCCCAGGACAAGAGGGATCTGGAGCTTCTAGAGAGGGTCCAGCAATGAGCAACAAAGATGATTAAGGGACTGGAGCATCTATCTTACAAGGAAAAACTGCTGGGTCTGCGTAGCCTGGAAGAGAAGACTCAGAGGGGATTTTATCAATATGTACAAATACCTGAGGGGAGAATGTAAAGCGGATGCTGTCAAGCTCTTTTCAGTGGTGGCCAGTGACCGGACAAGGAGTAATGTGTACAGATTGAAACACAGGAAGTTCCCTGTCTATGTGAGGAGGAACCTCTTTCCTGTGAGGGTGATGAGCCCTGGCACAGGCTGCCCAGAGAGGCTGTGGAGTCTCCTTCTCTGGAGATCTTCCAAACCCACCTGAATGCCACCCTGTGCCTTGTGCTCTAGGGGTCCCTGCTGGAGCAGGGGGGTTGCACTAGATGACCTCTAGAGCTCCCTTCCAACCTCAACCATTCTGTGATTCTGTGACACATATGCTTATGTTAAGCCACATGGATTCACAAGCCTTCTGGCAAAAGCAGCAACAGCACTGAGTGTGGCTGTCCAAGAAGGAACCAGGTGCAGGACAGACTAAATTTCTGAGCTGTGGTCAAGGCAAGGTGGAGCGTGTGTTGTGGAAAGGGTGCTCTTGCTCGGGGAGATAAGCGCCTGGCTGCTCTCTTAGCTGGCAGATTAGAAGGCAGCAGAAGGAACTCCAGCTTTACACAAATATGGCATTTGACATGGAGCAAAAAGTAAAATGAGCAAAATCTTGCTTTGGTTCTCTGAGGGACCAGCAAAGATAACATAAAATTTGTCAAGAGGCAGAGGAAAGAATATAGCTTTCTAAGGGTTGCAAAGTCTATGCCCCTGAAGTGGAATGGGTTTGCACCTCTGTTTTCAAAGAACCTGATGACTATCTCCAAGAATATAGTACTAGCATCTAGTATCAACCTGATATACAGCACAAGTAGAGTGTGTACTCAAATAAAAATGAATTTCTGGGATACTGGGATGACCTGACTGCTCTGAGGTCCTGCTAGCAACTGGGTTCAATAGATATAAGCACTTTCAGTAGAACTACAAAGAATAAGGAGAGAAGACAAGTAATCGCTTGTCTTGTGCAGCAGGAGATCTGTGTTCTTGATGCAGTGGCCAGGGCCTTGACCCCATGGAGGAGCCCTGCTGGGGTGCTGTTCTGCAGCCCCGTCCTTCCTGTCCCTCAGGCCAAGAGTCTGTCACAGATACTCCATGTACTGAATCTTGACTTTGGTTCATTTAGCTGTCTGCCAACACGAGCCAACAGTTATAACCAGGAATCACATTGGGAAGGGCAGCAAGCACCATGAAAAACCACGCTGGTTTTTTTCAGCCTCATTGTGAGATGTTCGTCCAGTCGCAATGCTGTCAGACTCCGTTTTGCATAAATTGCGGCAAATTTACAATTTTCCTATATGAGAAGGCAACTAAATTGATGATGCTGACCACTCAGATATGAGACTCAAAGTTTGCAAAGTTTTCAAGGAGTATCTGCTGTAAGAATGGAAAATAGTAACTAACTCAAACAAGATATTGAGACTGCATAATGGCATGCTATCAGCATTATAACTACAGCTGTAAAGTGTGCTTTTTAAACATTTCTGCCACAGTCTGTAAACAGAGACATTGTCTAGGTGATTCATTCATCCTCTTTCATCTGTATTTTGGGTTTCTTGTATTAGGCTAATCTTTTATCATGCATCATGGTCACTTGACACTGCATAACACCAAGTTGATGGCCACTGTATATCCTAGGAGATTCATTCTGTCAGGGAAACATGGCCTACATAAAATAGTGTATTTCTAGAGACTAAATTCCAGCATGCATTGCGCATGCACTTCCACTAGGCAGTTTGGTTCTTAATCTAAAGTGTTCACAGTACTGGTGCTCTAAAAGTGTTCATGCAAAACAGGCACATTTTACACAGAAGTTTTGTATCATAAATAAAAATAAAAAAAGGGAAAAAAAAAGTTTTTTGCTTCCAGAGAATTAAACTTGTAATCAAAACAATCAATCAGTCAAACAATAATTGTAACCAATATGAGATCATGAAACATCAAAAATGTTCAGACAAAATATATCCTGGAATGATTAATTATACTGCATATCTGTCCTGCACATTTCTGTCATGGGCATTTTTTGGACTGTAAGGTCTCCTCTATTCTTAGACATGACAGAGAAAATCTGATACTGTTGGCTAATACCAATATATTGATACCATGAATTTCTCAAGATTTAAAATGAAAATACACTAAGACAGTCAGTGTGGTAGGCATTTGCACCAAATCACAATGCAAAAGGACAAGAGTGAAAAGTAACACCTACTGCCTATGAAATACCACATTTTCCTACTCTGAGTACACCTAGATCAGCTACTTGGCAAAATAAACCTTAAGGAATATATTCTATTTGAAGTATTCTCCTAGTGAAATATAACTTCAAAGAAAGCTGATTTCATAACTTCATCTTTTAGATTACAGAAATGTGTACCAATGGGCCTGGTTTCCCTGCACAGAAAAGAATGGGAGGTTTGACTTGTTCAGCTTTTCACAGAACTCTCCAGTGTCACAGAAGAAATAAGAATTTGGTTATAGTATATAATTCAAACTTGGACAGGAAAGCAGTTCTCCTAAAAACTGACAAGAGCATTGAACTGCAGCAAAAGCCATCACCTCCCTGCTCCAAGTCCCCATATGAACTTGTGAGTATGCTGATGAATGTGACTCATGAGAGAAAACATGTATTTGAAGTGTGTTAGATACTTTCAGATAATTGCTGATTAATGAGAAAGATATGAAACTCCACTAGATAGCTAAATGGAAAAGCAGATGATTTGGAAGGGCTCCAGCAAAAGTAGCTAAAGAGGCAGAGAGTAAAGCCAGCCACAAGGGAGAGAGCCTGCTCACAGCTGCACCAGTGCTCAGAGCATTTCCAGACTAAAAAATGCCATTTTCAGAAACCTGAGGGGCCAAAATGACCTCAGAGCTCTGCAGTGGATGGAAATGCTCCCCCTGCCATAACACAAGTTCAGATACTAAAAGAAGCCCAAAGGAGGGACAGACAATAGCAATTTTTGAAGAACAAGCCCCTACTGTGCAAGAGGCATTAAACCTTTTGTTACTTTGATTCCTGTCAAGTGATGAGATCTTAGAAACAACAGCCTGTATTTTAGCAGCCCTGTAGCCCTGTACTCCTATTTCACTTCTTTCCTTCCAAACCTTAGTGCTGAACACTTTTCTAGAAATTATGGTAAGGAAGATTGAAAGGAAATAACAGAAAATGAGACTTTAATCAGAAAGAAAAAGGCAATCTAAAAAAAAAAAATAATAATAATGGGACCCAGAGAGATACAGAAATGATAGTGGACAATAAACTAGGACCTTGCAATTCAGCAGTGTAATAAAAGATCAAATATATGGTAGGATATGTCAAGAATAAACTGGAAATGGTAAGATTATTAAAAGATTATCTGTTAATAAGTCTTTTTTTTTTTTTCGATTTTAAGATCATCTGCATATTTCCTGAAGGAAAGGAAATTTTAAGATCTATGATACACTGACAGTTGGACGACTCTATGGTGGAAGACTCTATGGAGTCTGGAGACCAGATGCGGAAGAGAAAGAGGAGTGGGAGAAGGGGAAAGTGGTGCTGGTTTGGTGAAATGACTGGCTTTTAAATTCAGTCAAGAAGCTGATAACGTATTGGTTGGAAGAAAAGGGGAATCTAGCTTGATGCCACCCTGTGCAAGGGGCTTTAGGTGTTGGGAGTTGGACAACCTGCAATCCCACCTGTAGCGGGGTTGGACTAGATGATCTCTAGAGGTCCCTCCCAACCTCAACCATTCTGTGATCTGGAGAGGCCAATGCATGGCTAAATAAGCATTCCTACAATTAGTGTAATAAGCCCATCAGCCTCGATTCCTGTGGTTCCTGGTTGTTTGGGCAGGCCACCTTGGCTCGGCAGAAACATTGACCAGCACCAGATCCTTAAGGATATTAGTCTCCTTTATCTGCTGAGCAGCCTCTTTTCAGAAAATGAGAAATCAAATCTCTGAGACCTCTGCTTCCCTTCTAATGTGAAGCCAGAAACTAATTAAAAAGATGCTGGGGAAAGAAGCGCCTGACAGAGAGACTGGACAAATTTTATCAGCAAAAGGGGCCAAAAGCAAGAGCAACAGTAGATGGGTCCTACCTCTGTGGCAGAAATCTAGGACTGCAGCTCACAACTTCTAGAACAGCAAGTGACCTTTTCTCTTTCCAATTTCAGCTATTCAGCTGGGCTTTTTTCTTTTTTTTTTTTTTTTTCTCTATTGAAATTTTTTATTTTAGGCTTCAGTAGACTCCTCGCAAAAGGTTACTATAGCTCAAGTATGCATTGTGCTGGTGGTTAGGAGCTGCTTGAGTCCAGAGTGCATACGGGAAGACGAACATTGCAACCTAGATAATACAAACCATCGTGGCTCAGAGCTGCAGGGGTCTATCGTCAGCTGATGAGTCAGTCCTCCACTTTTAATGCTAATACTCGGGGATCTCAAGCTGCAGTGCTGAGGGAAACTCAGGCTTGGGGTCAGGTTCAGAGCTGCTGGCGATGGGCGCAGCAGCTCCATGAACCGAGCATGGCTTTCAGCAGCCCTGAGTTTGGCCTGCTAAGTGGAAATTACCCACAGACTTCTGCAGTGGCTGTTTGCCACAGGGCCCTTAGTTCTTTCATTTGTCTCTCTTCTCTCATGAGAGGCTCTAGTTTTTCTCAGTATTCCCATCTTTTGCACTGGGAGCTGAAGAACTTTGAAGTGTGCCTCCTAAAACACTGATAATCATCCTCAATTAAAATGAATAATGAATTTTTAATTTGCCACTTACCCTTAGGATCCAGTTGAGTAGCTAAGAGCTCATCTCAGCTTATATCCTAAGTTGAGCTCTCGCAGGGATCCACTTTGAATTAATGCTGCAGTATCACCACAGCTTTGGCTGGCTGCTGTAAGCGTGCCTTTCCATTCTAAAAACTGCAAAAACTCTGTACATTGTCATACCCAAAATAATGCCATTTCCACTCCTCTGAACCCTAATTCAATAGTATTGTGACTTCAAAACAAAAAATTTAGCAAAGTGTTCTTTACACAGAATATATGAAGAAATTTTTAGGAAGCAGTGTAGGCAGTAATGCAGGGAATAAAGCAGAAGCCTGTCCTGCGGTTTCTGTCCAACATGAAGAATGGGTCCTGACTTTTTTAAAATGAACTGGCTGAAAAATCTTAAAGTTGCTGGCAAAAAGTGGGACCATTTGTCCTAAAAAATGACTGCAAAAAGCACATCTTATTTTTCATGTGTCCATATATTTTCAGTGTAATAATAATAATAAAAAATCCCCCTTCAAGAACTGCTACAGATACAGCAGCAAATTTCAAAACCCCTTTTATTTAATAAATTAGTAACAGTATTTGATAGGCACTCAAGGTAGACAATATGAAACATTTAAATACTGATTTGAGTTTAGAAGTGTTTGAGTTTAGCTCAGGATTAATCCTCTCTTGGGCTGAAGTTACTGAGTGCTTAGTATCAGGAACAGATTGCACATTCAGGCACTTAGGAGTGTGAATTCCATATATCCCCTCTCTCTGTTCAAATAAATCAGTGTTTCATTTGCCTTTCAACAGGAAAACATGCTACAATTGAATAATGCCCTAATACAGAGGAGCCCAGAGGATGGACCGATTTCTTTGCAGAACTCTGTTAAATCCTAGTGGATCTTTATGAATTCTTAAAGGTCTCCACTTAATAATAGTTTTCCTGGGTTTCAGCCAATTTAGTACAAAAAGGTATATTTCTTACTAATTAGAAATCGTTTAGCTGGCAGCAAAAGCACAAACCAAGGCAATAGCTAGAAATTATGGGATATAGACTCTATAGACACCATATAATTATCACAAATTTGCGAAGATGAACTGCTTTCTAAGCTCTTCTTAGCTTATACAAAGAGGTTTTTATATTAAAATCCAGCCTGTTCCAAAACAAGACTATTTATAATGATTAAACAAACATGAAAAGTGGACATTGTTCACTATGAGACTGATCAAAAATTCATGGGACCATTGAAATATTTCAGATTTTAAAATGGAGCGAAAAGATTAACTCTGTCATAAAATTTAGAATGTAAGAGCAGTATCAGGCAAGCAAATATGAAGAAACCTTTGAAGTTTGGTATATGGGAGAGGTTAGGCATTTCTCTCACTGTCACAAGCTTACATTTACTCTTTTAATAAAGATTTTATGCAATCTATGAATAAGAATGCTTCAAAAAGCAATGAGAAAACATTGTAAAATAGTTCTATTTTCCCTTAGTGCAGTGACTAAATCAGATCAAAGTGGTGCCAGAGTATAGAGTCAGAAAGTGAAACAATTTGGTTATCATTAGCAACCTCAATGATTTCACTGATCAAGAGAAAAGATATCCATGCAGTCAAAATGAAACGCAAGACACTGCTCTTTGCTTTAATATCTGGCTTTAACTATTCCAATTTATATGCTACTTTCATCCCTGCAAGACTACTGCACTTTAAAAACCGTTTTCTGATGTTCAGCTTCAGCATTTCTTGTCTGAATTTCATCCCCATATGTCTCACTGCAATAATTTTTCCCACTAAATATATGCACTGTTTCCCCTCCCTCTTGTGTGTTTCACTCCAACTTTTTCCTCATATCTTTCCACTCCTGTACTAGAGAATGATTGCTGTTCTTTGAAATACAGTATCAAAAATGAATGGGCCATCTAAAGAAAGACATCTCTACCCAAAGAGCTGTTAACAGCATCACAAACTGCATAATACATGGAATTACATTATTCTGCACTGTAGAATGGAAAGTAGTGAAATGCATGGGATGTGCAGTGAGATTTACCAGATTAAATGGAAAAGTACAAGATGTACAAAAGTGAACTAAGGTCCAAGGAAGTCAAGAAATGTTGCGTGCGTTCAAGGAAGGAACAGCAGTGAAATGAGGCTTTTGGAGGTTTTCTCATGCCTCAGTGTTGAAGAAAGACCACACACGGTGGTATAGGATGACAGAGAAAGGCAATTCGAACCTCAGATTAAATTCTCAGAAAGCACAAGATGAGTTTGCAAGTTGTTGATGCTCATGACCCTGAAACAATATACAGAAGCGTTGAGGACGAGGGGCCTTGACCCCCAAGACAGGGGTTTATTCAGGTTATTCCCACGACTGCCACTGCAGGAGCACTCTGGCTCTCATTACACCGCTCGCTTCACTTTCATCTGCTTGTGTGATTTATAAGCTGACAATATTCATAGCACTGTGCTGTTCCTGAGAAGATTATCATGATATATGGTAATATATGGGATATGTGCTATGGTACTTTACATATTTTGACTGCTACAAATGGTTGCTTTCGATCTGCTTTCTGGATTCTTAACAGAATGAACATATTCTGTCAAGTTTGGTTATGTAAGGACATAGTCATATCTTTTGAGAAAAGGAGGAATGTTATATAGTTGCTCTAGTGGATCAGAAATGTACCCACTCTAGAGAAATATATTATCATGCTTTAGAAATGTAAGCTATGGATTGCGTTGTTTTTAATATTGGCTTCCCTTTTTAATTCATTTGTAAAACAGGCTCTTTGTGTCCAAAAGAACACAAAAATGTCCCCTATTTGTTTTATCATGCTCAATTTCAGATAAAGAATGTCAGCGATTTTACTAATTTAAATACATAATCCAGCTGCTTGTTTTATTCAAATATTCATAACCACAATTTGGATAGGATCCCATAGTCTTGGGTGCTGCAGAAAAACACATTTTCAATGGCAAATTTCTTTTCCCCAATACATGCATCATAAACCAAAAGTAATTAAACTTCTCCTGACTGTAAGTAGTTCTCCGATTGTATTCTTACTTGAAACACTTAATGTTGCAATAAACATAAAATGCAATATTTAAAACAGCATTTTCAGCAATGTCTATAGTGCATTCTCTGTAGCCTGATCAAACTCCAATTAGGAACCCTGCCAATGGTTGTCACTGGTAACATTATTGTGGCTTTATTAGTTGGCCTGCATTTGACATACAAATTGACTTAATTGAAAGAGAAGTCGAATCCCTTTCAGAAATATCCAAAAAAAGGTTTAGAATTTGCAGGAAAACCAAAGCTATCATTTTAGTCTATCTCCTGCAATTTCAATTTGTTTTAGATTAATGGCTGGATTGCCCACACTTGAACTAGGTTTAGTTAAAAAGGCACATTGTATCCTGCTTATTGAGCTGCTGTAATTCGTGTTAAGTGTTCTCGAGGAGGACTGCCAGAACCAACATGAGTCTGATCCAAACCCCACTGCAGTTAGTGGGAGTCAGTGGGTGCTCAGTGATTTGAAAATCATAGAGTGAAAGATCTGGTGCTTAAATATAAAACCTTCTAGAAAACATTCTTATTTTCTGTGTCTGCACCAAGGGTTGGAAGACAGAGCGTGCCCTCCCTGCGTTTCCTCAAGTCAGCAAGTGCTAAAATATGCACTTCGTATAACAACATAGTAAGTTATTTATGAACATTTTGATCTTTTAAAATACTGGACCCTGCAACATAAACTCAGTAAAGCTATTATGTAAATTAGCAATTAGAATGGTTTTGATCTGTAATTTTTCATTTGTAAATATATAAATTTACAAACATAGAAGGATTATTAGTCTGGAAGAGAGAATAAGATAAAACTATAAAATTTTACAACCTTCAAAAATACTACGCCTTTACAACATGACTGCCAAATTATATGACAATTTTATGGGGTAGATAGCTTTTATTTCTAAGTAAGTGGTGAAAAAATCGAAGTCTACACTTACAAGAAGCAGAAAAAAAACCCTGTTCACTGCAGCATCAGTTCAGCTAGAATGCTTCAGCATCACAATGCTTTAATTTATTTCTTTACTTGTATGCCCGTTTTTGATGAAGTTGAAATATTTTCTGACTGAGGAAAGCTGTCAAATTGGTTTTAAATCTTGTCACTCTCTGTTCGCTTCTTGAGTGTATGAAAAGGAGAAAGAATTAATTAATTAGTTAAAAAAATACCAGGAGAATGGTCCTGAGTTATGTCAGATGAACTGATAAGAGCACAGAACTGAAATATTAATATATGCTGATTGTCACCTTTAAATATTACCTATTTAAAGGTAAGATGATGGTAAGAAATATGTCCTAAGGGTGCGTGCCCAGGAGTGCACATGCGGCACACTTTTAAGTGCTCACTAGATGGCAACGTTGCTCCACCAAAATACAGCTATAGAGCTGCTTTCCTAGGTGCACACACCTGAACCGCAAAATTAGACTCGCCTTTGCAGGACGGGTACTAAAACATGGCTCAGGAAAAAGCAAAAGAGATAAAGAAACATGATTAATGCCAGACTAATGTCACGGGGTGCTCCGTTCTGCTTTACTGGGTGGTGTGCCGCAGCATGGGAAAGAAGTTGCAGGAAAAAGGGAACATCAACACAGCAGCTGTTACTGTCACCTGAGGTCTGGATTTTAATTTAGAGAGAGGTTCAGTGCAATTCGAGTCATCTGGTCCCTGTGGTTCCCCTTCGTATAGCATCTGAATGACCATTGCAAGCTGTCTGCTGGATTTGGCATTGAGAACAAAGCAAGGAGATGGAGAAGAGAGTTCAAAGGACAAAACCGAAGTATATGTACTTTCTATATGGGCCTCAAGAAGCGGTTTTGCCAGGTGCCCCCTCCCTCACGGCACAGGAGGCCCGTGTGCGGCGGGGGCTGCTGTGTGCACGGAGCAGGGTGCTGAGGACGTCCCCGGCGCGGACGGGACAGGCCCCGCGGGAGGAGCGCTCCACGGGAGCGAACGCGCGTTTCTGCCCAACGGGAAAGCCGTGAGGCCGCCGTCAGACACGGCCTCAGCAGAGCAGCCCCGAGTGCTTCCAGGGCAGGAGCCTCCCCACCGAGTCACGTCCGTGCCGAGCAGCGTCTTGAACGCCGGTGCGGCGAGGAGAAGCAGTGAACAACTTTGCAGCCCATAAAGCTGTTCACAGAAGGACCCGAGATGGACGTATGAACCCTGCTAAATTAAAGATCACACGTGCACAGGAGGTTATCTGCAGTTTTCCAAGGGGGCTTTTCTTTCGCATACCCATGCTAAGCCAGCCTTTAAAGCGTTTTGCAGGTTTTGCCTCGCCGTCGTTTTCCAGGCAAAGGCAGAGTCAGGAGGGCTGTGCTTCACAGGGATTTGCCAAGCAGGATATGGGATTTCTTCCGCAGTCCTCACCACAGGGCTGCCCGAGGGAGCTGCTAGACAGGGCCAGGGGGGCTGGGGAAAGGTAAGATGAAGCCTAAGGATGGCATTTTTTTGCATTTAATTTTCAGTTTCAGTAAAAGCTTGTAAGCACTCCAAGCCGTTGGGTGCTTCAAATAATGCTGACATTGAAGAAATGTCTTGTAAATATACACAGACAACTTTATTTTTTTTTCTCTGTAACTACAGCAGCTTCAGCTACTCAACCTTGTATAGTCTCTACTGGCACCTTAATTGACTCCCTAAATACATATAGACATAGGGCACTCTTCACTTTGATCGGCACTGCTCCCTGAACCAGACTGTTTTCCCCACAACAATATCCACTAACAAGTTTTTTCTCATCTTTACAAAATCATAACCTGGTATCTCAACTGCAATCAAGCCAGGGAAACCTTTCCTTCAGACCAGGATCCGAGCCACATAATGCATGGGAGAAACGGGATGCGTAGCTCAGCGACGGCAAGTATTATGCACATATACTGAAACGAGATGGCCTTTTAATTTGACAAAACTCTAAAAATAAGCCTTTAATTCCTGCTAATTTAAAGCCGCGCTGGGGAGCAAGCGCGGGCGTCCTTCCGCGGGGTCAGGAGCGGAGACGCCTGTGAGCGGGAGCACCAGAACTGCCCTCGACAGCAAGGGCAGCTGCCCCGCCGTCCGCGCTGCCGCAGGGACTGCAGGGAGCCCCTGCCTTCCCCCTGGGAAGGGACCCGGCCCCGCTCCGGTGCCAGGAGGGCTGGGTGAGACACCCGCTCGTGTGCGTGGGAGACGCTGCCTCCCGCGTTACCCTGCGCCTCCGTCCTGCTCTTCATCGGGCAGCGGTGAAACCAGCTCTGAACACACCGGGGGGGTGCCCTGTGTCACTTAAAATTGTCGACACCCGCCCCTGTTGCCCAGCCTGTTATTTAGAGATGCTGGTGGGCATGCAGGTCGGGAAAAGATGCATTTTGTCCCCTGTGCCCTCCAATGCCATACATTGAAACACAGACTGCATGGAAGTTTTAAAGTTTTTTGGACTCCTAAAAGGGCAATTTAATTTCCACCACTAAGTCTAATGCAGATTTTAAAGAAGAAAATGCTATTTTGAAGAAATGCATTTTTGAAGAAATGCTATTTCAATTTTTTCATTTAAATTAAAATTTAAATTAAACATTTAAATTAAAAGAATGTAACTTAAAAGAATGTAACTTAAAATAATGACCTAAGTATGCCTGAACAATTCAATTACTATTTTTGGGAGGAATTAGGAAATTAACGTGCAGAAAAGAACACAACTGATGTGTAAATTATTTGACAGAGTATCCAAGAAAATATTGGATTTATAATGGAATCTAACTGCCAGAGAAATAAAATCTTTGGATTTGGGGGAGAATCTTACTGTTGGATGGCAAGCAGAAAGTAAATACTAAAGTAATTTATGCAATTGCAGCAAGTTGTTTAGTCAGGTGCAGCAGGGACCATTGTTAGGACTTGCTTTACAAGCATTTAACATTTTCGTTAATAACGTGGAAGAGATGATTCACAGAATATTAATTAAATGAGCAGATAATTCCAAATTGAGAGAAGTAACAAATATCAGTGAGGACTGAGGCATAATGTAACAGGACCAAAAAGATTAGAAAAATGAGTATGAAAAAGATAATAAGATTCAAACATGGAAATGTACAGCTAGAAATATCTTAATAAAGTTAGTCCGATACACACAAACTGTAAGTGCGAAACAGCCAAGGCAATAACACTGCAAGAGGAAGCAGCTAATTGGATATTGATTGGCAAATAAAGCAGAAGCCCTAAAGACTGCTTTGATTGTGGCCTGCCTGTGGAGAAATCATCGTGTCTTCGAAAGGCTTACAGAAACTTTTAGTAGCTCAAAGGTGGAAGGAATTTCAATCATCTGCTCATTGTGAAATGTTAAGATCAAAATCAAAACGAAAAAAATGAAACTACTTGAAGAATATAAACATTGGGGAAGAACAAGGACTGGAGATCTCTACCATCCGAAGATCTGCTAGAAAGTCACTATGAGAAGAAGATCTAACATGACTTGGAATACATAAAACAAGGGCTCAGTTCCTCTCTAGATGAGATAGGATAAAGAATTTTTTATCTATGTACAAGGACTGATGCAGTGCAGTTTTTCCATCTCCTGTATTCCCTATGGGTTTCACCGAACAGTTTAGGCAGATGACTTCTATTTAACATGAGTTGAATGTGTTTCTAAACCTCACTGGAGTGAAAAGGATGCAATGCTATAGTAAAATTTAAGCACATTGTTACATGAAATCAATGCATATAAGTGCTTCTGAGTTTTCCTGTTTTGACTCAGAGAGTATAGTTTTAAAGAAGCTCCAGCAATCCAGTGCAGCATTAAAAGGCTGTCTGTTTTTGAACACTGAAAATAACATTCAGCCGTGCAGTGATCACAATATTTTATGGCACTTCTCATCTGTTTTTTTCAGTTATGTCAGTTGATCTGTTATACTACCATATGTTTCACTAATACCCTTACCTCTCTGTAACAGGTGTCGTAAATGATGTAGAGCAGAATTTGGGTGGAATCCTAGCAATTTAAAAGACCGCTTTCAATTTTCCCGTAATTGCGCATAAACCCAAATTCAGAGAGTGTCTGAACTGTCATCTCCTGCCAGGGCCCTCCGACTGTCCGAGTGCGTGCACGCATTTACACCTGTTGGCATCTTCTCTTTTTCTGTGTATACAAAGCAGCATGACCAAGCCCGAGTTTGTTTGTAACGTGATGTTAATTCATTTGTTATGTGTGCTACTGAGCAACATCTTTTTTTTTTTTTCCCTTAACTTCTTATTCTTTCTTTTTAATTAAACTCAATTAAAGAAGTATTACCCTTTAATTATATTCCTAACCACAACTGACTCAGCATTCATCAATTGCTGAGGTGGGAAGTACCTAATTAGGATGCCAGCCTTCTTTGATGTTTCTTCTTTACAACAGAAAGCACCACTTCCAGTTGGGTTGGAGCAGTGGTGCTGGAGCCATTAGCTGAGCAAAACATCTTCCCTAGAGAATGATCTCTAACTGGCCTGTCAAGCTCTCGCATCTCACAGAGAGGTCTCTTTATGCCTTTTCAAAGAAGAAATCATAGCACAAATGCCCGAGATGCTTCTCCAAGGCATTCTAGCTGTTGAGCAGGGCTACGTAACTAGGTTCACCTCCACCTTTTCTGTGCATCTCATGAGACCAGTGAACTCACTCTAAAAGTACACCCATGCACAGAGGTAGGGAAGCTGGTGCGTTCCACAATAAATACACCAGAATGAGCTGCCAGGGGAGCTCTGGGTGTTGATAAGCATAGGAGAGGCTGGCTGAAGAGATCATTTATCTGTCCTAGTAATGAGCTCATTTGAAACAAGCTCCCCACTGCTAATTATCACTTGGTTCTGATTGATTCATCACCTGCTTTGGTACTCCGATTTCATAAACAACACGTGAAGTGCTGGGTTTAAGAAATTGAATAATTTGCAGATTTTGATTAACAAAAAAATCACAAGAAAAGCTAGCCTGGCCTGTGAATTGCATCTATACTATACTAATTACTGCCACACTGCTCTTCTTTCATTTTGTGCCTCTGCGTGTTTGGTTACCTGTACATATGTATGTGCACATATAATTAGTGCACAATGGCATATAGAACAATGGCATTAATATTTTAATAAAGATGATAGAGTAATCTAATTTATATATAACTATTACGAGCTGCAAATTGAACACCAGAGGAATAGGAAAAGTCCTTACCTATTTCAGTCATGGATATCCCCGGAGCTAATTGCCCATTGTTGAAAGAGCTATAGGTAAACAAGTTTGGTACAGAAGTGAGGTCATAGATAGGTTCCTGCTTTATCTGTTTGATTCCAGTCATGTCTAACCCGGACTGATCCGGGGAAGGCTGAGCAGAATCCACGTTATAATAACCCTCAGACTTTGGCAGGTCGATGACGTGCCCGTTGGAGTAAGTGCCGCCGGTCTCGGTATTCAGGTTGCTCAAGCCGTTGCTGATGCTGTTGCTGTAGACCCTGGCCAGGGCTTCAGCCTCGCCGCTCTGCTGCTGACGCTGCTCCTGCAGTCGCTGCTGGTGCTTCTGCACTTCAGCATACAGGCTATCCCTCTGCTTTTTGGACATTCTTCCAAATTTCACAGCTGAAAGGAAAAGCACAAGGCAAAGCATTATTCTCTCGCTCTCTTTTTATCCTCTGTTAATTCCCCATGCTCCTGTTGCTCTTCTGATATTTACTTTTAACACTGCTTTTGCTGCAGAGATTTATCTTTTTCTATGGAAGTGAGAGAGGATGCATAGTTTACATCACAGGCACCTAACAAAGGGAAAGGTATCGAGTGCTAGGATTTACAAGGTGACAAAAACTCCCTTCTGTTAGGGAGGGCCTCAGTCAAGTAACTTGTAACTTACGATGAGTGTTAAAAAGGCCCTGCATCTTTTCTCTTCTCTCTGTTTTCTACCAAACAACAACCTGGAGCTATATGAAATGTACAGTCTTTAGATTCATATCCCATGTGATTTATCAACTTTCCACAAACCTTTAAACTGTTCACTAACAGGATTAGTACTCTGGATGAAAACAGGCCCTAAGGCTGTATTATCGCATCCATTCAATGGGGTGTTATCTTCACACTTTTTTAATCTTTTTTTTTTTTTTTTTTAATGTTACAGGTTAGAGTGAGAACCTGGAGGAAAATAACAGATGTGAAGATGTGGAGGTAAACAACACAGATGAATGTTGTCTCATCTGCAGAGGCAAGACTCAGGAATCTACACAATCAATTTACATAATTTCTGAGCACAAAATCCATGCATTCCTCCTATGAGAAAAGGAAGAAAACATGAGAGTGCAAACCCTTCCCTCCAAAAACAGTGTTTGTTACATCAACACTGAAATTGTCCAAAACAGCAGGTTTAACTGCCACAGAGTTGTGGGGGGTGAATCTACAGCCTGAATATATAAAGGATCACATAAAATTATTGTTTTTTTCCCTCAGGATGTCTTTATATTTTGGCTTTCCATTGGACTGGACCTTGGGATCTCAAAGGAGAGAGCTTATCATGCTCTAGGACAAGTTAGATCCTCCAGTACCTAAAAGAGTTTATCAGAGTATGCATAACAGGGCTTTCTCTTTGCAATACAGTTACAAAACAAACGGGAAATAGTCATTTTTATAAACTAGAAGGAGTATCAAAAAGGAGGGTAAAAATCATAAGGGAGAACAGTTGCCCTCCAATTTGTTTGTAGTGCTTCATTCTAACGACTCTTCTCTTGAACCGACCACAGCTGACATTCCCTTCACACTGGCTGTGATTTACCTCATGCAAATGTATAGGCTGCCTCTGGAGTCTGCCCTCAATTCATTTCACACTCTTATGGACAGTATACAATGACTTTATTTTGAAAAATGCAACTGAATATTTTCTTTAATTTTAGGGCCTCAGTAATAAAAACAAACACCCACTGTTTATTCTCATTATATATTCATTAATTGGATTCTCCAGCTGCTGTCAATTAGCATGCTGCCTCCGCATGATAAAAATGAGTCTGTTAAATGGCTGAGAGGTAAAATTCACATTCAATTTATCGGGTAAAAAAACCCACAAAGACTATCTTAAACATGCGAGAACCCTCAGTATGGTTAAGTATAAGCACCTTACATAAACAATGAGAGAAGAAGGTGATGCTGTCACAAGAATCACTCTTTGTGTGCAGGCAGCAGTCCCTGAATTACAGGTTGGGAAGACAGCACTGTCAGTCACATAAAAACGTCCCTGTGATACCTCAAGTCTTCGGGAGATATAACTTCTAGGGAGAAAGCATATCATGCTGATGAATTACTGGAATTTTACTACTTTAATCTCCTCTGGGCAGAAGCAGGAACTGAGGCATCAAGTATGCTACACGCTAGGACCAAAGGGGTCTACGGATTAAAGGCTAGACTGCAAAACCCTCCCAAACCAAAGAGATCTAGCAAGGCTTTACAATGAAATAAGGGAAACACTGAGCTGGAAAAGACCTATTAGAAGACAATCTTTTTAAAAAGCTCATGAACTGTGAACCATCTAATGTAAAAATATTCGTTTGCCTTATGTAACCTATCCCTCAGTGAACATTAATTTACAACAACACGTTTTGTGTATACTGTTTAAGGCAGAATGTCACTAACACGAAATCCAAATTAAAATAATCTGGCTTCAAAAGAATGAGATTTTGACCCGCTACTTGTTGAGAATTTAAAACCTTGCTGTGATCTGGAAGCCGCCTCTGCATTAGCAGCAGTGCTTGGGGCAGGCAGGACATAGGGCGCTTTGCTCCAGCTTTGCATGGCATTGCCAAGGTGCCCTGCAGGCCAGCTCTGGCTCGTGTCTGCAGCCTGCCAGTCGCAGCTGATCACACAGGTTGGAAAGTGGCTGTCCCATGACCAAAGGGTCCCGCCTTTCTTTATATTTTGGAGACTTCTCTGAAGTTTCACACAGCATAGGTTTCATTTCAATTTTATAGACCTACACAGGGGCAGGTGGCAAAACAATGGTTAAAAAAATGTCCCTTATTATGCAAAATGTTAAGCTAAGTGCTTTAAATAAAACAACAAAAAGTCCTTAATATGATCAAGATGTGCCTTTGTTTCTAAACTGCCTATTTGCTGTCACAGACCTTTGGAGATTTCAAAGAAAAGGACACTTTCACTCATCAATATTTAATGTCATTAATATGAGAGTTGGTCTAAACTGCAATATGAATCTGCCTCTCCAGAGGTGACCCTTTTGTGCTTTTGATCAGAAAGACACATTTCACTCCTCACTCCTTCCGCTCCAGACCCACACTGCTCTCCAATTTGCAGTTCTCCCCACCCCGGCCATGAAAGCGCGTGCCTTTTCTTCACTGAACGGCGAGGCTCTGCCTTGCAGTGTGCATATTACCCCTTGCTATCCTTGCAGAAATCTGCAGGGACTTCCAGCTAGGCCGAGTGAGAAGGCGTTTCAAAGGACTGCAGCACAAGCAGGGATCTGATCCTTACCATCTCGAGACATTCCCAGGGCAAGACACTTCTGCAGCCGGCAGTGTTGGCATCGGTTTCTGTTGGTTCTGTCAATTAAACAGTTTCTCTGCCTTGGGCAGGAGTAAGAGGCGTTGTTTTGCTGACTCCGCCGAAAGAATCCCTAGGGACGGGGAGCGAGAATGGATAGAGAGAGTTACCTCGCACAGGTATGTGCGCGCACACACACAGAGAGCCACGTAAATGACTCCATTTTCATTCATGACCCAGCTTTGTAGATGGTCTGTCTTTGCCCTGAATGATGAAACTAAAGAATATTCACTACTAGCTAGAAGATTTGTGTGTTATCCTATAAGGAATATAATTATTACTTTGGCGAGTAACAGGCAAAGCAAGTGACAAGAGTTACAAAACACTCCTATATGAACCATTATGTACCATCTAGTGCTTCCTCCTAACAGAGGACAAACACATCTGTAAACAGGTAACAAAAATCATCATTCTCACTTCTCACTTTAAGGAGAGAGACTAGCAAAACCAATGCAAATAGAAACAAGCCTTTTTGCTAGCGTTGGAAGGCGAAGACTGCTGCTTAGTTTAACCTGGCAAATGTTGATCTTATCTGAAGAGACACTTTAGGAGTGAAAAGTAATTCAAATTCAAGCATGCACAAAAGCGCTAGGGTTTAATGACTGTATCAGGTAAAGTTCACATGCAAAGGAGAAAGCAACACCTTTAAACACTGCCATGAGAAAGTCATGACATTTTCTATGCCCGCAGAATATATCATTGTTTGTTTTACCTATTTAGAATGTAGTAAGTAAAATGTATTATCTCCTGAGAAATATTAATAATAAGACATGGAAGCTGCAAAGGCTGTGTGTCTGGAGGGAATGGCAGTGGGGAAACCAGCAGGCTAACCTGTAATAAGGCTCAATTCACCTTCAAAAGGTGAAGGTTTGCTCACGTCCTAGTGAACTGCATGAGGACAGCACGGGCCTCAACAGTGATAGAGAGGGCTAAGAACACAGGCTTTGCTAGCTCATGAGGTCAAGAGCAAAGAGATTCACTTCGTGCACTGTATGCTAGGTTTATCAATGACTATAATATAGCTAAGAATTAATTTAAGTTGCATTATATGCACTCTGGGAAACATGGATATTCTTTAGAGGAACTAATAGGAAAAATCTGATGGGGACTTATCTGATTGTGCTTGACCAAAACTCCCATGCATTTGTAGAGGGAGTTAAATTTAAGGCTAAAAGGATACTAATTGTAGATCATTTATCATCTATTTGCTGAACCTTACAGTCAATCTTGGTTTTTACATAAGCATGATTTCCCAGTTTAGATTTCAGCAGCTCCTCTGTGAATAAGGATTTGAGAGAAGAAACAAACTAAATTAAAAATGACAAATAACACTCTAGCATTTACTGTGTCCTAAAGAGTGATTTTCCCTCATTAATATTGATTGAATCTCACACGAGTTTACCTGTTTATTCTTTCTCCCTATTAGAAAAAAAATCATGAGTTCCATTAAATTGTTAACTTGCGACAGGTAATTTTATTTTTCCAGGGAGAATTTTATACTCTAGAACTAGGCGTTTTATTGCAAGGTGTTGAGCAGCACTTTATATGATGTTTATATGATGATCTTTTAATAATAATGGCTGTATTTACAGACATTAATTCCCTTTGGGGAAGAAGGCAATTCATTATTGAGGAGCATGGTCTAAAGACAGCTCTCCCAATATTCCCAATGCTGACAAGAAGTCTGTCTGCATCTTGAGCAGTTCTCTGTGTCCGTCACCATCAACCAGGTGCCACAGGGACTCGCAGAGCAGAAACCCTCATGCGTCACCCTTGCAGCACAGGCAGTAGCCGAAGGACCGTTTTGGTCACGGAGCCCTGCACCTTGCTCAGTGCATGCAGCCCACAGCACCAGTGGTGTTTGTGACATCCTTTCAGCACTTGTCACTGCATCTGCAGCAGTGTCGCTACAGCAGAGATGCCGAGCGAAAGGATTTTCCATCCTTAGGTGGTAGGTCCTGACCTGAGAGTGTGTTTGTGTACTCTTTCTTCCAGTGCTCTCCCTCTTAATTAATTGAGATTTCTAAAGTGTGCAGGCAAAAGGAGCAAGAAACGAGCCATTATTAGCAGATAGTTATTTAATTGTTGGACAACGAGGAGCTGCGTTTGGCTGCCCAAGACAAGGCGTACATAAAGAGGCACCTTTGACAAACTGAAGCACCTCCCATTGGACCTACTGTGAAAATAGTCATCTTTTTTTTTCACGACAAGCTCACAAAACAAGATCACACTAATTGATCTGATACTGCAAAGCTAGCACAAAACCAATAGGGTTAAAACTGCTGTAAGTGGAAGAGGAGCTCTTTATCTCAAAAAGCAATCTACGTACAGAGCTGAGAGGTATCGTCTCCTCTCCAGGCACACACAAGGGCCAGCATTAACACTAATCATACCTACAGGAGACTCTACCCCTGACTGCTCTGTGTAGGCTGGCTACAGAGACAAGAAGCTACTTTTCTGCTTGAAGTATTTTTCTGTTGTTTTTGTGCCAATTTTGAAGTATCAGATCAATTAGTCTAATCCTGTTTTGTGTGCTTATCATAAAAAAATGCTCATTTCCAGTCCAGAGACAGTGTCACAATGAGAGATGTTTCAGTTGCAATTCTTAGCATTTCAGAAAGGAGGATATGATGTTTGATAATTTATTGCTTCTCAGTGCATTTGACAGTGGACTTGTCTTTTAAATTTCTCTTTCAAGGATGTGTGCACTCAAATTTCATAAAGCACTGAGTAAATAGAGATTTCACATATCATTCTCCAAAGATGCATCTACTCTTAAATATGTCTTTGCATTTAGAAGAAATCAGAGATGCTCTCCTCTCACATTTGCAGCTTCTCATTTAAACTCAAAGCTAAATGTGCAGTATAAAATTTTGTATTTCCAAGAGTAATGAAATAATTCTTGAGATAAGCTGACAATAGAGCCTTTTAAAATTGCAAATTGAAGCCTTCTTTCACTTGGCTTAGGGTTGGACTGGAGCTGATTTGATTGATCCAGGGATTAACTAACATGAAGAAGCAGCATGGAGGACGTTTCTACTTCCCAGTGCTCTCCCATTCTAGAACTTAAATGAAGGAAGGATCCTTTTATACTACGCGTAATGTGAGGCACTTTTTCCTTTGGACATTTAAGTTTAGCTTGTGGAAAATCCAAAGGGGTTAAAATACAATGAAACAGACACCCGTAAGCTTTAAAGATGCTGAACTGAGATACTGCACCAACTTTTAATGTTATACAGATCATATAGGAAACAAGAGAACAAATCAAGCTCTGAAGATAATTTAAGGTAGAACATGTGTGACTTACATTTGCCAGCCTCTGTATCAGCACTTATGCTGCCTCAGATGTGATTAATTCATGTTTCAAACAAGAAGGCAATTCTAAAGACTATTTGACGAAAAAGGAAAGCAACTAGTAAAATTAAACATGAAACACATCTATACCAGCAGCAGGCTTTACAGCCTTTGGCACCCCTTGCTTGAAAGAGTGTCACAGCATATTATTTCACACACAGATGCCCCAGGGTAATGCAGATGCTGATGACTATGCTGTATTAAAATCTCATACCTTGCAGCCTTCACATGTGATGACTCCATAGTGTATTCCAGAGGACTTATCTCCACAAATTTTGCATGGTATCACTTCAATTTGTGCTGGAAAAAAAAAAAATCTATTTTGAGTACCTTATTCTATTTCATTTCTTTCTCCTTCATGAAGATCAAAAAAATTACAGTTAATACAGTAGGTAACCTGTTCACCCCTTGACAACATAAAACTGTATGTATTGAATTACATTTCTGAATTCTTTGTTTAGAGGAATTTTAATTGCTGCCCATTATGTAGTTCCTACCATTCCCCACAAAACTCTCTTCAACAATTGAAGCTTTCATGATTAGCAAGTTATTCCTCATAGTCTTCTATTTTGTTATTACTTGTAAATTTCATCATCATTACTGCTAATGACAGCTATTAGGAATCCTAAATAATTGTCTAGATTGTTCTTGTTTACAATTTTCAAATATTCATGACTTTACCCTTTATTTTGCTGAGGCAGAATTACATTGCATTTTTAAATGTATTTTTCACAACATTAAAGATTTTATATCCTTCAAATTATGGCTTCATGATAGACCAAGACCAATTCCACTAACAGAAATGAATTTTAAAATAACTGCTTAACCGAGGACCAAAAACTGAGATTAAACATCCTGTGCCAGTGCTTTGGGGTTCTGGAGCTAGACAAATGATTCAGAAAGCAATCAGAGATCTAGTGGCAAAAAGATGTTTGAATGGGAATATGATCAGATGTTTTTATAAGCAAAATGGTCATTTAATTAATTGAAGGGAAATATCTCCTTTTCCTTTCTTTCTTTCTTTTGATACTGTTTGTTTCCATCAGCTGAACTTCGAATTCTGAATATATTTTTCTTGTCTTTCCAGTAAAAGCACATACTCTAATATATAGGGAAAGATTGTGTTTCATTCGAGGAAGACATGATGAGGAGACGCGCAAAACTACCTCCCATTCATTTTTCTATGTGAGATCTAAGCCCCTCTTCACTTTCATCCTACTGGATGATGACCATTGTGTCTAGTAAGATTGCTTTTCTGCAGCTGTAGCACCAATGCACGTCCTTGGATAGTAGAGCTGAGAGCTTGTCCAGTTGGGCTACCCTGAGCACAAGGACTGCTAACTCTTAGTGTGGTGGCTGGGCATGTAAACTCCAAAAACATTGGCAGATGCAAAAACAAGATTAAATTTTAGATGCTGATATCCAAAGAGCATTACATTTCAAGTCTGTGGACACTTAAGAGGGGTCATAAATGCAGGAAGAAATATTTAATAATGACTCTATGTTTTAAGCTAAGAACTAAGCACACTTCTACAATGGACGCTGTGGCAGTAGAATGGCATGATCTGTATTTTGCCCAGTTTAAACCTACACTTATTGTTTATCACTCCTAGTAGAAGATAAGAGTTTTCTATGTGCAATTTCCCAGCTGGCATGAGGTTGAAGGAACGAAACTCAGAGCAGTGTCCTGCACGGGCACCACACCTACCCTGGGGAAGTGCTGCACATCCCCCATGCAAAGGCAGCAGGCTGTGAACTGAGGGTAAACTCCATAGGGTGGATATTGGCAGGCCCCATTCTCTGGAAAGTCAGGTAACTATTGCTCTGCAATACCATATCCCAAAGAAGAAAAGTGAGATTCACGGATGTCTGGGAAAACTTGTGCTTGCCAATGTGAGCTCAGTTTCCTTAGGTGCTATTGCTGATCAAGCATATTTTCAAGCAAGGCTAGCACTAGTTTAGGCAAGCAAACCAGCTTTTAAACTGGTCACCATCCAAAACAGCTAGGCTGTATTTTAGTAAACTCTAATTTCTTGCTAACATGTTTCAGACAGAGAAGATCTTGAACAAAACTCTTATGGGTCTTTCACACAGGAAACTTCATATCCAGAATGGTAGCCGTCATGGCATGATAACCTCATAAAATCAAGGGAAAACCTTTATAGAAGACAAGCAGTTTCTTGGCAATTTCACGTCTTCCATGCAATTGGCTCTTACTAAAAATTTCCCATGCCTCACCTGCACTGAGGTCATTAAAACATTTAAACATGCACCCCCAGGTACTGATGTTTGAGAGGCTAGTTCAGCTAATTGCTCACAGATCTGTGCTTGAGAGTCATGTGGAAGGAGCATGGGTGGGCTCAGGGACAACATTCTGCTTTCTGCTGGACGTCAGTGCAGGAACTACAGTAGGAATACAAGGGGTGGCTCAGGAAAAGAAAAGACACTGGAGGAAAAAAATACATAGAAACACAGAAACATAGAAAAATACATAGAAGATACTTTTAGTGTGGCTTTCTCGCACATACAATGTGTAAGTGCGATAGAACAGTGGCAGAAGAATTGATCCTGAATCCCTTATGCCGCTGAGCATTGTCCTTGTCACTGTGAGCAGTCAATAATTCCATGTGTGACTTACGATTATAAGCCCTAAAATAAAGGTAAATATTTGCTAAATGTTAGGGCTTTGGGTTTCAGTTGATATGAAATAGCTACTTTCACCCACAACTCATCGGTTAATTCAGACCCTTATTCAAAACTAATCATTGTATAAATTAAATATAGGGTATAAAGTAAATATAGGGTCTCCAGCAAATTGCTGCCACAGCTCTTTGAAGAACGCACAGAAAAGGCAGCATCTCTAGGACACAGAGGCGTTTGAAGAAGTTTGGAAAAGCTTTCTCTAGTACTGTTTGCTAGGCATTTCCTTTTGTTCATAAGACAGCAGAACAATTTAAGGATTCGTAACAGAAAACTTGAGTCGTTAATTGTACAGGCCAGATGAAAAAGAAGCCACTGTATTCCCAGAAACATCTTGAATTACTGTAATTAACACCCAGTGTACCAGGTTTCTTTTGCAGATTTAATGATTGTCAGAGGCTACTACACCTTTTTCACATTGCATCTTTGTTCGGCCACCCAGCATTGTGTGTTGTCTCTCTTTCTCCCTTCTCCTCTTCAATCAACAAACGGTTTTGGGAACTGCATGTTCTGCCTCTCTTTTGGGTATTATTAAATAAGCAGCTTACTTCTGAACTCCTTACCAGTACAAAATGCATCCATTCAGTACTACCTTCTAAATACTGAAGTGAAAATGGAAAGAACTAACAGTGGTCTTGCCATAATGGTAACTTTCTGCAGCACAGAAAAGAGTTTATTTTATTCCTATCTAGTAAACGCGAGAAAGTGTATAAGAGCAAAACTACTTAGGTCCACTTTTAAAGTCCTTCCACTTTCCTTCTCACCCATTTAATAATGCAGTTCAGAATACTAGCTCTTGACTCTTTTCTATCAATAATATAAATTTTGACTGTCCAATCGCCCAATTTTTCAACAAGCACATTCGGTTCTTTACTCCTCAGGCAGTATTACTCCATAAAACTCTGCAAAAACACCATCATCTTGATATCTAACAGAACAGCACTGTTTGGACACTGAGTGCATTGTGATTACTCAGCATGATGACGGTGGTTCTTTTATCAGTACCATACATTGTCCCATCTCTCCACCTCTCCACCTAAGAGGTATTCACCTCTTATTTTATACTTAAGTGGCATGTTTTTTGGGCTGGTAACTCTCCCTAGGTTTATATAACATGCTGAAAAACATAATATTGCAAAAGAAATGAATGAATTGCATCTGAATGATAACAAAAATAATCCACAGAAGCTGGGTTCACTCCCTGGATGTCAATATATTCTCTCTGGACAGAAGGAAGGAGAGTGAAATTCTACCGAAGAAGCAAATACACAATCATGTAATACATTTGAAATGAACCACTGAGAAAAAAGTGTGTGCAAAATCCATCTTCAAACCAAAGAGTTATTTTCTCAAATGTTGCTTCAGGAGGGAAAAAAAAGTGTGCTGAACCTTTATTTATTTATTTTTCTAGATCTGAAAAGAATTTACTTACTGAGATCAAATTCATTTTTCTAAAACAAAGCAAGCAAAAGTCAGGTTTCAAAAACTGTTATACTGGTGAAATTAGAAATAAATCTGGAAAGAGGTACAGAGTTTAACTTGTTAATTTCCTCTTGAAACAAAGACAGGAGTCAAAAAGGTAGGTAGCATGTCTGTCATGTACTTACTAATGAGAATTTCCATTCAAAGCCATATGTTGTATGACAAGGAAAAAGCAAAGCTCACATTTTATGTAATGCTAGTTTAGCATCTGAGGAACTTCATTTAGTAGAGACGGCACTGCAGTCTCCCAGACTTGTAGTTTTGGTTCCAAGGAGAAAAAAGTCTCATGCTTTCAATATTTAGCTTTTGATCAAAAGAGAAGTGTAAAGTATAGTGGCATTAATTTTGAAGGGGAAGTCCTCTATCCGATTTGGTGATCCAAATGGAATTGTACGTGGAAACATCAAGGATAGTCAGAGGACCAATAGGGGGAAAAAATGCATCTCCTCGACCCTCCAAGAATTCCTATCATCCTTAAATTGGACTTATTAAAAAACAGCCAGTAGATTGGCCCTGTTCACTTTCATGATTGTATCCCTAAATAATATCAAATTTAACATACTTAACTTTTTTAATTTAGTTACCAGTTTTGCTATTTTATCCTGACCTCCATGAATTGGACACATTTTTTTCTTTTCTTTTTCATTCACATTAACCTCAGTAGAAGTTTTCAGCTGAAGTTATGCCACTAATTAGATGTTTCTATTTCCTTTGCAACTGGATTAGACATTTTGTGGCTGCGGAGCAACACTTCCACTGCTTTGCATTTGTATTTAATAATCTGAAAACATACATTCAAGGATGCTAGTTGGGTTTTTTAGCCTCTGCCATACCTCATGCAGTAAAAGTTATAACATTAGCAGTATCTCAGCAAGTGAACTAATACTAGATAATGCTAATGAATGCATCTGTAGATGCATGTTTGCTCTCAACCAACTGAGCTGTTAAAATAAGCAGATATGTCAGAATTCACACTGGAAAATACCTGATTCATAAAATCTTAGCATTTAATTTCTAATTCTAAATCTTAGAATTTAAATCTTAGCCACAATTACAGAACCTGTATAGAAGCACAGCAGACTTGATCTGTACATACTCTGTGCCAGTTCATCAAGGATTTCAAGGGAACTGGTGGTCCTGACGGTTGGACCAGAAATCTGATAGACTGTTACTCAAAATAGCCGTGATAGATTACTAATAAAAAGACTGTTTTCCTCATGAAGTCATACAATTGCCAGGTCTAATTTTCTCATGTACCTTCAGCTGAAGTTTTTTAATCTCTAATCAATGTCACTCATAAGGTTATTTGGAGACAAATTTTCCTTCCAATCGTCTCTTTTATGATTTCCAGAAGGAAAAAAAAAGCCTCTTCTTTTGAACAGATCAGTTCTGCACTTTAGGTAGTTAGGCTGTGCTTTCTTATAGCGAGTATTTAATATTTATTTCTCAAATGGTCAAGAAGAAGCAGACACATGCATTACAGTGCCTCTAAATCATGAAACATTTCAAAATAAGATACTGTAGATTTCATATATGAAGGAAAGTACTTTTATCTACATTGTAGTTATGTACTGTAGACAACTTTCCTGAGTCTGCTTGTACTATGGTCACAATGATGTTTATAGACTGTTGTTAATTGATTTTAAATTAATAGATGATGAGTTTAAATTATTATGGCTACTCCACAGGTAATCTCCTAACCATTCATTTTATTCTATCTTGTTGTATCTCATTTGTTAAATATGAATTTTGGAATATATCTGGAAAAAATATTTTCCATTGATTATTTGTCTACAGGTTCAGAGTGAAGATGAAATTATAGGAGAAAAATGAGCATAGCAGAACAACTTCTTTCCATCACAACATTAAGAACAGAAACAAACTAAATATTTTTGTTCAAGAGCCCTTTCTCTTTCTGAATGTAAGTACAATAGGTCTAACAGGGTTATTTAACTGTTTATGAATTGCTGTATGTTATGATGGTCCAGGGATATCAACGAGATTCAATTTTTCAGGTAGAATATCCTTTATTAAACCAGCAGCTAATGTTATTTTAAAAAGAAAAGCTTTGGTGACACCAGCTTTCATTATACCTAAGACAGAAACAGAGGACTTCAAACCTAACCCAGCTTAAGAATAATTGCTCAGAGCTGAATTTCATTATGCTAATCAATAGAAAAGGATGGGAAACTTGCAAGGATGTAAGATTCTCTGTGGAGCAAAGATGGATGTGAGCAAGAGAACCATAAGAGTCTTAGGAGTACGGGCACAATGTCATGAGATAATTGATATCCACTTATTTTGGATTATCAATCCTTTTTTCTTTTTTTCCTCAGAAGTAATGATTTTAATGAGTTAAAACATATAATAAATTAACAGACGATCTAGAAATTGGACTTCCTTTAAAAGCTTAAAGATTATTATGAAACAGTGGTGGAGATGTTATTCCCTGGACTTAAAGGCTCTTTCAGCAACAGCTCAAATGCAGCTGTTTCACCAAGAACGGCACTCCAGAACTCAGAGAAACCAAAATAGTAAAAAGACCTCAAAGACACTTAAATTTCCTGCTGGAAGCTTATTTGTGTGTTTATTTCAGTGGAGACAGGCTGGAAAAAGTATGGGAGCCACTCAAGTTGCTGAGGCTTTTAGGGCCTTTCCAGGCAAGGCAGCAGAAGCAGAACCACAGGTTTTCTGCTTAGTGAAGGTTAGTACAGGTAGTTCAGTGTCTGGATCAAAAAGATATGAGAATCAGGACCCCTGACAGAAGCTATGGCTCAAAGCCTGACTCCAAAATAATGCATTTGCAGGACATAAAGAGTGAAAGCATCAGTAAATGAGACAACACAGAGCCCACTCTGTAGATCTCTATGAGAGAATGTTTATTACAATTCTAGAAACTTTTTCTGTTTTTTAACTCATAAACATGAAAATCCTGCGTGCAACTTCAAAGGACGGTCTTGAAGCAAAACAAGTTACCACACAACAGAAACAGGTTGCCAAACCCATAATTTGGGCTATGTAGGTGAGTTCAAATCAATTATTTAATTAAATTCTCAGAAACATAGCTTCTGCTCATAAAGATCTCAAAAACTTGCCTTATTCCCAGGACAAGATTTACGTGTCCAATAAACACCGAATTCTTACTGTACAGTTTCTACTTCTCTCAGACTCAAGCAAGAGTTCTGCTGATACTGCACACCTTCCCTAAAGAGATTACTGCTGTAATCCCAAATATTATACTAACCCAGCTATCTTATATTTGAGCTCATCAGTTCCAACGTTCTGCAAATAATCTCTAACAGCTTTACCTAGGGTTTATATAAGCTGGTCAGGATGGCTGCTTGAGCACTGAAGAGCATTTTTTTTTCTCTGCAACTTTCTACACAGTAAGAGTTGCTTGCTCAAACTGTATCAGCCAAACACACTGCATATGCAAAATTGTTACCTAGAAGAAGCACAGAGTATGTATCTACACACACACACACTCCTGCCAAGCTATTTTTCATAATTTGTGCATTCTCACTGACCTAGCTTACAATATAGCCACAATTTAGCAGGGACAGAATCCTTCTTCTTCCTTGTCTTTATTCGGTAATTTGCTTAGAAAGCTGCTCGGTGTGGCCTATCTTTTTTTTTTTTTTTTTTTTTTTTTTTTTAATAAACCAGAAATCCAAGTCTATTTTTTTCAGGATAAATGAAGTGAACATTGTAAATCGAAGAAGAATGGGATAGAAATTTATTGCAGTGGGAGGCAAGGAGCAGCATTTAACCAAGCTGGATCAGCCCCTGTTTGTGCCAGTGCCTGGTTCTCCAGCGCGACTCTCCTGGGCAGGACACTCACAGCCCTTTCATTCCCTAACCAAAACATCTTTGTGTGCAGACACCCCAGATTTGCTGTTCTTCCTGCAGCCTCAAAGCCGGAGCTTGAAGCAATTCAAAGCCAGCAGGAGAAATGAGCATCACTGCGCGGTTCACACAAAACCAGCTGACAATTGGCAATTTCAGTACTCATGACTCAGGTGCCACTGAACGGAGCCCTGAAGCCCAGAGACTTCGAGTATAATCCTATTTAACTCCTCCTCTAGGACTGTTTATTTTCCAAACCGCTTCCCCAGCACTTGTTCTGATAAGAAGAAATGTTGCAGCAACACTGGGCATGGGGAACCATCAGGAATGGATACAGCCCGTGCAGTGCGGTTTCTGTAATATGTAAAATTATGGTGCCTTGCAAATAACTTTGCCCAAACTGTGGATACGCACAAAATATATCTGCAGAACACACAGAGAGTGTACCTTCATAAGCAGCTGGGACAGAAACTTGTCATGTCACCTCACCTGTCACACACTGCATTTTTCATACTTATCTTCATACTTACAAATAACTAGTTTGATAATTAACGCAAAAGTTGTTCACAAGTTGTGGAAGATGCAAGAGAAGTTAAAATGCTCTTTTCTCTTATAAATGTAAACTCTAACAAAAAAGAATCAAATAGTATGTCAGTCTCTGATTCTGGATGTTATTAAGTTATATGCTGTTAGAAATAGTACAATTTAAAATATGATAAAGAAAAAAAAAGAAACATTATCATGTTATACTTAGAATGTAAATATCTACTCTTTTATAAGCAGGTGTTCTTGCCATTCAAGTAACCTTGTATTTATCTTTTATATCCTTCCCTTCTGTGAATATTTAAGCATATGTGGGAAGAACTGATTTTACTTACTTCTCAGAATGCTCTAGTTTTTCTTAACTATTTCTATTGTTAAGACTTCTATTGAGAAAAGACTATATATAAAATATGTGTCTTAGGAGGAATATAAAAGCAGTTCCAGAAGTTGCTACATATGGTAATATACACAAAAAGTCTAATAAACTTATATCCTATATGATCCTTTAAAAAACTTACAAGAAAATTCCCTTTAAATATTGTTATTATTACCTGAAATATTACCAGGGAACCTGATACAGAACACTGTTTCCAAAGATAATATTTCACCTTTCAAGTTACGAAAATGTAACTTGACATGACTTGACTTAAACTACAGAAGTATATTCAGTAGTTGCTGATAGTTTTCACAACCTCTGGAAAATAATTACTTTCCAATATTTCTTCTTCTTCTATGCACGGTATATTAGAAATATAAAAAATCCTCCAGTTATCTGACAGTGATATATAACAAGAGTGCATGTCACATGTTAAGTGCTGTAGTATGGAAATCCCTTATAAAATAAAAAAGTTTTCAATTTGTTTTATCAATTAGGGCAATACCTTATTTTTCAGACCAGCTCAAATGATTCTTTTTAGCACCTCACTGTTACTAGTAAGACACCTCTTCGCTCTCCTTTTTTGACTAGATTTTCTGGTAAGAAGATTTAAATAATTACATTCACCAAACTTTTCCTCAGTTTTTGCAAAATTTTTCCTAAACAGAAAAACCCTATATGAATTTTTATACTTTTATAGTTAGTGTAGCAAGCAAATTTCACAATATTTAAATTTCTGGAAATTTTTGTATATCTTCTGTCACTCATCTAATACTGAAAATTAAGTATATAGTTCAGCTCCACACTAATCTGTGAACATACACATTTTGATATTGTAGTCCCAAAATGTCAGAAGAACACAGCATGACGGAAAGTGTGGAGAAGCAAAATAGAATGAAAGGAAGCACAAAAAGTCATTTTACCCATTGGTAAGTACAGTTTTGTGTGAACATCCTTTTTTTTTTTTTTTTTCCCCCCCTGCCGCTCAATACTCCTATTTCCTGGAAGGATTCTCATTTCTGGAATCTCCAAAAACCTATATGTCCACAGCAATAGATATGCTTAATTATACTGTTTTCTGACTGTCTTATGTAAGATGTTTTCAGGAAAATTTTGACTGACCTGAGTATTAAAATCTTGTACTTTGATTAACAATACCATGGTAAACCACAGGGCATGAAACAACTTAAAAAAAAAAGTCTGGTAAGCTAAATATATTGTGTATTTGTAGTCCTGATAAACCACTAATTAATGCAGCTTTTCATGTTAAATGTTTTGCAGCTTGAGGCTTCTTGCCAAAATAGCTAAATGTAATGCTCAAGGAAAAGTTCATAAGGAAGAATACATAAGCATAGTTTATGTATTTATTTTTATTAATGGGTATGATTCAGAAGCAAAAGTCTTTTAAATTTTTTTTCCTCCTTTCTCTTTTAAGATAGAAAACCACAAGGCTGGCTGCCCAAGGGAAAGAAGGCATGGGCAGATGTGTTTCTGCTGGTACAGATTCTGTATTCTGATTCATACTGAGTAAATTTGGAGTAACTCAATACACTCAAGTAGAATTACAGTAGTGCAATAAAGATAAATAAATAAATAAAAGGATCTGACTTGCATTGCCTGTGACCTTAAATACTGGAAATAATTAATAAATGGAAATACTGGAAATAATAAAATGGAAATAATTCCTATCCACTTTCCTGGGAACTGGATCAAACCTTTCAGTATTTTTTCTAATATCTATATATAATGTAACTCCTATCATGCAAAATGACAACAGTCATAGACAACAGCAGGAAAACAATAAAAATTATTTCAGATAACAATGACTCTCAAATCTTTTGATGTTCCATTCTTAATGCTTTTTGAATTTGATTATAATTTTGCTAATCACTATGGATTTTCACTTTTGCACTTTTTTATTTAAAATTGTTGCCCTATCTTTTAAAATCAGCTGGGGATATTCCTGAATTTGCATCTGTTACAGTCTGAAAAATGTTATACTTCCCGATTGTCTACTTACCAATTTAATCTGCCACCTTTTAACACAGTAGGAAGAATTAATCTTTAGTAAAACTCCAAGTGGAGTTGTCTCAGGGACAGATTTGGCACAGCATGATTAATATTTCTCTATTTATTCTTCATGGGAATACCTCATATTACTAAGGAAGGGAAGAAGAAAAATGTTTGAACTCACCAGTTGCATCAGTTTTTATTCCAGGTTGAATATCACACATTTTTTCATGCATAAGACGCCTATGTGCAGAACAGTATTTCTCCTGCTAGTCTACTTACTCACTGTTACACCTGTACTGTTGTAAAAGTGGAGTCTTAACAGACTGCATTAACAAGATTAAATGGGAGAAGTGATAAAGACATAGACTGTTCCATTTCATTAAGGAAGGGAGGCAGATAAGGCTTGAGGAATGAAGTGATGAAATAGTATTTTATTCTGTTTTACATAGAATGCACTTCTTCTGCCAGACCCATCATTTAAGAAAGAATAATATTTATTTTCTGGAAATTATGGAGACAAACCTCAGCTTTCTTTTGCAATCAGTCATTTGGTTTCAGATGATATATGTAAAGAATGAAGGATTTAGAATGTCACAGGAAAGATTGCAAAATGTTGCAGATAATGAAACCATTTTGTGATACACCTGCTATTCTATTCTGTCTCACATGCTGTTTACAGAGCTAATGAGTGGACATGCTCTGCCCTGGGACAGAAGCGACTGAACTCCCTGCTTTGGACATGTATTTAAGTGATATACGTTGAATCCAGGCTATCCATAATTTATAAAGAGCTGGGGAAAAGAGATATTTGGGAGTCTGGAGTCTGAAACTCCTTCTCTCAATGTGAACTCACAGTTGCCAGGATCCTGAAACTACCCTTTTTTATTTCATTAGTGTTATTATTTTCTTCCTATGCTCCCACACTGGTCATTGCCTTGAATCACTTTCTGAGCCACAGGTTTCACCTGCAAGAGCACACAGGAGCTGTCATACATGGTGCAGTCAAACACAGAGCACGGTGAGCTTCATATGGGCTTTCTGGCAAGAAAAGAAAATAAAAAGCTGAAGCACAAAACAAGAGCTCCTTTACAAGACAGTTAATAGTTTGTATACAGTGCCTCTCCCTAATTTGCTTTTCCCTTGGGAGCATTTGTGGGTTCTCTGTGCTCAGAAAGAATTCCCCTCACCTCCTTTTTTATACATTCCCAGGCTTTTTGTTGGGAGAGCTCCACCATGTTACTTCATTTCCAGGCAATCTTTCCCTGCTAAACCATACTCTCAGGTCCTAACCTTTTGCATAAAGTACTTGTTGGCATAACTGATGATTCAAATTTTAACTGTTCTGTTGTGCTAACTCTGCACCTTCGTTCCCTTGAAATTCCTGCCAAAGATAAAACTGAGAGGACCTCATTTTCAAAATGCAATGAGCCTGCTACCTGCAGAAGATAGTTAATCCCACCTACTGCTAATGGAAGGTGTGCAGAATTGCCACTCGGATGTTTAGCTTTGGATGTTTGTTCTCATTTAGTGGTAGAGGAATCTATTAAAAAATAACTGATGCTAAGGGAAATATTAGGAGAGAGTTCCAAAGTTTATCAAAATAAGGAGAATTATTGAAGATTATGAGAAATACAAAAAATAAACAAACAAATACATGAGCTGGGAATATGCAGCCTGAAAAAATATTTTTCCAATAATGAGGAAAGCAGTCTTTGAAGGATAATAAAAAGCAGGATGAGTTAATTACTTATAATAACTCTTTTAAATCTGTATAAACATTACACAGCTATTTTTTGTGACTGTTCTTAGAATGAGTCACGTAGGCTACATGTGATACTATGGGTTTATACTTTTAAGTATGGTCCCAAACTCAGTGTGCTGCATTTCAGATGAATAAAAACGTCCTGATGTGCTAAAAGAATAGGAATTGTCCTCTCTCTATTATTTCATAAATGGAAACCTTTGAAGTTATGGGGCATAATTTTTCTTGACTGGATAAATAATTGATGTATAATTTTCCTCCTGTTGCAACAGTATTTCATTCCGCTGAAGTAGTGATTGCCTAACAAGATTTCTAAGTCTCACTGTTTCATAATATATTACAGTTTCGTATTAGACACACCACTTCTGTCTCAGATAAAAACATGGATCAAAGAAATGGCCAAAAGAAATGAACATCATTTAAGGATTTTTTTTTTCTTTTCATTTTCTCTTCTCTAATTCGTGTAACTGAGAATTAGTTCTGCATGAGTCAGGAAGAAATCAATATATTGTTGCCAAATATTACTAACCTTTCTGATGCAGCTTCAAATAGGTGATGAGCAATGATTCCAGATATGCTGGATTTCAAATTGAGAATTTGCCAGCTGACTTCCAAGTCCAATACATCACCCTGTAGGGTGTGTAACAGGTACCAGCAAAGGCAAACGTGAGAATCCAGATTACTAGATAATGTTTGTGTTTCATAATGAGAACTCAGTTCTAGAAAAAAATGCCAATATTTGAAGTTTTACAAATAAAATACAAATAAATATACCAACTCCAAATAATTTTCTGTTTTAAGTTTATATTTCTAGAAATGCATCTCAGTGTCTCTCAGCTGAAGGAAAATTCTATTGAGGAACAATTATAAAAGCTGAACAAATATAAAATGAAAACTCCACTCATTTATAGCATAGTAGTTAGGCAAGCTCTGAAACGCATACATGGCTAGCTGTATTTTTGCCTAGAAAGCTTGGCTGAATAGCCTGAACTAATACACAGTGCAAACAAATGAGTTGTTATGTACCTGGTCTTTTTGTAATTGTTTCGATACAAAGGGATTATCTGAGATTTCATGAAAAATGTTGCCCACGTTCAGGCAGGATGAAATTTGAGAGAGAAAAAAAGGAAAATTTTTACCTAGTAAATATTTTTAAGGTCAAGAAAGAAGCAGGTTAAGTTGTTTTTGATGCCATAAAACTTCTCAAATCCTAGGTTGAAGGCAGTTAATTGACCTAGTATGTGCATAAGTTTATACCATAATATGATGACATGCAATCATATGCTATGTATGAAAAGGATGAAAATAAACAATTGATATCTATAATTTAGAAAGAGAAAAAGCTAGAAAAGTGGTGTTTGTCCTTTGGCTATCCAAAGACTTAGATATTCAATGAGAGAATTGAGTAGCTATTACAAGTTTTTCCAGAGGTTGCAGATACTGAAATTGTAATCTTTTCCCCATCCTACTCCACCCGCAAGGGAGCCACACGTTCATTTTTGTGCTAAAATGCTCATAAACTAATTACATCATAAAGCAAGGGAAAAACAAGAGAATCCCACCTCCAGAAATAGGGTTCCTTACTTAAAAACAAAACCTAATGTGATTTTATGTCTTCCTGTGCTAGCCTGGTGTTCTCCATCACTACTCATCATTGAGTTTCCTTTCACAAAGGTGAGGCCATTTTTTGCTTTTCAGTAACTGGCCTTTCTGTCCACCCCACCACCCAGGAATGCTATTGCCTTTGCTCGCAGCAGTCTAGGGCTGTATTTTCTCCCTCTACATAAGCTGATTTTGCCAGTTTGTGTGGACTGAAGCCCATTTGATGACCGCCTTCATGGCAGGAACCATCCTGCTCAAGATTTCCAAGCATGTTTATAAAGTTCAAGGGGTATTGACTACAAGCTGCTCTAGGTAGCGAATTTCACAAGTAACACTTTTATTTAAATTGGTTTGTCATAATCAAGAGTGGTCTGGACATGGTTTTAGAGAGCAATAAATGGGGAGATGGATGGAGGGGCATAGCTGGATCCACTCTCATCCAGATACCTTACTGTGATTAAAGACAGGCACAAGTTGCAGCAGGAAAGACACAAGTGACGTGTGAATGTTATATAAATTATATTAACTGCAAGTCAAGTTTCTCTCCTTATTTATTCCTAAATTACAATGTAGCTTAAAAGGAAACAAAGTAAGTGCTATTAAAGGAGCTGCAGGTAACTACAGTCTCCTCTTCAATGCTGCATATGATACAGCCCCTGGAATCACTGCCACTGCTACAGGAAACTGAGCAGCACCTTGCAGGTTGTGGGCCCGCACAATTTCAAAGAAAGAGCTTCTGTAGCAGTAGATATAATCCTTGGGGAATGGGATCAGATGAGCCTGCTGCTTGCTCTCTTCTGCTTTGTACATTCTTCAGACAGGAAGCTCTGATCCACCTTGCAAATGTCCTTTTGGATGCTGGTCTTCCTTCCATGTGAATAGAGAATATGAAGTATAGCCCTGCTGCATCCAGCAGTCTTGTGATCTGTAAATCTAAGTCTCCAGTGCCCTGGGGACATTTCAGCAATGTGAATCAAGCTCTACCCCATTTACAGGCTAAAGGTACAGATATGGTGATCCTGGTTTAAAGAAAAATTGATGCAAATGTACAGAAAATCCAAGTACTTTAATTAAGGCTGCTAAACATGGGGGATACTTTTTTTTTTTTTTTTAAAAAAAAAAGAAGGATTAGTAAAAACAATTGGAAACAGTGTTTTTTGTTGTTTTAAGTTAGTTTAGTTTCCTGCTCATCCCTGGTGAAATGTAAACTCTGCAGCCTGGGTGAAGGGGAGGAAGGAATGATAGGCAGTGTGCTACATGAGGTCTATTAGCCCGACACGCAGTGCACTCTAAGTTCACAGAATTCAAGAAAAGATAACAGAGGCTGTGCCTCTATGTGAAGAAAAGAAGCATCTTTGGAAAACCTTATAGCATTAGGGTGACAGCCTTCCTCTGTTAGTATGACCTCTAATGGCTTTGAACAACATTGAATGACTTTTAAGAACCGAGAATGAGATGGTTAGCCACAGAAAATCTTTTAGGAAAAGCAAGGACATGTAGAAAATAGTATCTTTGAATTGGACTTAAAGTGCTGACCTCAGATTTTGAGCTGGTCTATTATTTAACTTCTCTGTGGAAACCTGCAATGTCTGGATGACCTGTTCAGAATAACCTTTTTTGTCTCCTGACTTCTTATTTCACCTTCCAAGGTGAAGGTGAAATCAGGCTCCTCTGTCTTGTAAAAATTATGTTGGATCTCTTTGGAACATATAAGGAGAAATGTAGGGTGAAATCCATTCAGGATTGTATGCTCACACACCATTTAATATTGATTTCCTAAGAGTACAAGAAGACTAACAAGAAAATCAACAAAAATGTGGATAATTTGTCACATGTGGATAATGTGGTCAGGGTTTTGCTAAACAATCATCACTATGTTTCCATAATGTTAAACCTCAGGTTCTAGTGTTTAATTCAATCGTTAGTGACTGTTTTTTAACACCGGAGCAAAACATCTGTCATGAGCCACTGCCTGAAACAAAAGGACAGATCTTATGCCTGCGGAGCTACTGATGATTTCCAGAGTTCTCTACTCACAAGGGTGGTTTTCCGGGGAGATTACAGCTATCTACGATAAAGACATCCCTATCAGAGCCCTAATGGAAGCAGAGCAGCCACTGGCACTAACTTAAAGTTCCTGCCATGCTCTCCCAGGGCCTGGGAGAGCCTCCAGATTCCAGTGAGTCCCTGCATCATCGTGTTGCTGGTGGATGATGGCTGGCTTGCTGACCTCCGAGAGAAGCATGGCCCAAGGCACAGGCTGACCCTTAGCCCAGATCCCTATTCTGTCAGTGTCACCTTTCCTCCTGTAACAGCAGGATGATCAGATATATTCTCACTATGGCTGGAGGTTGTTAGGCTACCACCAACTTTTGCATCTGTTTTTTCACAAACACAGCACTCCCTTCCATCCAACACGCATCCTCTAGTTGATGGTAGCCCTTCTGACAGTGACAGTCATGCAGTAACACACTACATTCACATACATTCCCCGGGATTCGAAGCACTGGATAGTCTCAGGCAATATGCTATATTCCACTCTTCACTGATAGCCTGATTTATTGATATGTTTATTTTGATTAACGGAGCCAATAAATACTCTCTTAACTGTGAGACAGCTTCTAAATGTAGGAATGCTTTGAAGACTTTTCAAGTTTTATTCTCTTTTCGCTTGATATTCTGAGTATGAAATATACAGTTTGGCTACCAAAAATAGATTTGTTTGCCTGCAACAGTTAAACAATTGCTGGCCCTAGACTTTAGTTGGTCACAAAATGCTGTAAGTATGATGTTCTTAGAAAAATAAGCAAATGTAAAAATAAACAAATAAAAAGCTTCACAATACACCTTCCTGTAACTCAAAGCATAATTCTGGACTTAAGTATATATGCTATAGGTTCTCCTTCTCATTAACCATGTCTCTAATAAGCTGTTTTCCCACATCTCTTCTTCTCCAAGATTGGTATAGCACAGTTATGAAGGAGTAGTAAAGAGTCTAGGTTGGATAAGGTAAAAAAAAAGACCAATATTCAACCAACTAATGAAAAAAATCCCAAACCTTACTTTTATGGATTCTCACCGACCATACATGCATGAAAGAATCACAAGGAAGTCACTAACAGAACTTTGCAAACATTGGTTGGAGAGAAGGAAAGTAAGATTTTAGTCACGTTTTGTAGCTTTTCTGCTAAAAAAAAAAAAAAAAAGATGATACTGTCTGTTTGTGGGTCTCATAAGCTTACAGGGCTGGGCTGCTGTAAGCTTACTGAGGTTATTTTTTGCCAGGACCATTCTGCCTCCACAAAACAAAACAAAACAAAACAAAACAAAACAAAACAAAACAAAACAAAACAAAACTTTAATAGTGTTCTCCATTAACAATCCAGCAGCACCAGAAGCCCTTGCACATTTTTTTCTGGAATTACTGATGTGGTCTCTCTGGAGGAGTAGCCCCTACATCTTGAGAAATAAAAAGCACAAGGAAGGGATTTAAACAAGTCTGGTAATTAAATAAACTCTACTGAAAAACAATATTTCAAAGACATTCCTAATATAGAGTTACAATCTTCGGTACTTTACATACTGTACAGAGACCTTTCTGGTCTTACTCACTTTAAATTCTCTGAAGTAACTACAACATGCAGTTGGAAACCTAGTCAGACAGGACAACTTACTTGTCAAGACCTCATTTACCTTCAGCAAATAAATGGAAACAAAGCAACCATATATGGTTCAGTCCTTTATATCTCCACTTTAATATAAGGAAATAATATGTCTAAGACATCACTGCACTGTAACTACCAAAAAATGGTATTTGACTGGCAGCAATGGATGCTCTGCCCATGAAGTGTGCTTATACCACGGACCAAGTCTGTCAAGCCCAGATACTGGAAGCAATGGGATTAAATGACTAAACACAACAGAACTACTCCAGGATGGATCTTCTACCTCTCATGAATTTGTGTTAAATCTAGTGCTGGGGATGGGGAATTGTGTGTCTTTTAAATAAACCCAAATAAGCTTTCATAAAGAGGAAAACTGCCTGTCACAGTATAAGGTCAGCTGCAAAGAAAGGATCACTGCTGGTTTTCTAATCTTGAATCTTGTGCTCATTAATAATACACAATACAACATTAAACCTTTCTAAAACAACAAGCCCAGGACTTTGCTTTAATACCTCTGTCAGCACTTCTCCTTTGCACTCCCGAAGATGCGGATTGTGCTCTTTGACAGAAAGAGGGAATGCTTTTAAGTCACTCTTCTAAACACCACCACAGGCTTCTGTTTCCAAGTACAGCGTGTGAATAATACATGCAATGGTCAACAATTTTAAAGTGCCTGTTGTGGAAGGAAGAAGTCTAACTGATGGGGAGTATGCACGAGCCAGCATATAGCACCATTTTGACAATGGCATTCGATGGGGTCTCCAGGATTTGTGACACCAAGCTTGAAAGTCCTTCAGAAGCCATGAAATGGAATGGAGATAAACTACAAACAGCACAATATTGCTCTGAGTCGTTACATGGATTCATCTGCAATGAAACACATTAGACCCACATAGTGGAGACTCTTAAAACTTCTGTATAGTGATACTTGTTTTTTTTGTAAGTGGTTTGAATGAAATTGGAAGTGGAAAACCTGTATGAAGTACCTAACCCTTCTACAGTATATGGACTGTGTTTTATATTTTGTTTGTTTTGTTTTGCTGTTTTTAAACTGGATCTGGCCCCATCTGGCTTAGTCACATAAGAAAGCAGAAGGACAATGAAAGTTTCTGAGTTGTCCTGGACGATCTATTAAAAAAAAAACTTTAATTTTGAAAATTTACTTCATTTTGTTCTTTACAGTGACAGAACAATAAAATGTTATTAATGAAGTCATAATTTGGGAGAAGCAGTGAATCATTGTAAAGCACATGTAAACATTTGCCTACAGTGATGTTTTCCCTCTTTGCCTGAAGTGCCAGAGGTGGTTTTTGCTGGTGGTTTTCGGTTTTTTTATTCCTGCTGACAAGACTTTAATGAACATATTGCAATTTCATTATGGTTAAATGGAAATTACTTTCTTATTTTTATCTGCTTATCATTAAAGTTACAAGAGAAGAGAGAACCAGGTTATAAGTATTCATCTAGCACTCAACGTCTGGGAGGGATGACAGTCAACATGGAAATGTGGCCCTGTAAGACAGTGCACAACACCCTCTCAGGCTGAAACAGCAGGACTATATCTCAGGCTGCCCAGAGAGGCTGTAGATTCTCTTGCTTTGGACACCTTCCAAACCTGCCTGGATGCCACCCTGTGCCATGTGCTCTAGGGGTTCCTGTTGGAGCAGGGGGTTGGACTAGATGATCACTATAGGTCCCTTCCAACTGCAACCATTCCGTGATTCTATATGATTCTGAACAAGAAATGCATAATCTTCTTGCCAAGTAAAAGTTTCAGGGGACATTTAGTTAAACATCAAATATGCCCGGAATATGAGGTCTAATGTGTCAGAATGCCATCACGATGTGCAGTGAGAGCCCTGTGCAAGAGCCCCTCACCCTTTTATGCAAGTAATAGAGCCTATCACCATCTACAAGACAAAAAAGAAGAGCAAGACCAAATGAGTCACAAGTTCAGTTTCCTGACAGGTCATTGAAGTAATATAATACATCCTTGTTAGAAGTCTTTCAAAAGGACATTTCCAAAGAAACAGGAATGAGCTGTGAGAGGAGAAGAGACCTCCAGTACAATTGTGGTGTTACTGCAATTTTTTCATCACTATCATACTGGTGTGTCATTGGGTTGGGTATTATTTTCTGACTTCTCCTTTCAGAAGACATCAATGGATTTAGAGAAATTAAAGTTAAGACTCTCTCTCCCCCCTCGTAGCTTATAACAAAACCTCAAAACAAACAAAACTAGTCCAGGAAACTGCCAGTGGACAATGACAAAAATTTTAAGAGAAAAAAGGACTGCACATTATTTGCCATCTTCATGAAATATAGGATCTTAAAGGTAGAGAAGTGCTTTTTTAGGCAGTGACACACAACATCGCCCCCCACCCCTTGGTATATTTGATTGTTCTTGAAGACAAAAAAAAGATATAACCTTTGATGAAGACAAAAAAATGATTAGATGCAAATGTTGTATCTCTTAATGAGTTAACTGATGAAATCTAAGAATCCAGTAAGAAAAACACAATCAAAAATATGTTTCTTGGAATATTTAATTCTAATACTTGTCTAGACAGACAAGTCTACTTGTCTAAATAAAAGACTTCCCATTCTGGGTGCTGAGGTTGGGATTTAATTTGCTTTAAAATTTAAAAGAGTACTTAGTATTTATCAAGGCTAAATACTAAGATGCTTTCCAATATATTCTTTTATACTAAACTATGGTCACATTACAGCTGTCAGAAATGTCACTGCTATTAAAATGTTTTAATGGTGCAGTATACTCAAGTCTGCTTATGGTGACCTTTTTATCCATTTTTCTTTTCCCTATAAATTCTCTTTCTGAAAAGGAAAAAGTGTATATCTTTATATCATTTGTCCCTTTACACAGGCCTCATGCATAATGTAATTACTATGATTTTCTGCACCTCAAAAGTGCAGCCATTTCCCATAACTACACAGAGAGAGGAAAATGACTCAAATTCAAATTACTGCACAAGAGAGAGCCCTTACTAACATAGCTTTTATTACTTAAGATGACAGTGAATAACTACAGATAGCACTAATATTTTCCATTCAGGTGGTTGTATGTTTGACTATTAACCAGCCTTACCTCATGTTCCCTTGGACACTAATGACTCCTGCTCATGTGATTCAGAAGACCTTGATAGAACTGTAATATTGATCCCACCATGAATTACCTAGCTAGGTAAGGCAGAAACAATACGACAGAGAGATATGTCACAATGGCTGCCCATATTAACATCTTTTTGTCAGGGTAGAATTAGCTGTTAGATCCAAGCAGGCAAAAGAACAGGAAGTCCTGCACTAGTTGAATTCTTTCCTCTTACCTTCCTAGCAAGTACTGCTTAGTGAATTATGTATTCAGACACAAGTGTTTTGCTTTGCAGAACAATGCTAGAAAACACGATTTAAAATGTCAAGAAAACTATTATATCTGCTAAAAATTGTAGACATTAAAGAAAAGCAAAGAAAAGCAATTTAAAGCAGATGTTTTCAATATCATCTCTACCTGAAACCTTTTATAACAAAGTTCCCTCTCCACACCATCGATCTAAACCTTTAATTGGCAGACAGTAAAGTCTGATGGGAAAATAATGGTCTTTTAAATACCTGGGAATGAAAAGCAAATTGAGTTAGCACAGTGTAAGAGGCAAGTAATTACATAATGTCAATCCTGTTTTATACAGTTCAGTCTTTAAACAGCATGCAAAGAAAAGACATGTCTGGGAGAAAATGTGAATCTCCTTACTTCAGGTGACTCATGTGCTCTTTTCCCAATAAGAAGCTAGGATTATTACACGTAACAGCAGATTCTTTGCTTACAGTTTTCTCAGATGCTAATGGTAATACCGCTGGTTTGTGAAACTTCAAAGTTTTATCACCCTCTTGTCAAATCCAAATGTCAGTCACTAGTTATAAAACTACATATCTTCACTAGGCAACTTCAAAATGATACTCTCCATAAAAAGAGTTTCTATTATTCAATGCAAAGAAAAACTCAAAACCTGCAGTTCTCCCTCACATGAAAAATAAAAGCAAAAAAAGTTAAAAAATAGTTCAAGTCTCAAGCATATATACTATGCTACAGCATATTCTCTTTGAGCTTATATTCAAGAAATGCTGACACGGAAGTAAATTCCTGAAAATGAATAAACACTAAAGGAAAGTTGTGGTTGTTCCATGTCTTAGCTCCTCACTGACTCTAAACTACTCTCACTAAACTCTCTCTAAACTCTCTACTGTCTTTGCGTCACAACTTGTTCATGTAACACACACATTGCCTCAACGTGATTTCACATCCACACTCAACACCAGAGGAAATGTCTAGAAAAGGGAGCAAAGAGACAGAATAACTGGAGCCAAGAAATATCAGTTTTATTTTTTTCTGTCATTAATGGTTAGAAACAAGCTATTTTTTCTACACAAGAAGGTCATGTGGTAAGATTTACCTATGTAAATAGGTGCAAATGTCACCTATTTGTTCAATCTTGAGTATTTTCTATTTACAAATATTTCTCTTAAATTGTCATAGCTGCAATGATTGCTCAGTTGCAATCATGACTCTCTAGTATACACAGGAAAAAGAAGAGCATCCTGGTCCACGATGTTATATTTATTTGAGCAAATTTTGACCATGGGCATAGACACAATCTCAAAACCTCTGGTTAAAGTGATATAACTAAATATATCCTTGATAGGACCATAGGAAATGGGCTGTTGAAAAAGGAAACATTTGCCTGGAAGTGAGAACAGGCAAATCCTCATTTATTATAGGCCTCCTCCTTCATCATGCCTTTGGCTGGCAAGATGACAGTGTTGAGGCTAAGGATCTTTTACATTTGCCTTTCCTCTCTCCTCTTGGTAACCTCAGAGCAAATGAATTCATCATTCTTTTTTGATGCTCAGTCTTCTTTCTCAAAAGCTGGCCTAAGATACACTTCTGCCAGTTTCCCAACACTTCAGCTCCTCATCGTATGTTCAAATCCTCTTTGCCACCTCCTTTCATGAAACTTTTCATGGATCCTACAAACGCATGCATAAAAATACATTTTCCCTCTTTCTCTTGAGGTGAAACTGAATGCATCAATTATTTCTTTCAAATCTCTCTTCCCCAAAGTTAGAAGCAGAAAAAGGACACTAAGCCTGCTTTGATACTGCCCGCCTCAGACTCAGTGCAACATATTCAATTTTGAACATGCATCCAGTAAGTATCTACTGTGAGGCTCCAGAATTTTGTTGCCTATTGACCACTGTGCCAACGACTCAGACATGCTCACTTGACCTGTATACTGGTTACTCTCACAAGCTTGTCACATAGCGCAGTGGCATTTTTCTTGCAAAGTTTTTTCAAACTTTTGAATAATTCTCAGTATTAGAAATTCTCTTGTTGTTCATCCCAAGTAACAGTGTCACAGTTCAGCTCTTCCAAGGTGGAACTGCTTCAGAAAGTGTTTTTGGTAAACATTTTCAAATGACATTTTCTGACATACAAGACCACTACCACTCAGAAAAAGAAACAATAAAAACACCACAACAGCAACAACAACAGAAGCAACCAAAAAAACCACAAAAAAACCCCCAGACTACTGGAAGAGGTCAGAATTGCAAGGTAATTTGCATCTCCACCTGCTGTGCTTTAGTAGTCAAAATGAATTGGAGAGACTCATGACATAACCCTCTGTAACTCCCTCCGTCTTTGAATATCTTTTGCTTTGAATTGAAAGCTGTTAATGGAAACCGTAAATAAAGACACACATCAAATGTTGTCAAAGACAATTCCTACCTATCACTAGCAAAGGAAAATTTGCTACCTAGACTTTGACAAAGAGTTAACTAAGGATTCTGAGGTAACAATCACACTACATTTTGATAATTACTTTCCTGATGTCCTTTTTGTTTTCATAGTTAATGCATTAGTTAATCTCTTTTCTCTATAGATACTTCAAAACAATGTGAATAAATCAAGAGAAAAACTCTTGTAGAAAATAGCTACATTTATGTGACATTTAAGTAGCAGTTACTGATACATTCAAGAAAAACATCCTGCCTTGTAAACAGCTGAAACTGCCATTCAGTGATTCAAAATATTTCAACTGCGCTGGGCCCCAGAGGTTCAAGTAATAGGAAATATAAAGTAACTAGTTGTATGCACAGTTTTCTTTGTAAAGAATGTCTTTGCTCAGTGGGATGCACCTTTCTACGATGTGAAATCACTCAACTTCATAATAAAAAAAAGTAAATACAAAGTTTATGATACAGCAGAATGACCTCCTCCAACATCAGACAGAAAGAAGACTTTCTTCTGATAAGGTCTGTAAACTAGCAATCATACACTGGTAATACCTTCTGATTGCAGTTAACTTACACATATCGCATACCAAATATTCATATTCTGAATATTTTAGGCAGTTGATATCTTGTTATTCTTCCAAAGTGTTCTAGATTAATTAACATAGTATTGGTAAATTTTAACTATTTTAAGATAATAAAGAGTCAATTTACTCAAGGAATTTTGGTCATGTCATCATTAACCAGGGAGCTAGATGTAGCAAATGAGGGGAAGACCAGTGGCTTTGAGCTGTTCTTTTCAAAAGGGTGCAGAAGTCTTTTTGGGAAAGAAGGCAAGTGAGTAAGGTATCAGCAGAGCAGGAAATGAGGACTAAATTTTTTTTCCTTCCCCCTAGAAGGGAAAAAAATGGAGGCATCTCTGACCTTCTTGGTAAGCTTATCAGCTGCTGTACCTCTATGAAATCCGTATCCTTCTTTTGCTGGCCAGGTGTCCATACCTAAATTTGGAAGCTTAGCACAGCTAGTAGCAATAGCCCTGCAAAATCCTTCTGTACAATGCACAGAACAATCCTATTTGTGCCTGCAAATCTGTGGTGGCTTAGTTGCATAGACGCTGGCCACAAAGATATTTCCTAAATCTTTTGTGAATATTTCTATTTGTTTTTCCACTGAGGATGATTTCAGAAACACAAGAGATTTAGGTAACACAAAGAGCAAACAAAAGCATCATAAACAGTGTAATCTAATCACCGCCCATTGAATTTATCACGGTCTGTTGTAGAATGTTGGGAATATTTATCTGAGTCCATTTATGTCTTATGATAGGACTCTTTAAAACTGTTCAGAATAACAGCATGCTAAGTTCTATGTTTGCCTTTTCAAAGCACGTTAATTTATTTTGCTTTCAATTGTAGGTCCTGAAAACTCAGCCTGTGGCCTTAGAGTCTGTCAGACTCTTTCTCATCCTACAACCGATAAGTCTTGTCCTGAAAAATACTGGACAGTAAATGTTGTTCAGAAAATATACTCTTCTATTCTTACTACACTCTTTTCTTCACCATCTTCAGCTGATCTGAACCTTACAAGCCTAAAAAATTAAAAAAATCCAGATAAATACTATATATTTTTTCTGATAAAAGTGATTGTGCAATTTGAATGCACAACAGAATCAGAAAGACTCATTAGTAAGCTTCCAATGCTATTTTCCCAATGTTTCCTATGCATATGAAGCCAAAAAAAGTAAAAAAAAAATTAAAAATTGGAATGAAGACTCAAAACATAAAAATTATTTCTCAATACTTTAAAATATTCATCTATGTATATATAGATTTAGATAGACTTACACCTCTGCTATTCTCTTTTCATCTTACACGAATATAGGGAAAGTTTTCTCCAGAACTAACTTGCTGAATACATCAATTGATATATTAGTCTTGATGCATCCTTGAAAAAAAAATATTTAGACATAATTTAAGAATTGTATTTTCTATTGCAGGAGAATGTTGATCTTTTTAAAATGCACTGCTGAAGCAGCAAAAAGGAAGTTAGACTTCTGTAACCTGTAAACTTTATGAAGTTTTTATCATTATTTTTAATATTGCTGAGAAGCAAAATTTGCACTTCTCATTGATGACTATTTTAATTTTTAGTGGTGGGTGGATGTCTCTCACTGTTTCCTTTGCTTATTTTATATATATATATATGTATATTTTATCTTGCTGCTCCTTTCCTTTGAGGGGAATACAAGATCTGCTTAAGATCCCAAATTGCATATTGGAGATCAAATCTAAATCTTAATTTAAGCAATACAATACTGTTAGCAGTTTACACAGTTTCACTGTTGGCAATACAACTGAAAGCCGATATTAGCTGATCAGATAAAAATGGTTTGCAACACTGGAAAGGCCTTATGAGAGGTTAGTTTTCCATTGCCATTTCCTGTTCTCCTATTTCCACAGTTTAGCTATAGAAGCCATTTTAGAATATTATTTTAACTTGGGTCATAACAGTCCATTTATTTTAAGCTTATGATGATATCAGAACACAACTAGGTTACCACTACCTACAAAAATTCAAATTAGCAGTACCCTTTCTATGTGCCTAATAATTTCTCAAAAGAATGTGTCAAAATACATTACGAGGAGGAAGATGTCAGCCTACGTGTGACTGCATGTGCTTCTCAGCCCACTTGGAGATCCAAATACAAAACACAATGCTCTAAGAGATAATGCTGGTTTGTGACAATATCCAGCATGCTCCATATCCCCAATGGAGGAATACTTCATATTCACACCTATTAGTAGTATATCATCTCTAACATATAACATGGGTAATTTTTAAGAGCTAACTCACTTAGCATCCGGTATCAGTTAGGTATATACAAATCAAGCTTTGCAGGCTTGGCACACAAGGAATTTCTATTTTTGATGTGCATTAACTTTTCGTGAAGGGATATACCTCATGCCTCCATAGAAATTCTGTGTGTAAAATCCTGCATTAGATAAATATCAAGCTTATCACTCCATAAATGTGACTATGGGAAGCAGGAAAGAAGCACAAGCAAAAGAGGCAATTCATACACCATGTATGATCTGGAAACCTACACAGGTTACACTGCTTGGAGTTTGTGATGTCATACTAACATCATCTATTGCTGACTTAAAGAAAACATAATGAATCTAGCAGCCCTGTATGATAGAACGAGGTGAAATGACATAGCTTGAGAGCTTAAAATATATTTGTATGAGCTTAGAACATAGCTGAAAGACAACTGTGTTTATAGCCATATTCTTGCATCCATTAGAAAAAAAATGTAGTAAGCATGGTCTCAACAGATGTTATAAACAGGTATTTTGTACATTTAGACTATCATTTGCCAGGGATATTATTAAAGAACAACAAAAAAATGGATTATAAAATTGAACACCTCATGCAAAGAAATAACTACCTTTCAACTAGTGCATTACCTTTGAAAACATAAGCTCGGTTATGAGCAGTGATCATGACGCAGCAGGAGGAACAGCACTGTAAGAGTTTTGCCTATCTGAGTTATTCCTAGCTGGAATGTCAGAGCAAAGGGAAAACCTCCTGGCAACGGCAGACAGAAGTTGCATTGATCTGGAGGGATGTGTTTCAACCCAGCACGCCTGGATGAAGTGTAAATGAAGGGCTTCGTCACATGGAATGTGTGTCTAATGTTTACAGGAATTATCTGGCATCTGACCAATAGAGAAAACTGAGCCTACGGGAACAAATCCACAGAGATACTCCTTCCTTATGTGAGACAGGATTGTGTAACTGGTGTTGATACTACGCTAAGCTGGTGAGCTAAAGTTTGAGAAAAGCATATACTTAGCTACCAATAAAAAGACAGCTGACATAACATCAGATTGACTTTGGTGACACAGCACCACTGCTTTCTACAGCACTAGCTACTTCCATGGTCCTACCTATGTTATTATAGTGTTAGAAATTGCCATGCATAGAGTCTAGAAATAAATTATTTCCCTAAAGGAGTGACTGATATCAAAACTTGATTTGCCCAGTTACCACCCAAGGGAATATGCATGAAATAACCATCCAGTGAGCTTGGGGAAAGAGCCCAGAAGAATTTGACCATTAGTAATCACATGGCTGTTTGCCATTCCTCCTCTAAAATTCAAAGGACAGTCCATGTATTTAGTTTATTTGGGTTTTGTCAATAACCAATATCTGGTTATTCCAAATATGGTAAAACGCATCATGTCAGTATTAATGACATCCCTTTACCCTAGCATATACTATATGGAATAGTGACTGCTGAAGTCGCAAACTAGGACATAGCCCAAAGCAAAATGGACAGATTACTCTGAAATAACAAAAGCATAGGGAAAAAATGGTAATTGAAAAAATTGACCAGTTGGTGTTAATGATGACCCTCACAAGGACTATAGACTGTTATGTGGCATATGGAAAAGGTTCTGAGCTTTTTAAATTTTTCATTTCCACTATAACCAGAAATATAGCAAGAAAACCCCTTCTGGTGGCCTTTAGGTAATAAAAAACTTGGAAAGAACTAGAAAGCTAATAGCAGCTGAAAAGCAGCAGAGATTTGTTGATATTTTTTATAGGAAGTTATTGCACTCCTTTTTTAAAGAACCCCCTAAAATGGTTCATTGACAGTAGAAGGTTCTCAAGGGTAAGCATTCTAATTTAAATTGCTTTGCAATTATACCAAAATAATCAAGTAACCACTTAGTTTTGAATGATTTTTTATCAAATCACATTTTGAATGACGTATACGTTTCAGGTAAAAATACCCTTGTGAGAAGGACGAGTTAAAGAGTTATGCAGATTTTGAAGAAAGAAACTCTAACAAATCCTTAGTGAGGGTGAGATTAAAGACAGAACAATCTTAAAAAAAAATACAATCTGCAATTTGCACACAAATGAATTAACAACACCCTGTGTCATTTTTAAAAGACACTATCTTTAGTCTGTAAGATTTCAGTCCTAATTGAGAGACAAATATGGAAACAAGATATTATTATCAGGGACTTTCAATGAAACAGAAAGGCTCAAGAAAAGACCTGAGAAAGGCTTAAAAAACTAATCCTAGTTCTATACAAACTACATGTAAATTCATACTCTTTTATCCAAATGACTTCTGTGAACACTTAGAGAGTTGCAAAATGCATTTAAAATTCTGTTTAGGAACAATCTATTTGCACTGGGGTTTTCACAAGCACTCTTTCAAAGAAAAAAATGCTATAGTGGTTCAGTATGGAAACGTGTGTTCATATGGAAACATATGAACGCTGAAGGAACATTACGTGAAATATGCATTTCAATATTATGGTGCTGGTTAGCTGCAGTAGCCTAAAAGCATATATATGACAATATTTGGTGACATGTTTAGTATATTTAGGTCTGAGAATGTAGTCATAGGTGCGTATACCCTTCTTCAACCTTCAGAACCAAACTTTAGATCAAACTTCAAAGCTTCTGTTTAGGTTCTTAAACTTTTTAAGTATGTTAAAAATTCACAGCTATTTTAAAAAGTATATAAGGTAAAAACAGATGTAAAAACAGATGAAAACTGTAAAAACAGTTGACAGACACATATTCTGGGAGCATGGACTTTTCCCATGATATTTCTTTACCCCATTGTAGCAAGGAAGCAGTGTTGGAAGTCAAATACAGGTCACCAGTGAGCTTGGCTGAGTTATCTTACAAATTTTAAAATTTCCTTTGAAGCACCAGAACTCCCAGAAGAGAAATATGGCATATATGAACAAGACGATAACTCCAGAGAAATATATTCTTCGCTAGCCTTGTATTTTGACAGATTTAGATAACCCTATAGGACTGCCTTGATCAAGCAGTCTCTGTTAAAATACAAAGTACAGTGTTCATTGCTGTTCTGACTTTGATAATGTGTACACTATACCGTTGCTCCAGTGATATTCAAGGTGATCTTTATGAGTTTTTTTTCAGACAGTATGCAACTGCCATGCCCCCAGTGTTTTACATACTATACACACTAGGCATGAATAAATGCAAGCCCTCGCCACATCAAGGACTTTTTGGAAGATGCCTCCCCAGAGGCACACACCTCCTATAAATAACTCTTTCTAGTAATCTAGGAATGTAGAGGACAGATCTGGGTGATTTTATGGTGTCCTATCCTCATTTCTGGCTCTGGAGGTAGGTTAAGGGGTAGAAATGTCTGAGAGCAATACATAATTCATTGAAACAGGTTATATTAAAAAAAGATTTTTAATGTATAACTTTAAATATAAAACTGTAAATATAAAAACATATATACAAAAACACACATACACAAACCCCTCAACCTTCTGATTTAACAGTTGCTTGCTAGATTCCTCTAGCTAACTATGGTAATGACAGTTAGCATGAGAAGGGATAAGGTGCCCTTCCTTCCTGGCTCTAAGAATAAGGACAGGACAGATTCCTTTCTAGCTCTTTCCTGCATACAACTTGGAGGTTGGGAGAGACAGAGACAAGGAGATTTCTTCAGCCACTCCTTTTGTAGGATAAATAATTTATTTGTGGCTTGCTGGCTGAATCAAATCATCACCAGAAGAAATACATTCAGGTGCATTCAGTATGTAAAATATGGTTTTTTTCTCTTTTTTTCCTCTGAAAGATGGCAAAATGTTTTTTAATCATCATTCGACCTTAAATAATATATTTCATTTAAGAATTATTTAAGAAATTCCAAAACAGACATTTTTTTTCAAAATAAAGACAGAAATGCTTCCTTTGCTTGACAAGATACTGTCATTTCTTCACAGAAATTTGCTGTAGTTTCATATGTTTGTCTGTATGAATTAACTTTTTTTTTCCAGGCAATTTCTCTCTTGATTTACAAGCAATTTTTTTCCTCTACTCTGCATGGCAGATCTGCCTATAATGTTTCTCTGTTATGAACTCAGCTCTCAGCTATGTTACTCATTCATGAATAAATGCTTATGCTCTAAGGAACATTTTCTTTTATATTTTCTTCCTGTGGAAGTAATCACTACTGCTACACAGGGTGTAAATATTTTCTTTATAGTCAAGGTGTGAATCTGAAGCTGTTTCTTCTCTTCGTGTGACTGAACTTCTGCTTAGCAACCACAAAGTTTTTGTTTCCTCAGTGCAGTAAATGATCACTGCCTTCACGTTGGGGAGCAAGGCAACAATAATTCTAACGGTGTAAATATATATCTCTACAATTTGCCAGTATCTTGGCATTGGTTTTAAATAGAGTCTATTAAAAGAACTCTAAAGTCCCCTGAATTAATCAGATTGCCTTATTAAAAAAATTCAATTGAGTGTTTTAGATTGTACAACAGTGTTTAAATTAATCACTTGTTGAGCAAAACTTGACTATTAGTGTCTTCTAACGTCTAGCTGTTTCAAGCCAGATGTCCAGAGGTGGAGGATTCATTCTGCTGCAAAATGCAAAATGCAAAATGCAAAATGGCAAAGCTACAACTGCTTTATCCTCTCCCTGCAGCCCACAGATGCATGCTGAACATTATAAAGAAATGTACAGATACTATATTATTCAGTGTACCAAAGGCAAACTGCCATTCTTAATCTTCTGTACATGACAAATTTTAGTAGTGTTAGAGTATTACAGCATACTCTTGCCAATGTTAACACACAAAATTTCACCGAAATCTATCTTTTTGCTGTAACAACTATCTAAAAATAACATTGAAACTCCGCATTTACTGCTTCTCTGAAATAAATATTGTTCTCAATGCATTCTATTTAAAAGCAAAAGAAGAAATTTTTCTTGTCACTGCTAACTTTGTAAACTGAAATAATGACAGGGTCTTTTTGTCCCAAGAATTATCACCTCTGGCACTGCTTTTAAAATAGCAGCTTTAAAAGCCATTGTGAAAACCTCTGTTACAATCAGGTCTCCCTCCCACCTTATGATTTGAATTTGCCTGTAGTTATAGCCAACATACAGAAATCAAATACGTACATACGGCTCTTTCCTTCAGTTCTCTGAATCTAGTTTTAATTTATCCTAATAGCAAGAATAGTCTCTGGACCTGCAGTGAAACTTCTGCTATCAAAACAAAAACATCAAATGTTTAACACAACACAGACATTTCACGCTTCAATGTAAGTCCACATGGCAAGAATTTGGTAAGCAATTCTGTTCTAAATGAGTGTAAAAAGCCCTCAAAATAAATAAATTATTTTATTATTATTATAATTCTTTTTGGTTAAAATACATAGCCATAACAACATTAAGGTCTAACAAAATGTGTTCCATTTGAATAGCGAGAAAGAGAAGTGTGTTTGTGAAATTTAGTAGCAGCAGTAGTGTCCTGAACAGCTACAGTTTTTTCTACATGATCTCAGCCCCGTTTGGTTTTTTTTTTATTTGAGGAATCTCCTTCCACTGGTTCCTAGTGGAGAACCAATTGACTCCCACAGTGCATAGTATGAGACTCTGGTTTGATGAGCATGAGTTTTTTTTAATCTTGAAAAATGTTCCAGCAAGGAACATTTATCCAGGCAGTAAAAGATATCGGTCTTTTTCCTCCTCCTCTGTTATTCTGTTATTTAAAATTCTTCTATAGAAGAATTCTTCTATAGAAGAATTTTAAAAATACAAGGTCTTTGTGGACTGTGCATTTCAAAGATAGCCTGTTCTTTAATTATTGATAGGAGTCAAAGAGACTCTGATAGGAGGACAAATCACATATTATAGAAGAACTGTATCTTATGCTTTCTGCAAAAGTATTGCTAAATGATAAAAAAAAAGGTCACTCAAATAAAAAGGAGAGTACCAGCAGCAAAATCACAGCTATGCTTTTTTACTTCTTGCCTGTCAGGTATGCTTGCAAAATTGTAGTGGAACAACATATAGTAAAAAGTACAAGCCATGACAACCACTTAGGCTCCTAAATAAATCAGGAAAAAAATCAGAAGATGCATACAGTAGCTAGCGAGCTTATTTATACTGCTGCTCATTTATAAAAAGTGGATTTTAACACATCTAAGTGTAAAGAAACATCAGTATATCTGTAAATCTCCTTGTCCACATATCCAGGTCTGCTTCCTGGCCATATGTGAATATTCTCCTTCCTACCAAAATTTTAATTCATAGACCTCTAGGTAGGTACATAAATGCATCTTTTAATATTAGATAGTGAGTCTGCGTCTTTATAAATTAGGTACTATTCTCCGAGAATCATTAGTACAACATTAGTAAAAAAAATTAAAAAATTGATTTTTCATCAAAATCTGATAAAAGTGAATCTATTTTCCATTAGATCAAATAAAAAGCAGTGAGTGTAGCGTTCACCTGTGAACTTTGCCCACATTTTTCTTTTTTTTAAGGAAGGTTTCAAAATAAAACACAACATATTCCATTATTAGACAAATTCTCTAAATTACTACCAGGTAATACCAACAATTCAAAATCTCCAAATAACCAACTGGTCTAATAATCTAACTCTAGTTAAGGCTTTAATAAATTAATTGCACTGAGGCTTGACCCACACAGGAAGTAAGGAACAAAAGCTATCCAAACAAGAAAAAAAAAAAAACCCAACTCCCCAATCATATTAAAAACAAACAAACAAAACAAAAGAACCAAAAAAATGACATATTGGAATACGACAAGAAAAAAAAAATGAGGCTTAGTCCGTCCAATATTTCTTTATAATACCTCATTTCAGATGTTTCTTACAGTGAAATAATACAAACCCATGTATTTCTGAAAGAATAGAAGACTATACAAATCACCTTTGAACATATAATATTTTACTTATTTCAATAATAACAGAATAACAACCCAGTGATCAACACAGTTAATTAAAACAAAAACAAGCCAAAAAAGCAATTTGTAATACCCATTCTAAAGAGTACATACAAACAAAAAGAGTGCCTTTTTTTCCAAGGTAGTGTGAATCTTGAGTATTCCTTGTATCTGTACAATTAATATTTTATTGTTGATAAATTTTAATAACTTCTGAGAAACAACTTCACGGAACACTCACTTACTGCAGGGTGGGCTCAGTCATGCCTGCACTAGTAGGCAAATGGGGTCAAGCTGCCATTATGGATTTAATCACATTCTGCTCAACTTTCCAGATCAGTCTCAATACACCTCAAGACGTTATTTAACTCACTCTTTCTCCAGCCTGAGGAAGAACAGTATGAATCAGAAGATCTTAGTAAAACTGGAGAACAAGGATATCAAGAGACTCTTCTGGTTTCACTCCCAGCTTTGGCACAGTTTCAAACATTTCAGACCCCCTTTTTTTTTTTCCCGAAGTTTTCATTAAACTGGTATATCATCCTCAAGATCAAGATCCTGACGCGATACTGAGTTCACCGGGTCCCTTCCAACCCTAGCCATTCTATGATTCTATGATTCTATGAAGGTCTGGATATTTAAAACTGCAGCAGTGATGGCACCTAAAATGCCTATAACTTTTCATTAATGCATTTGAACATAGGCTAATATTGTATTAGTTGACACAGTGAAGACTGTGGTCAAATTCTACCCCACCCAGCACCCTGCAATCCTATGTATCGCTTCAGATCCAACTTCAGATTCTCCTTCTGCCTTCAGTCCTGCAGGTCTCAGTAGGGAGTAGGAAGGATCCCTCTGAGCTGTGGCACTCTCAGAGGCAACGGTGAAAGAGAGAACTAGAGTAGCTGGCCTCAGCAATGCTAACAAAACAGATCCATGAACCAATAAATTTTAACCACCACCACATTCCCCCACTCCCAGTATTCTCATAACAGAGGGTTTATTGATCTTGCAGAAGGACAAATAGAAATGCAGCCTTTACTCCACAAAGGAACAGCTTTCATCTCTAACAGGAACAGATTAAGATCCTAAAATACTTAACAACGATTCAGCAATTTAAAATTCCATTTGGGAATATGGATTAAGTCTGAATCAAAGACTTACCTCATAAAATGGTCACAATAAACACTTCAAAATCATTTTCATTTAAACAAGAAATTACATTTTCTCCTTTTTTATTCTCATTGTGATACAAGCTTATTACCTTGAACTTGTTTCACAGTAGTTATCTACTTATTACTAACATTTTAAGCACAATAAAGCAAAGCAGAGAAGGAAAAAGGGTAACTTGGCTGGAAACTAGTCATACGGCTATATCACAAATCCACTTTAGTTTTGGATAGGAAAAGAAAAAATTGCTTCATTAATGCTACTCACATTGCTGTTTATCTAAGATCAGGTTAACTACAGCAACTTAATCCTTCACTACAAGAGGATTTTACCCTGAGAAAAATCCTCTCTAATTTTCTTACCTCTATAAATGGCTCCAATACGCTTTCCTGGGGAGCTTCCACCTCCTAACTGTGGGTCTGCCTGTCATCTCATATATGGCCCCATTGTTTTTTTGCTTTCTCTCTCATTGGTGCTGCTTTGGACTCACATAGAGTCTAATGCAATTAAAACATTCTGCAGGATCATCCACTTTGTACTTGCCCACCACTGTTCTAAGTAGATGACTAAAACAAATTAATAATTTATGATTTAATTAAAGCTATTCTCTGGACCTTTAATGTTCATGAGGCAATGATGTGGCTAAGGTTAGAAGAGGAGCCTGGAGGCCAAAACAGGAGTTCACTTCCTGGATAAGCCACTTGAATTGCTAGGTCACTTGAAGTGTTACCTGTCAGCTAGATGAGTTTTCTTGCTTCAGGATAACTGCAAAACTTCACTTGTATTCGGACACTCTCAGAGGGTGAAAAGCTCTACTTTGTGCAAAGAGGGACATAACTCGCATAACACACGTAACTTTCCACAAAGTCTAAAGGAGAATCCTACTGTAACCACAATACAAACCAAAATCCAGCATCTCAGGTTCCAGGCCACCAAGCTCCAGGATGAAGTGATGCAATGATTAAGCAGTAAATTATTTCCATTACACTCCCATGTATTCAGCCCCAAAATTCAATGAACAGAAAAAAAGCTATTAAAAACAACATAGTGTCTTTCACATATTCTTCCAACAGGCCAAAAAAATTTACCATCTTTTCCCAAGAAAGGAAAAAAAAAGATTTTTCTGTATTATCATGTGGAGGGGATGAGAAGTATCCTGCATAGATAAAGGTAAGTGCTTAGGAAACATTACAGAAAATTTGTATGAGTTTACGCTTGAAATTAAACAATATAAAATATTTACATCCTCTCTAGCTCTCCTATTGCACTCTTTTCAGGGACATATTTTCATCTGTTGTAGTCATGTGAATTCAGTTCAACTCCTTTGCTGTGGTTTGAATTGCTCCAGGTTCACCAGTATAACTAAGATCAGAGGCTGATTAAGTGATTTGCCCAATGGCAATCACCAATTTAACAGCAAAGATGAAATTAAGGCTCGGGAACACCACTCTCCTCTTACATCGATACTGCCTTTTTTTTTTTTCATCTCAAGAAAAATGTAGAGTATTATCTGATTTACCAGTAAAGCAAAATATTGTACTTTAGAAGTGTTTCTGATTGAGTAGTTGGACCATATCAAATCATGTCATGTTCTGGTAGCATTCCTATCCATGCTACAGATATATAGCGAACACAGATAATTTCAAAAATCTGCTTTCTAGAGCAGCAGATTCAAGTGCTCTAAAGTAGGAAATACCAGAACTAATTATTCCATCTGGTATATATATATTTACTTACAAGTTTCTTACACTATTATTTTCTCCACATCCTACCTCACTTAGTGAATAGGATGGAGAGTGTTCATTTTGAGAGCAGTCAGTCAATAACTTGTTTTCTACTCGCTGCTCAACGTTTGGCCTAAGGTTGTATTTACTATACACTACCAAACACTGCTTTAAAAACAGAATTGTTAATTTTCTCATGAGCTTTTTTAATGATGTTCATTGGTATCCAAATGCTTCATGCATATTAATATATTTATTTTTACTACATCTTCCCCATGTGTTCATGTGCTAACTTTAAAGAGAAAAACTAAGGAACAGGGAGTTTATGTTAAAAGAAACAGACTTGTTTGGAAGCTTTCTTAAGTAGTTTATCCTCTGATAATGTTGATTTGTCAGCTGTTGAGAAGAAAAGTTGATGAGAAGTTTTGAAAAATTTCGATGAAATGTTTCCAAGTAAGTATTTCTTAGTTTCACGATGTTTTACTTTTTCTGATCGTTAAAGAATAAAAAGAAGGAAAGAAGGAAGAGGAAGGAAGAGGAAGGAAGGAAGGAAGGAAGGAAGGAAGGAAGGAAGGAAGGAAGGAAGGAAGGAAGGAAGGAAGGAAGGAAGGAAGGAAGGAAGGA
>PTEX01000087.1:898864-1051279 GCA_003342815.1 Eudromia elegans | reverse complement strand
GAAGGAAGGAAGGAAGGAAGGAAGGAAGGAAGGAAGGAAGGAAGGAAGGAAGGAAGGAAGGAAGGAAGGAAGGAAGGAAGGAAGGAAGGAAGGAATCTCTCAGACTAAAGAGACTTTTGGCTGCAGTGCAAGAGGGGATTATTTCACAGGCTGCTGAGAGAAGGAACCAGGCGACTCTCTTAAAAACAATAAAAACAAATAAAAGGAAAAAAGCAAAATCTCTACAGACATAAAAACTGACATCTCCAGTTGATTCAGTCTTCTTCATCTTTGATATTAGCCCATCTTTGAGAGGTACAGTTTTAGCAGAATGACTTCACGAGGGAACACAGGATCACAAGCTTCCAGGTCTGGACAACTCCAAGGAAAAGTTCTCCTTACTCCAAGCTAGTCATATGTCTAGCATAAATATAAGCTACCAGATACATAAGCCACAGCTACAAAGCTCTGGAAAGTGTCTACAGAGCATGTATAAAATATATGTCCTCTGAGGTGAATACCCTGGTAATGAAAAGATAACTATTCTGAGGTTCAGGCAAACTCATACAGAACCATCTGTATTTGTTCCAAGGGATGACTGTATCCTTGCCACTGAGCCCAGATTTGTTTTAATATGTCTAATGATTTGGATGGCTCGGTGTCCATCATGGTCCCCACTAACCAAAGCCAACAAAGGGCAGCTGCTGTATGGGGGCAAGAATGTCTCATACTGCTTCAGATGGAAGTGCCAGTGACAGAAGTGAAATGATAAATCAAAAAATGATGGGTCTAAGATAGTACAGCAACATGGTGCTATACTGAATGATGCTCCTTCAATTTCAATTTGTTCACACATTTGGAAAAGGCAGCTTTGCTCTGGTATCCCTGCAGCTACCATAAAGCTCGTATATGCAATATGTTATAAGAGCATGCTAGCACCACAGCTATGTGCCTGCATGCTCATGGGCAATCCAGAGCAAATTAGAAGATTTAGCAATCCACTAATTGACAGCTTAATTTTTGGTCATGGGTTCAGCTTGAGTAAAGCAAAATAATGTTCTTAAGCCTTCATTTTGGAAGTGGCTGAACTATTTTGGTTAAAATATTTTTCTTAGGGAGATATCTAGTTTTGGAAGGAAGCATTCAGTCCTTATAGTTAAAATTTAAAAAGCAATTGCAATTACAACTGGAGTTGCATGATATCAGCATGAAACACTTATGTTATATGTAGATAACTTTATGTCAAGAGTATACAAACCAAACAGAGATGTCAAGTCTAGTAGGAATTCAAGTACTCCAAAATGTTAAATTAAAATATCACCATAAATTACTGTTAATATAGTCATAAAAGACTATCAGGAAGACAATATAATTTGAATGACGCATATACACCTTGCTGGAGAATTCACTGTCGGCCTTGTCAGAAGATCTTAAAGGGGAAATTATTATCTTTATTGCTGTTCTGTAATATAAATGGTGAACTATTTCATTCACACATCATGAAACAGATTTTTGAGCACTTTCTAGTCTAAAGACATCTTAACTATGTAGACAGGTTTGTTAAGCAAACCATAAATGAGGCCAAAGCAGTATACATATCCCCTGCATCCCTTGCAGATGCAAGCAGCATCAGGAAAGCTGCAGTGTTTATTCAACTGCTCCCTTGACAGAGCCCAGTCCTACCAGATGCTGAGTGCTGCAGCCTTGGCTGAGCACCTGCACATGCCTTTTACTTAAGGCTTGCACAGTCCCTAGGCTTCCCTGCCCATGTCCTCCGAGCCGGAGGCCGCCTAAGTGCTCTGCTGGGTCTGGGCCAGCCGCTCAGCCCGCTCCAGGACCGAGCGCATGGGAGCTGTCTGCTCCTGAAATGTGCCAGGCCCACCGGAGGGGTGGACAGGGCCACGGCCCTGGCTCCAGGGGCTCGCAGAGTGCATCTCCCTCTGCCGCTTCCGCACTCTGTCCAGCCATGCTGTCATCCGCTGATGCAGCTTTCCGCCCTTTCCATGCTCCGTAATAGCTGTATAAACCACTTCAAGAGCACTTGAGGACAAAAAAGCAGCTTGTATTTCACTCCTGCCACCCCCCTCCTCCAGTAACACACAACGCATTTGTTCAGGGATTCATTAGCAAAGCATTCGTTAACATTAATCTAGGGAGAAAATCCTGCAGTTGTTCCTTAAGCTATTGCTCCGTTAACATTGAGGGTAACTAGTCTGCAGGCTGGAGATTGCAAAATGCTTTGTCCTTTCTACTTTGCAAAGCACCATAACTCATTAGCAAGCCCTCGCTAATTGAATTTGATTTAATGTCAACACTGTCACAGTCACACAGAAGCACACCAATAAAATTTCAGTCCTGCTTGCAGTGATCATTAAGTCCAGTTGTCTAACAACAAGAGCTCTGCCTTTGTGGTGAAGGTTGTCAGATCAGACTCACAGGAGCTCTGTGTTGCAGTTGTTACATGAAATAAATAAAAGTACCAGAGCTGCCAGCTAAAATATAGGATTAATGGAGAAATTCATTAGTTCAAATGACATGCAAAAACGCTGCTGTTGGCTGTTTTCTGGGTCCTGATCTCAGTTATCCTTTTCAAAACACAAAACCCCAAAGACCAATCGAGAATTGAAACACTGAGTTTGCTTAGAAAATGACTTTTTTAATATAAATTGTATTTCAAAATAGCATAATAAAATCTGAAAGCAAAAGGTGGATTTAAAGTACAAGGTTGATAACTATGGATTTTTATATACTGAGATTATCGGAAGAGTTGTGATTTTTTTTTTAATTGTATGGCCAAAGCCAAAAGATGATACAAGAGCAATTTGTTTCAAATTGAGGAGTTCTAACTCAGGGTGCCTTATGCAAAGCAGAATTTCAACTCTCTTCTGAGGGAAAAGCTCTACACTGTGGTTCATGGTACATCATTTTGTCTTTTAATATTAACGTCTCACACACAATCTTGTGAAGGTGGTACTCAATCCTCCTCCCCTCTCCCCAAATACAGTAGAAATTCTGAGAACTGATGACACATTATTTTCTCATTAATACTCTGTACTGCTTTTTCTTCTCATTGTTTTCCATGCCTAAGCTTCCAAATGATAACAGTTCTGCCATTAATCCCCAAATACATGCTGTGAAATCTGTATTAGAGAATTTCACCCTATTCCTATTTCTGTGCTCACAGCCAGCTGTACAGCACTCCCTACAGTGGTTCAAAAGCCTCTTCCAGATTAATAAAGCTTCCCAATTTTGTGATCTCAGCTCACCCCTGATAAACCATGCCATGGCCATTAATGAAAACTATAACAAACCCAAAACTGATACCTGAGGATCTCCACTGAAAACAAAAAAAAAATCTATTCAGTTCCTTACATTGTAATCTTATCACCAATAAATAATTTCATTTTTCATAGTCCAAATCTTAACAGCCTAAGAGAAAGGTAATTAAAGAAAAGTTTATAGTCCAGATTAGCCGAGTTTTCTGATTCACAAGAGCCTATTTGTTCTTTAAGGTGTTTTGAATGATGCGAACCATGCAGGATGGTCATGCCCTAAGAATCTTTATCCTACAGACAGGTCACTGCCTGATAATACACTGCAAGTATGACATTTCTGTAAGTTCTCTTTCTAAAATTACTCTGTTCATCACAGTAACTTGCTCTATAATTTAAGACATATTAGCTCCTGTTAAATTGCAGTCTTATAAGTACAAAAACACTAGTCATGAGCACAATACTGTGTACTGTTGAGGAACACTTAGGTGATTAAAAGAGTAATCCACTGAAAAACCATACTGCTTGATTGTGCCTAAAAAAAATACCTTTTGCTACCGCAACATTGTGTGTGTGTGCACAAATACACATACATGTATACATTCTGTCATGCAGAAAATAAAACAACCTGAGATATCCACATGCTTTTATATTTTGCAAACAAAAATCAGTGAGATAACAAGCATTTTTTTTTCCTTTTGTTGGTGTAAAATGTTATTGGGTATTCTACTTATAGCAGAAAAAAATTTACCTAATATCTCTGTGGTCTTTCTCTTCAGATTATGATATGTGCTCTGGTGGTCTTGAAACCTCTCCCATCCAGAGGGGCTCTGAGCTGCACAACCACTGAGTTGCCTGTTGGGCAGTCCAATGTCTGAGAAGCTGAGAAGCTGCATCTGCACTACTATTGCCCCTCTCTCCTTGGAAGATGATTCATCTCTGAAAAGGGGAAATTCCATGCTTCTTCCACTGTTCTTGCGCCCAAGCTGGCCACTTCATTTTTCCTTTCAGCATGACTACTAATCCCCCTTCTCTTCATACAAGAACATCCCTTCCTGTTAGGTTTTACACATCAAATCTACATGTCTATCTTTTCTCTAGAAGTGATTTGCAGGGATTAGTGTCCATCTCATTTGCTCTTCCTTCAGCTGTGACATCCATCCTGAAGCCACAATAGTTTGCTCTTACCCGCAAAGTCTGGGGTAATGGATTTACTGTAGACATTCCTCCCTGTCCCACTCTGTGCTTGGAGATGCCTCTACATTTTTTTTGCCTTATCAAAATTTCCGGGTGGGAGAAGAACTGAGAAACCTGTTTAAGCATTTGCTCCCCAAGTTGTGTGTGGGCTGCTGCCTCACTTCATTCTGCCACTGTCTAGACTATTCTGTGAAAAAAATCTAGTGGTTATGTAAAAGCAACAGACCAGACGACGTTTCAGTTGTCTAGTATGTATTTTTAAACACTGCAACTTTGTGTCATTCCAGTTAGCAATAACCAAGCAAAGTATGAAAAGATGTCCGTTTTTATGCTACTGATATGCAACCATTTACATAAGACATGACTAACTGTAAGGTGGAAATCGAACTCCTGCGTATTTTGTTGGCTGAAGTTCTGAAATGTCTTCATAGTCATCTGGCAATGGGACCTCATGGCCAACTGCCCAATTCTCCTGGCAATTCTTTGACACAAAGAGCAATAATAAGATTGAAAAAAGTAACTTTAGAACATCAACTGCTGTTTATCCTTATTTTAGTCTTGTGATTTTGATATTGCTCTGGCTTTTGAATCTAATGATTGCTTAGGTGTCTTCCAGACTTTTTTCATGGTAATACTATTTTAAGTAGAAAATACTTTTTTATTACATACGTGGATAAAAACTGTACACAGCCTTTTTTTTTTTTTCTTTTAATTAGAAAAGCCCTCCATCGTGAAAGTAAACAAGTTACTACTTTTCTTCTTTTTAATACATTGATATTTTATATACTCTAAATACATTGATATTCTTCAAAAGGACAGAGTATGTTGATAGCATGTTTTCTTTCCTCTCAGAAGAATGAAGAAAATGAAAAGCTACAAATGGGATGACTTAATATACACTGCCTTGTCAGAAAAGATTTGGCATTATATGGTCACTGCACCCGAACAACAGAAAACTCCTAGCTGAAGAGGATGAGGCATTTACACAACTATTTTAGTTATAGTCTCAGAAAACCCTGACATTTCAGCACGTTAGACAAAATCCAAAACAAAGTCAGACATGTCATTACTCAGAATGAGAGCATGCCTTTTAAAATTACAAGTGATATTTCTAAGATAATTACTGTAAAGCCATTTGCAATTTTAGTAAATAAAACAACAAAGTACATAACAAAGAATTAGTCATTTCAAATCTGTGATATATTGGCAGCAGCTTTAATGAATTGTACCATATACTCAATACTTCGAATTATAGAGAATGTATTACTCAGATAAAGTTCAGATAGCACCACGGAGAACACTTCTAGACTTAACTCACCCAATAGCATTGATGTATCAATGGAACTGCAACACGATGCTTCACATGGTGGTGTATCGAGTTGCATATTTTTGACTGTTGTGTCCATTTTTCAAATACTGCATGTCAATGAATTTGGCATTCTCACAGGAATCTTTGTATAAATGATGCTCTTGACACTGTTTACACTCTGGACATTTCACAATGCACTTTACAGGTATGCTTCCTGTTCAGTTCGTATAGCTGAACGTTGTGGTATAAAGCCTGTGAGCCATTGAAGGAAGGATAGAGGGTAAAAAAAAATGGAATGACAGCTTCAATTAGAGGAGTACCTGCTCAGATAGAAAAAACTGAAAATTCCCCAAAACATAAATAAAAACGTATGGCTGCATCTGCCGAGATTTGGCAAAGCATCCTAAAAATGTATCTGCTCTAAAGAGGGGAACAGAAAAGCTAAAACTTGTACAAAAGCTTGAAGCAATAGACTTAAATGACAACTTAAATCATAGAGCAGCTTGATCTGAACCTCAACCAGCCAGTATTTGGCTTCATCTGAGCAGCTCCCAGAGGGTTTCTAACATCGCTGCTTTTGCTGCTTCGTGAAGATTTTGGATATTTCACAGGTTGTCTCATTCTGAAGCAATTCTAGGACCCCTTAGAAGCATTTTACGGAAAATATGACAGAGAGATATATCAGCCTTGGGATAGCCCAGAACCATTTGTATGAACGAACTGAAATTCAATTCCCTGCCCTGTTTCCTCCAATTAGAGATTTGATCTATGCCATCACATAATGAAGATGGCTACCTAATTAATTACCCATCCATTGGCTATTTTGTCCCACTTAGGGTGATGTGACCTTGAACAAATACTAAAATACTTTTTGCAATACAGATTTGAACTACACAGTGCTATGGTCCATCTGTCTGTTTCAGTCTCTGGCAAAGAATGTTTTGATGGAGGTAGGAAGTTTGGATATTTATCACTTTCTTTGCTCAGTTTTTGCTTTTGATTCAAACTTTCTCTCTTGACATACAGAGCTTGCCTTTTCCCACAAGCAGATTTGATTTGAATATCTAATATTTACAGATTAAAGAATACACATAACAAGAAAATTTTTATCACCTGAAGAAGGCCTAGAGATATCTCAGTCAAACTGAAATCAAATGTTCTTCAAAATGATAGGTCTGGTAAAGTAACTGTACCAGTTTCAAAACTTGAGCAGCAAAAGCTATTTGGTAGTCTCTATTGCAGTGAAAAGCTACCTCATTTCACAACGGCACAAATCATAGCTCACCTGTGACTGAACATCACAAAGACAAATTTGAGGAATTACAGCTATAAAAAATAGACACTTAAGACCTACTGTTGGACATCTTGACATCTTTCTTTCTCTTGTATTATTAATTTCTAACTTTAAAATTATTTCCTTTATTTTGGTTTAGAATAATATCACTTAATAAACAGCTATGTGCTACAACTGACTTTTGTCCACCAGGACAAGCAAGCTGTGGCTGCCAACTCAGTGTCTCTTAGAGCGCTTCCTACGCACTGCTGGTTCTGCCTGGCATCCCCAAGTTATGAGATGTTTATACTACTGAGGATTCGGCCTTCAAATTTTCACTTTGGTCTAACTTGCTATTACAAATAATATTGGACTTTTTCAGTTACCACAATACAGTCCTGGCGGCGGGTCCTGGCTTAACTCTAGCAATGATACCAGCCTCCTTTCCGTGGATGCTCTTACAGTTTGGAGGCAAGCCCAGGTATATCCAGATCCTTAATTAATAATACATCACAGTTTTTTCCGTAATGTCTCCAATTTCTTTAGGCAATAGCATTTTTATTAAATCTGTAATAAACTAATACAACTACCGTCTGTAAGAAGGAGAGGGATCATTCATACATGTTCTGGAAAACTTCTTTTGTCACAAGACTGCGATAATGAAACAACAAATCACTCCATACCTCTGTACTAATGCTCCCAATAAATAAAACTTTAGGGAAAACAATCCTCTCATTTTTCAATTTAAGTGAGAGAAAAATCAGGCTCTAATTGTATATTTAAAATGATAGTGCTCAGTCAAAATTACTTTTCACAGATTGGGAACAATTATAACGTCATATCAAATAGATTAGAAATGTGCCCATTATAAGGTACTCATTGATTTATTACGCCAGCTGGACCAGGCTGCACATACCACTATCAGCCATATGGTGCCATCAACAAGTGAAGCAGTCCTAAGTAAAAAGTTTACAAAAACCATGTGCAAGAAAACAAGCTGGATGTCAGTTATTTGCAGTTCAACTCATCAAGACCAGTTTATCTGAGTCACGTTAAGGCTGAACTTGGTCTAATTCCTGCTTTTCCATAAATACATCGCACTTATCGATTATCGCTACCTGTTTTTTTGATCCCTCAGGGCAGAAACCAACTTTGTGCCAACTTCCTCAGTATGGTGTCAGGATCGTTTCAGATCTGAAATCACAGGATACCCTTTTTCTTTGGAATGTGGCACCTAGAGGTCATCACAAATCCTGTTTTGTTAAATTAAGCATATGCTAGCCATTTCATCCCTGCAAGGGAAGAGAACTCATATATGCTTGCTTCAAAGCACTGACATAAGTAATGGAAGCAAAGCTTACCTCTGGCTGTCGTGAGAGAACAGCTCAATGTAGTTATATCTGCGCTACACCTACCACATTTACGAATCTGCCTACTTCCTGGTTAAAACTAGTCATACTGTTTACCATAATGGCCCATACATTATTGCAGAGTAGCCTGAGGACTTTCCAATGGGCTTCACATGACATGGTTGCAGTATCAGAAATATGTAATAAATAAATAAGAAGTTTGTGTTTGTATGAATAAACACACACACATATATAATAATGTTGCATACGCAAGCATGCTGCAGCCAAGCTGGTTCCATCTAGTGGAAGTCACTTGGCTTGCTTTCAATGCAAATGTAAATGTTTGTAAAAATATTACTTCCAGTTCTTTTTAATTTGCCCTAACAGATAACAAATCATTAAAAGCAGGCCATATCCATGGCTGAGAACGGACACTAAAAACAAACCTGTGTAAAGTGAGAGGAGCAAGGTAGTGGGCTATTCTTTTCACTGCACCTGTTGCAGATATTCCTTATTCCCTCTCAAATATTCACTTCAATATGTCTTTTTAGAGTTTGATATAAGGTAGTGATGCCTTCCATGTACAAACAGCACACAATCATGTAACTGTAATAATCTTGAACCTGTGTTCTTTTTTTTTAACAAATTCTCTAGTTATGAATGTACAATATTGGGACTAATGAATGTCATGCTTTTACATTCACAGAGTGAATTCTAGAACACTTGAAACCCAGAAATGATTGCAATACATTAACTGTTCTCTATGAGTGTCAGAGATATTTCTATTTTGGTTTTTAAAAGTCGCAGTACTTTAAGTTTGATTTTTTTTCTTTTTGTCATGTACAGAAGAGTGAAAGCAACAGGTTACTTATTCTGAAATCTGTTATGTTCTAATTGCTTCTTCCAGGGAGAAGATGTTATAGTTCTGTTTATAGCCACATGCATGCTGTCACTTTCTTGTGTCACTAGGTAAAACAGGAAATATTATCGTCATCACATTGACTTTCATTTCAGGAAAATTAATGTAAATGCATGCTGCAGGCAAACATAAAAATGAAGCAGTTTTAACCTGATTCACTCATCTTTCCAAAACTTCTGTCCAGTGTTGAATTATGTTTAATTTTGTATTCATCCATGTCACGTATATTACGTATCAAAATTGCAGGCTGAATTTTGATACGTGTTTCTGGATGTAGATATGGGAGGACAAAGGAAACTACTGACATATATAAAAAAGGTTAGCTTTCTTTGCTTCAAAATGATTTGCTGTTTTCTAATTTATCATACAGAACATAGCTAAAGAAATTTAGATTGCTCAAAATAAGCAGCATTTGTACAAAGATTCGTAAATGTCCCTTATTAGCAGAGCCCTCCTCTCTAACAGATCAACTGAAAAGCTTTACTTTTTGGCACTTTTAATTCAGTTCTAAGCCAGTTGCTACTCAAACACAAGACAACATCCTATTCTGCAAGAAATATCAAATACCTGCAATTCCTCTGCCTTTCATGATGTTTTAAGGGGTGGTCAGAACTTCAGAGCACTTGATAAAAAAAAAAAAATAGGTAAAAAAAAAAAAAAGAGTTAAACACATCAGATTTAAGTGGGAGGAGTAATCTGTGGAGGATTCTAGTACAACAAACAATTAAAAAGAACAAACAATGCCACCATGTTTTTTAAGGGATATCACACATCATGTGTGATAACTTTTGAATTACTGCTTTCCATAAATTGTAAAAAAGCTATTCCCAAATGGAAAAACAAGATCAGCGGATGAATCTGACCTGAGCTCAGAACTTGTTATCAAGCAAAATATTTATGCAGAACAAATTTTATTCTCATAAAGCAATATTAAATTCTGCTCTCATATAAGCAAGAATATTTTAGCTCTATATTTCTGCATGATTTTAGTAATAGTATTTATACAATTTCTCTGTTTAGTTTGAAAAATATCTTGACTTACTTAAATTTTGTGACTCTCTCTGTGAGGTATGAGCTAAGGTTCCTTTTCAGACCCAGTTCTATGTTGGCATGAATTTCATTTTCTCTTTGATCCAAAAGCTGTCTTTAACAATTAAGCTAAATATGAACACAAATAAATGTAGCTCAATTCCTCTTTGTCTCCCTGCACTCATTAAAACATGATTAACAAGAAAACATGATTTCTAACCTTCTAACTACCTCAATTAAATCTGCTGAGTTTTACACATCTCCAAACATTTCCAAGATTATCTCAATTAAATGATAAATGTTTGATTACATATTCACCATATAATTAGAAGTAGCAATCATAATCCTCCAAAAATGTTTAAGAACTTATAATTATTAAGGATTCCATTAAGGGTTAGGGGATTAAAAACAAGGTAGTGGCCAAAGGTAAATTCAAGGACAACAAATGCCTTTAAAAAACAAAAACAAATTTCCTTTCTCCCCCCAACTCTATCTCCTCGCTAAATCTTCAGTTTAAAGAAAGGAAGTTTTTCAAGGCTTTATTATTGTGGGTTTTCTTTGTGCACCCATTTCATAAATGACATATATTTTACATGGAAGATAACTTTATAATATGGATACTACTACAATACGGACACTAATATGCCATTGATTGTCTTTTTGCCTCTTTGCCATAGTCATTCTACCAAGTAGAAAATAGTTGAATAGAACATTTAACTTAGGCTGGTTTACATGAATAGTTATGTGTGTATATCCTGTCCCCCACACATTTATATATATCCCATATATATATACATACATACACATGAATATGAACATGAACAATGCTTGTGTGTTCAGCCTTAATGCATCATAATGCAATCTTAATGCTAGTTGTACTGTTACTATACAGGATTTCGGTGAAAAAACTCATATTATTGTAAAGAAACTCTTGTTTTGATATTACATTCAGAAAAATACCAGCACTGCAGTTTCAAAAAGGAGTGATTTTCCACTTAAAAAGAAATCTTGCTGTTAAAAAGTATATTCCATAAAGTTCTGGTAACTAATTTGAAATCCTGTCAGAAAAAAAAAAATCAACAACATGAAGAACAAAAACTTATCATCCAAGTTTAGGTCATAATACTTCATTATACTGACATTTCCCAGAAGGTTTTATTTAAAATTACATCCCTATTAAAATCACTATATCCTTTTTTGTCTTTACCATGCTTCTTGAAGGACACAATCTTCAATATTGTGATGATAAACATCTCATCACTTTTTTTTTCTTTTTTTTTGTCAGAATTGCATCATTTTCTTTGTCTTATGGTAGACAATCTCTGGCATAAGTTATTTGAAAGAAGATGACTGACAGTCAGCCTTTTAAATTGTACTATCCATAACGCCTAAACTATATTCAGAGATAAATTTTTAAGTTTAAATTAACTTTAAACACATTTGGCCTCCACAAAAAGTAACACGAATATCTAGCATGTAACACAACAATCATCTTTACCTTTTTTTTTCTCTGTAGAAATTTTACTATAATAGTCCCAGTAAGAGCATAATTCAAATCTTTTGTATGAGCTTCACATAAATAACAGGATGGATAGGCAGGGAAGAGCAGTGCATTTTCTCCACTAGCCCTAAGCACTGTAAAGTGACTGCTTGAAATTTCACTTCCTATGATTGAATAAAAAACTGAACCCTCAAATGTGGTAAGAATTTGGACATCTCCCAAATGCTGTATTTTAAAGTATAATTTAACTTAGGCCTGTAAAAACCCTCCTCAAGAACCTATAAAATGGCTCTTATTATATCCTAACTATATCGAGAACAACACTAAAATTAACCATCCCATAATTTTTGTTCTATTTTCACAGCTCCTCACCCACTGCTTACAAATGTCCCACCATTTTTTCATTCATATCTTAAATGTAAACTAAGAAAGAACATTGCCTTGCATATATATCTGTATACGCAATACAAAATATACAACTACATGTGCACACTTTTGTAGAACTATTAATAACAAAATTGAGAAACATTTCTAACCACCTCTTCATTCACTCATATTTTATCACATCCATTTCCATTTTCTGCTTATTGGAGCATCTTGTTTAGGATGCTGTATAGAATGTCCAAGATCCTATCTCTCTGTGGGTGCTATATACTTTTAAATAACTGTAAGATTTTTTTTTCACTGAGCAAAGTAAAAAATAATAAATGATAAAAATATTATAATAATAAATATATATCATACAAACTTCTATAGCTAAACTACCTGCGTCTAAACATGAGTTTTTCTGGGATGCTTTTTTTCCTTGTTGACTACAGCAGAATAGATTGGTCTGTGCATTTTGAATCTTAGGGATCAATATCTGCACCTGCAGCTCCATGACCGTGTGTGTCTGCAATAGTCGCAGTATTTACTGTAAGGAGGGACCAATGACACATCAGTTAAGCCTTAGCATACTGGAGAGACCTAAAAACATGTTTTTTGCCCCACGGATACGTTGTCAATCCAAATAATATAAGGTGGACACAATGTTTACAAACGAATTTTTATGAAGCTTCTTAATGGCTTGGAAATTTAGTGTAGAATGGGTTAATAGCATGGTTTAAACCTCAAAAACACCCGCTTTATTCAGAAATCTAGGTTGAAATGACACACAGGCAGTAGATAGTTGACACTTAGTAGAAATACAATACATAATTTTAGTGGAGTCTGGTTAAATCTCAGCAATACAATAACTGACAGAACGTTAAAGCTCCAATATATATATTTTTTAAGTGTCTAAACTGTGTGTTCAGCAGTGGCTTGATACATGTTTTCTATGGAAACTTCATGTAGGCTTACAGATGCTAATTCCTTCTTTCTTTCTCTGTGACATTATACACAAACTGCCATGTCAAGTCTATGTTCAGAAGCAGTTAAATGCAGCATTATTAGCCCTTGTTTGCCATTACTATTGAAAAATGAGTCCAAGCCTTAGCTTGAATTACACGGTAAAGATAAATAGTAAACACTTTCAGGAGTTTAAAAATAAAAGTTTTTAAACAAAATACCACTTTGTAGACTATAGGGACTTCTTGAGTTATTGCTCAGACTGTCAATTATCAAAGCCTGGTGTATAACTTTGCAAGAGAAGTATTGGTAATTTTCACAGCAATCACGAAATAAAAGCAATTTTTTTCTTCTCTTTTTATTTCTTTCACCTACATTTTTTAAGCCCTTTCTCCTTTTGCTCTCTCTCTGGACTGGTTAAGTCCCTCTCAAAATAGCTCTTGATCACCAGTCTCTTTACAGCCTAATAAAACCTGGTAAATCACTTGGGGCAAAGGTCTCCACTGTAGTGTACATAAAAAGATTTACAGTCATATGCTGTATTGAGCAGCCTTGTTGAACAGAATATAGCATACTGCATCTTTGACAGGCTGAAACAAACCACATGCCAGCTCTGACTTCAGACTTGCATAAGAGGCACACCGTGTTCTATCTTCAGCACACAGGAAATAAAAGAAGTCAAAGGGGAAAAGAGGAAACGAGGGGAAAAAAAAGGTTAAATCTGGTTTTATTGTTGCCCTACATAGTATTTAGTATTCCTAAACTCACCTTTTCCACATAAATATGCTTCCCATGACATTTATTTACTGCAACAGAAGTGAGAGGCTGCAAACCAGTTTGGCATGAAAAGATTTCCTGAAACACCATTGAAGCCAAACTGCCAGAGAAAGACAGAAGAAAAAGTTGCCGAAACATGTGACCTTCTAAAAGTACTTCTGGATCATCAGGAGAGCCTGGTTAGTGTTTCAGGTACCCTCTTCTTCTGGAACAATCTGTAATAACTCTTTCCTCAACAATAACAACAACAAAAAGTACTTATCTTGAGGTTCCTACCAGATAAAGGTTCTGTAAGAGGAATAATGGCCCTCCATTTATTCTTTAAGATATTCAAATAGGATTTTCTAAAGAATTAAAGCTCAGATAGTAACATGATGTGTCCTCACATTTAAATATGTAATGTTGGGGAGAGATGATTCACCTGTGTGCCTGTGCCTACAGTCTTGAAATGCTTAAGGAAAAAAAAAAATCAAAACCAAAAGAAAAATATTTATAGGACAGGAGAAAACAAGCAAAAATCAACAGCAGCTTGACCCATATCACATTCTTCGTGATGCAGTTACTAATAGTGAAGAGAAGAAAGAGAAAATCAATTATACTTCAGAAAATACTAAATAATTTGCAGATGAAATGTTGCAAACTTTTACAGAGTTTTAATGTATTTAGAACATATTAACAACTTCCAAAGTGAAACCAACATATTACTATATTGTCAAAGTACCAATGGTCAGAATAGCTTTTGGAAGGTTCAATGTACCTCCCAAAACAGAGAAGACTGAAAGTTAATGATAACTTCTGAGATATTTGGCTTCGGCTTTTGTCCATTCTTCATTCAAGCATGACCAATTTTGCACAAACTAGCAGAAGCTTTAGCTTACAGTATTTACGTCATTTGTTGATTTGGTTACATTAAAGTTGAACCGAACACAGGTTTAGAACAGGTCAGACTTTATAGGATCATTCAGGTTGTAGTCACCCAGCCCAGCCTCCCATGTGTACAGTGAGCTAAATGATGCCTCCCTGACAGCCAGCTTACACTCGAACATGTCATTTTCTTAATAAATATTAAAAATAATATGGATGTTATTTCTAGTCTCAGAATGGTCCACTGTTACACAGGTTTAAGTAGACCAGGCAGTGAGTGCCAGGCAGAGTGTCTCCATAGGCACACACTCCACTTCTCAAGTTTATATAATGTACTTATGGATATCTGCAGATTAGTTCATTGGCTGGACACGGTTACTTGAATTTTATTATTTCATCTTGGAAAGCATTTCAGCTTTACAGGGTTTCCAAAGTATCCCTTCATTTTTCCCAAATTATTATTATTTATCTGCAAGACAGAAAGGAACTAAATAGAAGTCCTATCTCATTAAAGGTCATTGAAACCTAATTTAGTAAGGGTATATTTATAGGAGACCAAAGCTGATTCCCTTTTACCCTGTGCCAATATAAATTTACTTCCTTAATGCAGGAAGATATATTTGGGATATACACTCAATTTTCTAGTTTATGTTTTCAGGAGCACATATATAAATCAGGTTTCAACTGCAGCCATTTCCAAATCCATTTCCTTTTGGTGTTTCAGCAGAATTTACTGTGAAATAAAAAGCAGAAGGTTGCTCCTTGGCTTATCTCTCTTTTTTTTGTGTGTGTGTGAATATTTTTAAAAGAATTAAGTCTTTTTTTTAAAAAAAAAAAAAAAGTGAAACATACTGCACTTCTAAGTGCAATAGTGACTTGATTTTTTTTTTTCCCTTGGGGATTTGTATTGCCAATTATTCACTCAATTAGCCAAATGAAAGGGAAGAGAAACTAGTCTCCTAAGTAAAGTTTCCTGCTTTTTCAAAAAGCTTACTAAGAAGAAATGGATACTTTAGCAATGGAGCAGGGACAATAGATGTTGCACATTTCGTGGAAAAAGGAGTCTTTTATAAACCAATCAATTTAGCTTGAGCCTCGGACATATCCAATGACTCTTTTTCTATATATCTGCTACAATAAAAGGGAGTGATTATCTTTTTCCCAGAATGTTCTCACAGGATTGCACAATGCTTCACAGAACATGGGCAGCAGGAAAACTGACTCTTTGCTCCCAGATTTCACACTATTCAAGTATTAGATCTTGCCCAGGGATGTCTCCGGAAAGCAATGTTTTTGGATAGTTGCACAGCATTCACTCTTGTTTTGGATTTAGGCAGTGACCAGACCCCAGGTGAGGACTGTGATATCTGCTACGGTATTTTCTCTCCTCCAGCATGGCTGTTGTTTGCAGAAAGAAGGCAGAATTGCTGCTCATCCCTTAACACAAGCTGGGTGGCAAATGTGCTACACAGACCACCCAGCCACGTGTGCGGAAAGTTACTGATCTGCTACCGAGTGCCGTCAGGGCCAGAGAAACCCCACATCTCTGACCTCCTCTGCTCTCTTTAGTGCAACGGAGGGCACTGGGAAAACATTTTCCACTTTTTTTTTTTTTTTTAGAGTAAGAAGCAGATGCAGCAGTTGCAAATCTGATCAACAGGAAAAGCAAAAATCACAATGAATCAAAAATCACATAGCATGAAATCTAAGTATTCAAAATAATTTAGAATAATCATTCATTTATTAGGAGAGAAGAAGCTAAATTCCCCCTTCCACTGGTTATAAAGGGTGTCAGCCAGCTGCACAGCTAAAACAACAAATATCTAAAATATCTAAAATATCAAAAGGTGTTACTGTCAGTACAGGACTTCATGTTATTCGAGGGAAAAAAAAATCTCAAGGACTATTTCCATCTTCAGGAAAGGAAGGGGAAGGTGTGGGGAATAATAAAGCATCTGCATTTTCCTCAGGGTTGTGATATAACAGAACAGCATCTAACTTTGACTTTGCCTTGTGGCTTTTCTTTCTGCTTGTGTCGTGTTGCACTATGTTTGTTTTACTGATCATAATGTAGGCTAAGCTAAAAATCTTAATTCACATCTTTTTTCCCTTCCAAAACAGGTCTTGCATTGTAACATGCCTCCAGCTAGCCTGAGTGAGGCTGAGCCACGTTTGAGTAACTTGGACAATGCTGGTTTTCAGTTGTCAGGAGTAAATTAAAAGTCCTTCCTTTGTTGTCAAAGGTTGCGCTATGTTACTTTGCCTCAGAATGAACTGCTGAAAAGCTCTGCAGTTTACATCAGGGTTAAATACAAAATACAGAAATTATTTTTTTTTCTTTTTTGCTTGTTTTCTTAGAAAGGTAGTATTTTGTTCTGTTACTGTTTGTAAGGCAGATAATGATTCCTCACCCTTCTCAAAGCAAAATTAAAGATCAGCTAGGCAGTATTCTACTGTCTTGCAACAAAGTTGTTAAGATTATATTAAAAATACATATAACAACAAAATTATATAAAAAAAGCCTATGTTTGTTGCATTCAAGAAATGCTGCCAATTTAATTATATAAGTGCTTCAAGAAAGCAGATTCATCATGAATTACACCAGAGGTGTTGGGGACCATCCTCAAAGCAAAGGAGGTAAGCGGTCCTGACATTCTCTTCCACCTGTCCTGTAAGAACGACCACACAACTGACATTGCTTGTCTCTCCTCCACAATAAAAGGTTTTTCTAGGTTATACAGAAATCTTTCAGTCTTCTACTTTGTCCTTTACCCTGAACATAGGTTCTCCTCCACCTGCTCAAAGCAGGTCACTGTCACAAGGAGAACAGGATGGATTGCTCTGTACATAATCCCTTTCCCTGCAATACCGTCCCTCAAAGATGGAATTTATTTACTTTTAGCCGCCATTCTGACCATATGCTGAATCGAGTGCCCTTGAAAGTCTCTAAGTTCTTAAATACAGAATCACAGAATCACACAACGATTGAGGTTGGAAGGGACTCCTGCAGACAGTGACACCCACAGCATGTAGCACAGGGTGGCATCCAGGCAGGTTTGGAAGATCTCCAGAAGAGACTCCACAAGCTCTCTGGGACAGCCTCTTCCAGGACTCCATCACCCTCACAGTAAAAAAAGCTCTTCTTCGTATGAAGATGGAACTGCATGTCTTTCAACTTGTACCCACTAGCGCTTGTCCTGCCACTGTCCGACACCAAGAAGAGTCTGGCTTCATCCTCTTTACATTCCTCCTGTACATGTTGATCAGATCCCCTCTCAATCTTCCCCAGGCTAAATAGCCTCAGCTCACTTAGTCTTTGCTAGTACAGTAGACGTCCCAGTCCCTTACTCATCTTCATTGCTCACTGCTGGACCCTCTCTAGGAGCTCCACATCCCTCCTGTACTGGGGAGCCCAGAACTGCACCCAACGCTCCAGGTGCAGCCTCACCAGAGCTAAACAGAGGGGCAAGATCCCCTCCCTCAACCTGCCGGAAACGCTTCTCCTGATGCAGCCAGGATCCCATTGGCCTTCTTGGCCATGAGGGCACATAAATAAATACAAACAAGTAATTACCCAGCATTTTTGCAGCTCAAATAGAAACAAGAAAACTTTTTGAACCTTAAACCTTAAAACTGTTACCAAGGAAAGGTAAATTCAAAAGGGCCTTTGTTCTGGAAACTCCAATATATTCTGTATGTGTAACCACAAGGTCACAAATATGTGAGGTCAAAATTTTTATCCCACAAATATGAACTTCTTCCCTTTATTTTATTTATTTATGTTAATTCGTCTGTTTCTACTGATTTTAAAGTAACTGTTCAGCATATTCTTTCTTCCCTATGGGCTGACTTACCTGGTAAACGTCTTCTCACAACCACTTGCATATGGAGGGTTTTGAACACAGTTTATTAGGAATTTGTGGAATTCAAAGAGTATTGTGAAAGCATGCTCACAGTACCTAATTCAGTAACAATGATTTCAAGGCTGACTCCCTCTCCTCACACTATCAAAATCAGTGATTATCTGTTCAATGCTGCTGTCTTCCTCTAATATCAATTAGAAAAATAATTTCATTTCTACTGAGATGCCAAATTTAGGAATTCACTAAAGATACAAAGCTGAAATGGGTATTTCTATTGATTACAAATAACTAAATGAAATACTAACAAAAAATGAAATATTAAAAAAAAAGAAAGCTTTAGGGCTTTACCTCTCATGAAAGAAAATAAGTCATTGCAAGTGATCTCTTTGCCACACCAGTAGTCCAGATCATTATTATAACCAGTGACGCTTCACGCTTAGGAAACCAGGGATCCAGAATAATACCCCCTGCATAATTAAAATATTGGATGGTTTCAAAGCTCCTATTATTCTGACACCTGAGTTTTCTAATACCAAAGGACAATCAGGCATCTATGTCAGTCTTAGTGACCTAGGTCGCCATACTTTGAGATACAGTCTTTTATTAGTCATTCTCACATCATAGTCTGCTGCAGTGGAGTGGTTTCTTCTGAAATCCTGCATGCTGGCACTTTGGAAAGCGGGGACCCTCTCTTGAGCAGATAAGTCTATTTTATGTCCACTTCAATCTTTGTGATCTCTGCCAACAATGAAACTGTGGTCGTCAGAAAATGGTTGAAGCTCTAGGTAACAGGCTGAGCCCAGCTAATTATATGCAATCTGTAAAAAAAATCATCAGACAAGCCCGTTAAACAGCAGCTTGCAGATTGGGGTCCACACACTAGTGGGTGGTCTGTGAGGCCATGCTCAACAGCTCACAGCTGCTTTAAAGAAACTGTTACTTTATTTTCACTTATATCATCTAAAAAAAGAGTTTTCAATTAAAAGTTTAATGCCAAGGCTGAATAGTTGTCCATAAAAAATGGATAATTGATCCATATTCAATTCAGCCATCAAGAAAAGTTTGAAAACTATCGTAATAAAGGCAGTGTCATTAATACTATCCATTTGATAGACAGACCCATGCTGTGTTGAGCAGATATCTTCATTACACTCACTTCATGCAGTAGAAAATAGAACATCAGGTCTGACATAAAATATAAGTTTCATATGCTTAGTTGTCTTTCTACAAATATCCTCTCAGCTTTCTGAACTATAAATTCCTTTTTTAAATTAACATTTCCAGAGGAAACAGTAAATCTAACTGAGTCATTGGTTTGCATTATCAATAATCTCACATTAGTAGGAACATTTTGGATGTATTCTTGAATTTTTCTTTAACATAAGATTGTCTAACAGCAACGGTGAACTCGTTTATTTATTAAATAAAACTTTATGTGTTTCAAACCTACTTTCTTTGTTTTATTTCTGTGGTTACTATTTCAGCACACACACACACCCCCCCAAGAAAAAGAGAGAAAAATGTACACATTTTTCAAAATCAACTTGATACGTATTGTTTCTAAGGCATTTGACTGAATGGTTTTAACTGGAAACTGTGGAGTGTCTTTCTGACATAAGCAAGTATTTTAGCAATTTAAATTCTGCAGCAAAGTAACATATGAGACGAAGGAACATTAAAATATCCTAAATTCACATCATTAACTCCATCAAAAAAGCCAAGTACTTCCAGTTTCCACTGGCATCAAATATAGCTGGTGGTACTTACCATGCCTGGACTATTCTATTCACAGGCATCTCTCTATTCACTTCCATGCATAAATTTTTATCTCTTATCATATTTTATTAGTTATATATAATATATTTATTAAACATTACATAAAAAAAGGAACTTCTTTATATGTTCGTCCTCAGAGAATGAAAATACATTAAAAGAAATAAAAAACGGTATAGAAAACTCATCCTGAAGAATTTGTTTTCATTAATTCCTTTCATTGTATGTTTTTCTGTATATTTCAAGATGGGGGAAAAAAGAACATTCTGTTCTCTCATAAAAGGATGAATGCAGGAAAATATTACCGGAATGGAAAAAGCTGCTGTTTTCATGTAAAATAACTGCATGTTTTACCTTGTACTCTGTGGTTCCAAATTGCCAATCTTGTGATGCGCTGTCACAACTTATGCGTGACTGACTGGTTACAGAGCCTGCTGATCTATATGGAGAGGTGAGAATTTGTCACTGTGCATAAGCAGAGAGATCAGTCAGATACAGTGATAGATCTGTTCTTTGCCTAGATTCGTCTGCTGCTATATTAGGGTGGCTCAGTGGCTGCCAAATCAAATTCTGAGCCTAGTTTTGTGGTTGAAAAAACAGAAAAAGAAGTAGTGATGTCCTGACACAACCACTTTGGGATACAATAACTGTGGAGGAAAAAAAATATATATGTATACATAAAATCTTGTGGCTCTCTGTTACTGTCTTCCAAGCCAGGCAGAGTCATCCTGGAGTTATTTCATAATCTTTCCTCATAAACTGCTGTGCATGCATAGCACTCCACAGGCCCCTATCTCTCCTGGGTACACCAATAACAAAGATATTTTGTACAGCTAAATGTGTCACTAGCAAAAAAAACACAAAACAGCAATGCACAATGAAGGAGGCTCCCTGCATGGAATGAGAAGGAGCATCCTCACTCCGTTCAGACTAGTGTTTGGTTAGTCTGCTTTGCTTTTTTCTAAAACTTATCTGGAGCCCACAACTCTACCCAATACCATGTGTTTGCTCAGAATCTTTGAAATAAGTTATGTCATAAATGTTGAAATGTCAGCCTAAATAGTTTAACAAGAATGAACATCACCAATTACCACTACGCATCAGCTAGAGATATTCCAGCAGAGCTGCAGTGACATAAAGTTGAAAAACTGAAGCGTTGGGCAGTTGATTTACAGAACTCTCTTTCCTGCTCCTCTCTGTGCTTTCTCTATGGGCTGCAACCATTTATCCATAACAGTGAAATAAATGCTGGCCTAAACATAGCTTGAAGATGGTCTGCTCTACAGGGGCTTTAGGCAGTTCTTTTGTAACGGTCATGAAAGCTTTGTGCTGATGTTGCTGCTGGTCTCTTTTTTGATTTGCAGTGGTGATTTATATTCTCAATTATTATTATTTTTTAAACTAAAGGAGTCTTCAGGGAGATACAATCAACTCTAACAAGTGTATTTAATTACACGGCTTAAATGCTGCTTTACTGCTGATGGGCGGAAGACTCCTCTCAGAATTTTACACGCCTTAGTGCTCTTCCAAGGAATGGCAATAGAATGCATTTTATCTGTTTTTGCTACTGACATGGTGTAATAGTGGCTACATTAGTCCTCATTTGTGTAGGTGAAGGCTAGCTGTTGGTATGCAGAAGCTTATTTATAATGATGGAACAAAGAATCCCTTAAATCTATTTCCACACTTGACTCTAACTCACAGAATGACCTTGAGCAAAGCACCACCGCCTTGTTCGCTCCAGGGTCTTTGCCAGGGCTGCAGGAGCACATTTGGTGCAGCCAGGGTGCTTCCCTGTGCTGCAGCTGCAGGATACTAAGGTGGCCATTGGTTTGCAAGGACTAGTGTGTGTGTGTGTTCCTTAAATGGGAGGTTGTAAAGCACACTAGCCACTTATCATTAAGGTGCTGCGGAATCCGCTATCAGCTGCCACAGAATGAGAGACCAAGCTGCTTGTTCAGAAGTGCCTTCACACCTGACGTGCAATCTGGTGACGTGCACTAGGTTGCTTGCAAGAGTTGTTTTGTTTAGGGTTCTGACGAATGAAAAAATAGCCATGTTTTATAATAAATTGACAACGAAAAAATCACACACTAAACAATGTTCTTTCAGCACAAATAAGAAATTCCAAAAGAAAAATTATTGTACATTTTCAATTTCCCTGGAAGCAACACCAAGAGACAGTAAACCCGTAGAACAATTTTGGTTCTGTGCTTTGTTGTTTCTTACAGAATCGTTTGTTTGTCATTGGTGTCTATTTAATCATGCCGGTTATGCTGGATTTTATAGCTTAGTAAACACTTTACAAATCCACTCTGGTTTTAGACAGGCTTGTTCTTTGTGAAAGCTGAAATGACTGGATTCGTCAAGGGCAAAGCCTATACATAGCATAGGCATAATCTTTCTGTGTACTGTACTGTGATGAGGAACTGAAGTGGCAGGAAATGAGCGTATCAAAGATGACAGTTACTCGGTTAGTGCTGTTGCAGTATTTTTCTTACTCTTCTTTTGTATAGAACTAAACATTACACTTTACGTGAAAAACAACTGCCACAGAAACTTATTTTCCTGAGTTTTACAACTGACATTTAGTATTTCAGCTAACCAGAGCTTCTTGGGCCAATATGCTATGATAGCTCATATAACAAAAACCCACATATGCCCTAAGGGAACACGATGACACTGTTCATGTATGTCCTTAAAGCTTAGCAAAGAACACCACAACCAACCACAATAGTATTTTTGATTAATCAAAAGCTTTGGTAGTTTTGCTTCAAGTATTCTAGAAGGAATCAGTAAAGAATGGCCCAACGGAGAGCAAAATGCGGTGGATAATGGCCAAAATTTGACTTCAGTGGATGTGGCGTTCTATATGTGCATGCACAGACACAAACCCACACACAGAGAGACAAGAAAACGAGCAGCAGCTGCCTTCAAACAGACCTCCATACTCTCTGATGGTAGATTTCCTTTGCACTTATTGGTTAACTACGAATAGTTATTAGTAATAGAACGTACTAATAATTCCATTATTTTCAAAGAATAACAACCATAGATACATTATCTACTATAGTAACATTTACAAACCAAAAGAGAGAAAAAAAGAAAAAAGCAATAAGATTTGACTGAGGTTTTGGAGAGTTGCTTAACAAAAAGTAGCCTGGACAGAAAATTCAGCTTGGAATCACGCTCCTTCAGCACACTATGTAGGTTATTTTCAGCTAGAGAGAGACAGTATGTCAGCTCAGCTAAAAAAACCACAGGCAGCGCTAGCTTTACAGAAACTTAACAGTTGCAAAAATCTCTGAACTCATGAACCTAAATATCATCTAGCTCAGTATTCTCAAGGCAGAATATTGTCAATACAAAAACTCCACACATGTGACTCCAATCGTGTTTATTACTCACAGTCTGAGCGTCAAGGACTGGGCACTGAAAGTAAAGCCTCAGACTGATGAATAAATTGCCGCTTTTAAAGGGCAAATGGTGTCATGGATTTTTATGTGGAAAGCTGGTCAATTGTTTCAGTTCACTTTTACACTGACTGCAGATAATCAAGCCATTCCTCAAGAAGTAAAGTTTGTAAAAGGGCAGTATAAACCTTACATCAAAATGAATTCAGATGTGTCTTCAAAACACTCTCAGGACCAGTACTGAACTGCAAAGTACTGTAATACTGAAAATCTAGCCTTAAAGTCTACGTACCTGGATGCTTGGCTGCATTTCCAAAGGCCCAAGCATATTCCACTGAAAAGGCTGCGCGAAATAAAGGCAGCCTGGAAGATTTGGGGATGACCTTACTGTGGATTAGTTTTCCTTTATGACCTGTCAGTGAAACTGCATTCAAGGAATATGTTATAATCAGCAAAATTTGGTGAGAAAGAAAATCCTAAAACCTCAAAAGAGGCCCTGGAAGCAAGTGGTGCCAGCCACTGTGCAGGCAGGCTGCCTGGCTGCTCTGTTTCATTAGTTGTTGTCAGCTTGGTAAAATAATTAGTAAAATTCCAATGTGCTGCTTGTCAGTTTACAGTTTTAAAGAGGTGTTAGCTCATACTGATAGACAGCACTGCTCTTTCTCAGTATAGCAAGAGTATGCTATAGCAAAACCATAAATATTAATATGGATTAACAGGTTTTCCATTTAGGAGTGTCACCTTGTGATTAATGGGCTAATATTGAGAGCTGTAAAATAAAACCTATCTGAACAGGACATGATTGTATGGTAAAATATAATTTGGGATATTGGCAATTTTAAATAATAAATAATAATAACGATTAATATACAGAATCATGAACAATTCATTCCTAGCGCAGAGAGGAAGATGCCTGTTCATGTTCACACAGTTCACTTTCATTCGCAGGCTCTGCTCTTACTTGCTCTGCACAGACAACAGAATTTAAATAACATTTCTGGAAAAAGGCAACATTTGCCAAATTTTGCAGAAACCTCTTTAATTGTGGCAGGTTTCAAGTACTGCATTTGGACATTTGATCAGCACATACATATTTACAAAATCTAAAGGCAGTAGAACCTATAGACTGTAATGGACCATGATGAAAATTACAAACTGAAAGATTTGCGGAACCTTCTGGAATCCACAGAATATGCCAGCAGGTGAAGAGCTGCTTTATATAATATGCTTTATATAAGACACTCTTTATGAGTCAGTCTTCTCACAGAATACCCATTGTATGTACAAGCACCCTGCCGAGGGTTCGGCAACACATCTCGTCTAATTCATGTTAATGTTTTGCCCTTGAAATGGTTCAACTTGGAGCCTTCATGGACTAGCTGGAGGGCTTTAGCTCCACTGGCTTCCCTCCTACAGAGCTCCTAACACCCTGCAAAATAAATGCTCTGTTGCAAGACTAAAATCCTTTTTAATTGGGGCTTACTCACTCAGAAAAAACATAATTTTTGTTCCACATAATTTTATATTCACTTTCCCAAAAAAATAGGTATCTAACCAAACAAATCTTGGGACTCTTGTTTGCATCCTATTTTACTAGAAAGTTAGAGTCAGAGCAACCTTTCTTTTCCACCTTCATTCCTGAAAAGGAAAAGTCCCAAAAAAAAAAAAAAAAAATTGCTGAAAAGAGAAATTAATGAAATCATTGAGTTGAGGGGTCCAGTGCTTGCTAATAAGAAATAAGGAGCTATATGCATTTTAGAAAAGTTAATTTTATTTCTTTAAAAACAAAAGGAGAAATTATACAAGTTTACTGGAGAGAAGTAATCGCATTGTCTATATATATATGTGTGTGAATATATATATATAAAGGATTCATTTGCTTTTTTTTCTTTTTCTTATCCCATGCTATCCCACTAGACTATAAAATGAAACTTATTTTAATGTGTTTTCTGCTTGCTCTTTTTCTACCTGCCTGCCTACGTAACACTGCATATTTCAGTGTTATATAGTAGCAGCCCTACTATATCCACAAAAGTCAGCGTGTTAGCTGAAACAGTCCAGTTATTTACACACAATAATGTGTGCAGTATCTTGGCCAAAAAATGCTGTTTTTAAAAAACATTTTTCCTAGTAAGTCTCTCAGTCTCTGACTAAAGCATCTGTCTCGACTGAAGAAACGCGTGACAGCACAAACTCTTGCTTCAAAACAAGGTTAGTAATAATTACTGCTATAAGTTGCTGTGATTTGTTCCATTGCTGTGCTACACGGAAGACCGATTTTGAAGAGAACGTGGTTTCTGTACTGTGGGCAGCAAGATATATATGTGCATCTGCATCCAGGTGTGAGCAGGGCAGAGGAGAGGGCCGTGACTTGCATTTATAAGACCAGGCACTAAACTGTCATAGCTCTTCTGTCTTCTCCTTTTCTCAGCAGCGGTTACTGATCTGTGGACCTAACACATAACTTACTCTGTTAAACACTCAATTGAAACAGAGTCCACACAATGCTTTAGAAATATCTCACTAATAGCCATCCAGAAATGAACAGGGTCCTCTTATTTAAGAATAACAGTATCCACATGATCCATTCATCTGAAATAGCCTTTATCTAGTTTACTTTCAACATAATTATTAGTGAAGTTTAAAACCTTCTCATTTACAGTAGAAAAACCTTATTCCAATTTTGAATTTCAGGCAAATTTAATTCACCTTTTTCTTAATTAACCATTTTTCTGCAACCCTTGTCAGTACCACCTAATGTAGGTACTATTGATGAATCATTGGTATGAATCAGCCATCTTGCCTTTTTTAACCACTCATTCAGGCCTCCTCTGTAGCCAGGCTCTTTTGTTAGAGCTGGAAGAGCTATCCTGATACAAAAGCACTGTTAAGAAATTTTCACAAAGAATTCACTTTAAATGCAGCCTGAAAAGTTGCATGAACTTTGGGTACAGGTCTGTGAATGCAAGCACGATTGTACAGACCTCACAGAAAACTCTTGGGTTACCATGGCAAAACAGACTTTTTCTAGATCTCATCAGTTTTCTTTAGCTCCATGAATTAGTATGAAATAGACAAATGTTCATTTCTCACAAAAACATTTTTTATATCAATAAAATTGTTCCGGTCGAACAAAGGCACAAGTACAGCGTGAATATAAGGGAAGGTTATAAAGGCATTTAAGCTGCTCGTATAGCCTCATCGTAATGAATAATAATGAGCAGCATGTGTTTTCACAAGGATTTCTTAATCTTTTTCTCCTCTTGCACTTACTTTGTTGCTCCATTTTCTACTCTTTTAGCAACTTGCATCTTTTGAACTATTCTTATGAGATATGCAGTTTCCCATTCATTCTTCCCTTGCTATTTTGAGCTTTACTCTTCCTGAGGACTTGCTGTCAAAATGCTGTCAAAAAACTTTTTAGCCTTTTCCCTACTATTTTATCACCTTGGAACCTCTTCCCTGCAGGTCTGCTTGCAGAGAAGGCCAAATCATGAGATTTTGGATTGTACAGTCATATAAGTGCAAATTGAAACAGTAGGTAACACATACCTTAGGTCAAAGTCTAGTCTCTCTGATTATTAATCAGATAAAGGGGTAGCTATACTGAACCATTCTTAACATATATTCTTATTATATATTATATTATTCTTAGCATATATTCTTGTCTATAGTAGGAATAGAGAAACTTGGGCTATATTGATTGATATTAATATAAGTTGGGGGGTTAATACATCTAACAGCAAATTGGCTAGTCTTTTAGGCTGCCTATTGTTAATAATTTGGCACATACACATACAGTACTGAAATAATATATTCAGTATTACAAATATTTAATATTGTAATATTCACTTTGGAAAACGTCCATGTTCCACATTTTAAAGTAGGGTTTTTTATGTGGATATAATAACTTCTCATCCTTGTGTTACATATGTAAATCCACACACATTAGGGGGAGAACGTAATCTTTATTGTGAATTTTTAACATGCTCTGCACACAGGCTGTGCACATCGTTTGTACTCTATGCTACATTTTGAAGTCACTGACAATACTTGGTGATCCATTTGAAGGCTAAAATACAATGCTCAACCAGGGCAAGAAAACAAAGAATTGTCCTTGTCTATTAGCTAAGACGAGTCTGACTATGAAGCTGCATTAGGCTCTTTGAGATAAGACCAGCCTCAGGAACCTGCAGAATGGTAGGCTCATGGCTAGGAATGAGACATAAACTTAGTGAACACATTTACATCCTTTCTCCTTAGTGAAAGGTCAAAATCCAAGGTCAATTTTCACTGGAAAAATTTTCAGTAAATAGGAAACAATATTTAAACACATGTACAGCTGTCAACAGGGCTGCTGGAGTCACAAGGGGGTTTGTCTTTGTTTTGTTTTGTTCCCCGTCACCTTCAGCTTCCTATTAAAACTGATCTGACAACAGCTGCCTCATCAGCTCAGTGCACCCCCAAAATAGTGCTCAGTTGTAGGAAAAAAAAAAATATATATATATACACATTTATATACATATATATGTACACACACACACACACACATATACATATATATATATAGCATTCAGTTCCTCTTCGTTCCTCTTCTAACCTGGAGACTTGCAAAACTCTCCCGGTGTGGATGTGGATTGGGAAAGCAGCAAACCCGGGCCCGTATCCCACGGTCTCGCACCGTACCCGGGTCTCGCTCCCGCACGGTGTCCGGCCGCGGGCTGCAGCGGAGGTTCGTAGGTCTCGTACCACGCACATAAACAACCTGAAGTCCAGTTTTGACACTCCCCCTGCCTCCTATTCCAGGTGGGGAATGAAGGAATACGGAGCAATAGGACCCAAAATGGAAGCTGACCTGACAGGAAAAGCTCTAGTGCCTGACCCTTTTCTAGGGTCTAAACCCAGGTTCCTCACTCTGGTCTTAATGCATGGCCAGCAGGCTTTTCCTTTTGACCCTATAGTCCATAAATCAATCTATAAAAAATAGATTTATTTTCTTTTATAACTGCTAGACTTTAAGAACTGCAGTGTCTGCAGTGTGATAAGTATCTCAGATGAGTGCTTCTTTTATTCAGAGGGAAATCAAGCAATATTTATTCAATTTTTAATAATAATCTCATTCAGATAATAAAGTTACCAGAAAAATCCTTTTGGGAATATGCAAGTGTTGGCAAGGAGTTACAAACTGGCAATAACAATACACAGACACAATTTTCAAAAGTGGACTTCACTCCTTTTAGGGCTAACACCATACCTATCAACCTGAGAATGTGCCTACTTCAAATCCACGTATACCATTTAGTTCAAAATGTCTTCTTAATGCCATCAATTCAAACTTTAGTTTCGGGCACTATTGAAGCAATCCTCTCTTCAGTGAGGATGCTTGATTTAAAATTAAGACTGGTAATGACAATGGAGCATGGACAGTGCTAAAACTGAGATCAAACTCTATTTTCATAAAATTTTTACAAGATTTGTGAGCTAAAGAACCCTTTCAGCAGTGGCTTTGTGATGCAGATACGGTGAGTAGTCAAATTTATAAAATTCACACCATCCCCCCCCCCCCCTTTTTTCTTTTCCTAAAAATTATGCAACTGTTCTGACTTGGAGGTTTTTTAAGTACAAATAGCTGCTTTGTCCTTTGTGAACCAGATGACTGAGTCTCTCTGAAGTTTAGGAGTCCAGGCCTTCTTTAATAGTGTGTCTTATAGAGATACTATTGAATGACGTAAATGCTTCTGCAAAATTTAATAAATGATAGAAATATATATTTGAGTGTGAAATCTGTATCAGATAAAAAAAGCAAATTTTAAACTACGACAAAATTACTTTATTGTATTATTTCCTTTGTGTTTCCCCAAAAAGCTACTTCTGCTTGGTTTACAATGAACACAGCACAAAGTATATACATCATATACATCAAGAATGGTTTTATATTATTTATTTTGCTTTTCTGTAAAGCCAAACAGCTCAATGTTGCTCCCAGAAATAGTCTGATATGGTCTCTTATTCATAATTAAAAAATTAACATTTTTTTAAAAAAAACAAACCAAAAGTTGTTAGTCCGAAATGAATTTTATAGGGTCTAATGGTGCAAGGTGCTGAATGCTCCTCAGAGACTCCGAGCACCTCTGACTGGCACCGAAGGCTGGTAGCTCACAGAAACAACTCACATACCCTGCGACTGCACAGGGAAGGCACCACATCGCATCAGCAAACTCTGCAGAGGGGAAATCTACTGATCTGAACAGGTTTGCAAGTATTATAGTACAAAAGTGGGGCGTTTACTGTGGCTCCTGCTTGCAGTTCCCCTTTTTGCATTTTTGTCCAGGCTTAGCTCTGTGATGAGAATTCCTATGGCCATAATGCAAACTAATTACATCATAGATCGATTCTGCCCAAGTTAAACCACAAGTTTAAACACGGCAACATATCCTTTATAATTTTTTGGCATATAAATGGCCAACATAGACCTCAGGTAATATTTCTGTAAGCCAATAACGATTAATCTATCAAATAGGAAAACAAATAGCTAAAAATATTTTTAGCAAATATTTGCAGGAAAAGAATGGATTTAACTTCAGTTTATATGTCAGCCTTTTGTATTCACTTTTCACAAATATATTAGCAAATACTGACTTCCATAAATAAATAATTTAGAATAAATATTAGAGAATGTTCATGAATGTTGACTTCATAAACACTTAGACTAGAATGCCAACTGTTAGAGTTACACTTGTTTTGTTATGAAACAGAACCTTGGCCATATGTCATATTTTCAGTCAGAACGCTCACACCTGTAATTTTAAATGCCAAATATTTGCAACATCTTGCTCATCAGCAGCCAAGAGACTGAAAATTATTCAAAAAATTTAACAACTAAAAATGAAAAACTGAAGAAAATTGCAGTCTCATTTTGCACATATGAGAATGGAAGAAGAGAAAACACTTACAATGGAATACCTTGCCTGCATTTTGCAAATTTAATAAAAAGAACAGAAACAAACAAGAAAATAAGCCAAATCTTTCCCCTACTGATTCTTAATATCAGATAAAGAAACTCTTGCATCGCTATCCATCCACATCTCGGACACCTACAGAACTAAAACAATTTTCTGTTTGGTCATCTGTTGCATTCTATAAAAGAATTTCAGAACTAGTACTGGTTTTTGTCAGTTACTTTAAACTATAAGCAAAACTTTAGTCTAAAATAAAAAATCAGTATACAAGCCAGCCTTTTCTACTGTTTGCCTTTTATTTCACTGTGACTTCAGCAACACACAGGAATGATAAAATCTATTTTGCTTATTCAGTACTTTTTCCAGTCATTAGATCTCCATGGTGCAGTTTCTACAATTATGTTATGCTGAAGAGAACATTTTCTTGACTTAAATATTAGATACTTTTTTGTAAAAATAATAACAATTACAGATTTTCTTCTTAGACTACTCTAAATATCAATCTAATCTCTGATCTAAAATTCAGTCCTTTCGGTTTCCGTTAAGTTACAGTAAGTCAACTCTTTATTTAACTTTCATGGTTATTAGATATGCATTTAAAATTGCAATATCTCAAATATTTAAAAAAAAAAACCCAAAAGTCAAAAGCTTCCGTTTTATTTACATTATATATTCTAAGTGCTCATGTCAAAATTTAAAGCCTGTGGGTTCAAATGCCTAAACATTCTGAGACAGGAATATTTATGAATTATCCATAGTACTCCAGCTGCAATGGAAAAGAAAGGTTTCCAACTTATGAAAAATAAAACTATGAAAAATTATCCTTGTCTCAGGTGAAAAGTTAAATCAGTGAATTCATGTACATAGGTATTATTTCAGGTAAGATTCAGAGGTAACATATTATTATGGCCTCTGTTTCTACCTCCTGTACAGAAAAGACAAGAACCTTGACCTTATTTATACTAGAGCAAAAATAAGAAGTTTTATTTTCACTTAATTCAGTCACTGAACTGAACCCATGTTATGCAGACAAGAACACAATGGAGAAAAAATGCTCAGAAAACTCATCACAATGCAGTTTCCCGTGAAAGGGTAAATGCTCCAAAGCCACTGAAAATAGCCGAAAGACACACAGCTTTCAGTAAAGCTCCTGAGAAAGCCCTGAAAGCATTAAGAATACCTAAGCAAAGCTACAAAAATAAATAGATGAATAAGTTGAATCACTAGGCAACTAAACGTAAAGATTTAAATCCTAATAAACAAAACTATACAGATATGACTTACAAATTACAATAAGTTTGGAAGTGCAACCATTTCAGTACCTTTCTCAGATGCTTCCCTTTTAAGACACTCATAGCCTGCAAAGCAAAAATATTATACCCATGCTACGCCGAAGGCAAAAAACAAGAAAGTGCCAAAAATGCAGGAAAAGACTCCAAACAGAGCTAGCTGTCTTATGAGCTAAATATTCTAGATACAGTTCTGGGGAAAAAAAATCAGATGGTTTATTTAGGGCAATAGAGAAAGTTAAAGGGAATCAGATACCAGAAATCTTTATTGGGTAGTTTGTTTTAGAAATGTTGTAACAGATTTCTAACTTAGTACAATATTATTGCTTATTTCAGCAGAACTTTTTAAACCTTCCTTCTCTTTCCGCATTTTAGCTCTTTTTGTATTTGTGTGGGAGTGCAGCAGGGAAAAATGGTGGCTATGTCTCATTTTAGCCATAGATACCTGAATGCCTCACAGGAAAATTGTTACTCAGTAAAATTAACTTAAAATCTACTCTGCCGTTGAGATACCAACCTGCAGGACATGGAAAATATTAAATTAACATGGAGATGTCGTAGGCATGAGGGATTTTTACTCCTTACTTTTCAGAGGACTATGAGAAAGCTGATTCTAAAGATACTTTAGAATAGAAGCTATTCTAAAGATACTGTCTGTCACCTCCAATGTTACAAGCATATTTTGGAGAAGAGCTGGCGGGTCTAATAAGTTCAAGATCTACTTGTGAGTGAAAATACGTTTTGTTGCTTGATCCCAATTACCTGACTAGCTCATTAATTGCCAGGTAGCGAAGATCTCTTGGAGGAGTTAACACAATTTGATCCAACAATAGTATATAACACATGATAAAAAATACTGCCAAGGCACATCTCCGTCAAAATATATTGAGAGACAAAATTTTCTTCATGAAAAACTCTCAAAAAAAGGGGGAGCCTCAAGATGGCTTGTATATCACAGTTTATTTAGGTGTATAAGTGAATGACGGAAACTAAAGCAGTGGAAAAATATTACTTTTGACAGACCTGCAGCATAAAGGATAGAAATAAAAAGCAAGGGAAAAAAAGCCTGTACGATGAATAACTATCAAAAGCCCATGGAAAAATATCTGAATTTTTTCCTCCTTGGAGATCGAACAGATACCACAGTGGAACCTTCAAAGGAAACAGAACCAAATGCAACCATTATCCAAACACTCAGTACTGCTCCAGAGGTCATGATTTCATGTAGCGACAACAGAGGATTGGACGTGTAATCCAGTAGTTCTGTGTTTTGAGTTTAGTTTATCTAGATTTCCTTAAGGAAAAAAAAAAAAAAAAAGCATTAGAGACTTTTTTCTGAAAACTTAAAAAAGGCCATAACTATTGTAGACATATATTTTATGAACTTGTTGCGATTCAGCTGGATCCAGCTGAAGTGTATCCAGCATTCAGAAACAGAGGACAGTCTGCTAGTTGTTATATCATCACCTGAGAGAAAGAAAAATAGGGAAGGAGTGGAAAAAAATGATATAGTTTCCAACAAGTCCATCATGAAAGCACCTCTGGAGTAAGAGAATCAAAAACAGAGTTAAGGGTTGCTAACCTAAAGGAAAAGATCAGAGAAAATACAGTATGAGACTAGCAGGAAGGGTGCCTTTAAGGGCTAGTCACAGCAAGGTTCTTAGTATGGGGTTAAGAACAGACATATTGTCTGAAAGAGAAGTGAAGTGTGTCGAGGAAAGGGAAATTAGAGAATAGAATTATAAGGCCTGGTGCACTGCCAAGGAAAGCTTGGCATGGGAGGAAAGATGTGGTACTGGAAGGTCACCCTCCCTGACCAGTCTGCAGTAACACAAAATACAGACCAGGTTTGCATACGGCACCTCAGTTTTATGACAGTAATACACAGTCTGAGCAATATTCTTTAAGTAGAGAAAAACAACCTTTCTCTCGTACAGTGTTTTGGTAGTACCAGAGAAGTGATACTTCAGTGTTTAGCACACACTGTTGATGGTTAATAAGAAAGAGGTTTCACTGGCAGAGGAAAAATGCTTTGGTTCAAGTTTACTTCAAACCTCAAGGAAACGCAGTGTCAGAAACAGCTAAAACACCCAGGTAACAGAAGAAAAGACAAGAAGAATGCTGAAGAAAAATGACCTGTTATGGTGAGGTTGTTGGGAAAACATTTTCATGTGGCACAAATGAAAGCCTTTGGAAAAACATTCAGAGCTAGAGAGAGAATATAAAGAATAAGCTAGCATATTTCCTAGGCTGAACCTCTCAGCCCAACATGCAGACGTTCCTCTGAGTATTAAAGGAGAAAATGAAAAATGGAAAATAAGTGAATTGCTAACCTCAGCTGAACCTCATTTGTTACAGAAACATAGATTGTTTCTAACAAAAAAAGAAAGCTTAGGTTTTCTTTCTCCAATTCAGCAGTTACACGCAGTTCAAATGATTAGTGTATCTTTGGAGACTCTATTTTTCTCTTATAAATAGTAAGTGCAAAAAGATTGAGTGATTTTACTCCTTCAGCCAGGGGGGATCAAGTTTGCCTTGAATAAAAGAATAAATTATTCAATTAGCTACTTAATAGCTTAGGAGAAGTGAAAATAGAACAAAACAAACAAACAAAAAAACCTCACAAATTTCTGACAAACATATGTATTGTGCCTGTGGAACTGAGCTGAGAGACAGACATACCAGATATCCTGAGATGAAAATACATCCTTACATTCAGTAATTCTTATTCTACTCTATCACCAGTGAAATCAATGAGACCATTTGGAGAATTATCTGCTACTCAGAGCAAGCCATAAATCTGTGTGTGTTAACAACTAGATGATTAGCAATCACATTCAGCAGCATTCTGGTGCTTGCTGTGGTAACACAACATAATACAACAGATGACTGAGGTCTGCATCCTGCCTCTCTCATGCCGAACCACAGCCCATGATTAGGGCTGCGGCTGCCAGCAGGATGATGCTTTGAGGGTACCATGGTTTGAGGATAGTAACAAAAGGTACTACTGGCACCCACTGCTCGTCATACCTCCAGCATAAGCCTGAAATCATAATCAACATGCATGGATGCTGTGTGCATAACGGGGAAGATATTTTACTTTGAGACAGAGCACTGGAAACCACTACCACCAAATCTACTACAAGCAAAACAATCCATCCTGATATAGCTATGTCTCTGGTAATCTTCTGTGCCTTTGTTTACTGTTTGGCAGTGAAGTTTCACAATGATTTGTAAGACACCAGCATCATTCTATTACAGCTGAGTGATGACTTCTCACTGACAGGAATCTCCTAATGCATCTTTAAAGACATTGACATGAATCATCTATTTGGGCAAAATATCAGCTACCGTAAGTTACCCCAAACCCAGAATTTCAGCAGGATTGTGATGATTAATAAGCTGAAGATCAGTGTTTTTTATTGCTATGTAGAAGAGCAAGTAAGGGCTATACATGCAAAAGCATGAAGGCACGGTAGTAATCTATTTCAGAAACTTACAGAGGTTGCAGAGACTGTAGGAAGGGTGGTGAATACGCTCAGATTCTCCTCATGATACTGCTCAATTTTGGTTTTGTTTGTTTGTTTCATCCATGCTTCCTGTCTGGAAAGGAAACCCTAATTTTCGATTTGACATGGGATGTGTCCACTCCAGATGACTGTGTTTCCTAGAATCAGCCAAGTTAATTTAAGAAGCTTCTTGTAGAAGGCCACAGTAGAAAATGTTTCTTTTGACATTGTTCTGTCTTTTTCTGAAGAATCAAAAACAGGTAGGTTCAGCCTGATTTCTTGGCAAGTGCTGAATTTCATAGTACTACATGGTCTGCCAAGAAAAAGTTTGTTTTCCAGTGTTTTAGGTGACTTAGGTGACTTTGGAAAAGCAGAGAAATTGATTTTGTTTCATTTATTTGGAGAAAGGCAGGTGTGCGTAAGCTTTCTTTTTTGTCTACTGCCTGAGTGATGAAAGCCAAAGTACTTGGTTCTTGTCAATAATTTTTATTGGTTCTTGTGAGTATTAAAGCCCATGTAACATCCTGGCATCATTTTCACCTGACAATCCACAGCTCTAAATTCCCATCCTCTCCTGTATACAGTGGCTCACAAATGTTCTCACAGCTTCTTTCTTTGGTGATATTTCCCCACAGGAGGGATAAGGGTAGGTAAGTATTAAGAGAATGTGTATTCATATGAAAATATTACTGCAGCATGAGCAAAGCTGAAATCAGTCTACTTCTGCATAGCAAGTTCTGAAATATCACAATAGAAAGACGTATGTTAGGAAACGCTTGAAGGATTTAACACGAACAACCTTTTATAAAAATGAATTAAATACCTAATTTCTATCTCTCATCCTTCCAAACATAACAGGTAAAAATGATCTATTTACATTTTGATGAGGTGGGATAACCACATGCCTACGAAGTTTCTTTTTCAATCTGTTTTTAAATGCCACACGAGCAGAATCAGCTTATGTTTTAATGAATGACACCATCACAAATTCTGTTTTGAGATCACTTCCATTTTTCTGCCATGACTCAAGACAAGTAGTCATGAAGCAAATGGCTGCTTTTTCTGAATTATTTTGAGATCTCCGTATGATTTCTCAGCATACCAAAATAACTTCTATACAAATACAAGATATTATGTTGATCCCAAAGCCACTTGTTTAATCTCTGATCTCTTTTCTCAATATATAATATTTTTTATGCAGATCTCAAACTGATTTGTAAATGTATTCATATACTTCTTTCTTCAGGGAAAAAAAGAAGCTTGGAACAGATTTTTTTCTGAAGGATTCCTAACAACACCTTAGCTTAGTCTGAGATTTTCTTTTGGCTTTTGTGTTTATCACCATATAATGATAAAATCTATTTGGAAAATGAAGAAAGCAAACAGAATTGTAAACTTAGCTGTTCAAATAAAGGAAATAGAAACAGCTCAATTATTTTATAAGCACTTCCGTCAGTTACCAGTCTAAATTTAACAGTAGGAAGAACCACACTTAAGTGCAGCCTAGTCCTTCCTTCCTCTCTTTTTACCGCTGGCGCTGGATAGCCAAAGAAATCAGTTATAAGTCCAGACTCTTAATTGAAACCTACTGCTGAAGAAAATTATACAGTTCTATTGGTTTGCGTAAACCTGGCTGCTTAGCAGCAACAACAAGTTTCATCTAAGCAATATGATAAAAACTGAGGATTACTTTTATGGGCATGAGCTTATGGAAGTGGACTATTTAGTACTGAGTGCTCTTTACAGAAGAAAAAAGTAGCCAGTCAAAGTGAGATAATAAATAAAGTATAAATATGTCTTCCTTAAAAATATACACTTTTAAGTATATACTTTTAAACTGACTCAGATCAACTTCCCGTATGTTGTTGACAAGCCTATGTTTTATTTATCAAAAACACTTTGAAGGAAATGTTCAAGTAAAATATGAACCTGTGGGATGACTGTATCAGCAAAAAAAAGTAGTAACAAAACCTAAAGTGAAATCAACTAACTTGAGATTCATCTCATCTCATTTTAGCCCAGAAGGTGTTCCCACAGATGTCCATAACACTACAGACCAAAGCAATATTTGCGTTATTGGTAACTGAATAAGGTACTCCGGAGCAAATTTTCCTAACATACAAATTTGTTTCACTTTGTAGTTTTAAGATAGTGATGCTCATAAGATACGTCTGTAGTAGGGCAAAAGAAGGCTCTGAAATCAAAGCTCTATAGAAACAGATCTCACTGAATAGTATTCTTACTGTTATGCAAATGGGTGATAGAGCTCTATCCCTGGTCAAAAGATAGACTTGAAAAATACAGGAAAAATGCATATAAAAGATGGCCCTAAATTCAGGGAGACAAAGATGATCTTTCCACAGCCACATAGCATAAGCAAAGCCAAGTCACTCCATAACTGCCAAAGTGACTTGAATAAAGAAATAACGAATGTCATTTATCAAGCGACATTTACCGTCTACAGACTATTGAGATGTCTGAGAACGTTCTTGTTGCATTCACAGCACTACACCCAGGCAATGCTTTTAACAGGATGCCTCAATCAAAGAGGCATCTTCAAAAGCAAAATTAAATTAATTTTTAATGTATTTCTACTTGACCTTAATGACCTTCTTGTTGTTATTTAGAAGTAACAAAGCCAAGGCTGCCCTCAGATGCATGTTTGTACCAGCCCTCACTATCAAAGCTGCACTGTGAAACAATGTGCATCACTGAACTTCAGCCCTCCACTAGCAGAAAGCCCAACTCAGCATTTTCTAGGAGAATTCCTTTCACAAGATTTATAGAAGCAGCCCACAAGTATCAATATTCCCTGTGCAAACTCATATCTTTGTTCTGGTCTCTCCTGCTCACTCTGTCTCTTTCTGAATTTCCTATAAAAGCTAAATTAGGTCTCAGGGGCACTGCACCACTAAACAAAGATCTCTTCTAGACTATTGTGATGGAAGTAAATGTACTCAGGAGGGAGATGTACTTAAAGAGAGGCTAAAGTGTCTCCCTCCCCCAAATCTCTCATCTCTAACACAGACTTCTTCACCTCCTCTTCACAAAATCACTTGCACTCGCTCATGCACTTGCCCTTCCCCCTTATAGCCTCTTATCTCCTTCTCTCCCTCAAAGACATGCAGCCAGTTGAATTTACTGAACTGGAATAAAAACCTTTCTGACATTACTTGCTAAGCTGTTCCAACATTCATATGATTCTTTCTACAGCTTCTTTGTGGATACATATACATTTGGAATAAATAAGGTGACTTGCTCTTTTCAGTATGAAGACAGCTATTTTAAGAAGATATATCCACAATCCAACCTGTGGCCTTATTACAACTTAATAACTAGTCAGTTTCACTCTCTCTTTGCTTTCCAGTCTACTGCAGCTAATAACAAAGTTCTAACTTTTACTCAACTTATTTCCATCACTGTGGAATTTAAAATTATAGGGACAAATATAATATATCTCACTACCAGGGATCATGGGTTTGAAATTAGGAGGTGAGAGGGAAGGGAAACAAATAGCCTAACCTGTACCATTTATTTTTGCAGACAGTTATGAAAATGGAAGAATGAAATACCTTAGTTTAAAAATTGCCTAAAACACAAAAATAAGAATATTGCATTCAGCAAACATAAATTTACTGGAAATAGCCATTCACATTACTTAAAATTTGGGATTACATATTTAAGTGGAGACTGATAATCAACATTTCCATTATACATTGTTAAAATCTTGTTCAAATATACCTAAGAAAAAAAATCAAGATTATTTTAAAATAAGTTTTCTGTTGGCAGATAGAAAGATACGGAGTAATGTTTTGGAACTGCTGATTTAATCCTGACTCCCTGCAATGCTTATGCAAAACTCTGGTTTTCATCTCAATTTTCTTTCAAAACCTTAGAAGGCTGAAACCTATCTGAATATGGTTGAATATTTTTGAAAGAAAGGCCCTAGCAGCTAGAAATACTTTAATATCATTTAGAGATCCATAACAGAGACTCATCCATGTACATTATATTCCAAACTGTACTGCAATACAGTAGACTTGATGCAAAATAATAACACTGGCTTCATTCCTGCTCTGTTCTATTTTGCTATGTGGTAAATTCTTTGCAATTTTGATTGATTTGAACTTTTTAAAAGCAGATTCTTTAACTTGGCATATAAATGTAAGAAGGCACAAGAATTACATTCTTACTACCATGTTGGACTGATACACATTATTTCATAATGAAACACCTTATCGTACCAAGCTAAATGATTTAGAGTTGATGCAGAGTGCAGAGACTATGCACAGATTAGAGATGAAGGTTCAACACCAGTGATGCAACAAAAATGAAAATGCCATGGCGCTTGGTGGCCTGCGTGAAGTTGGTGGTCTCAATCCAGTCCTCAATGGACTTTGTTCATAAAAAAGCAAAAACAAAACCTACCACATAGCGCTAATTGGCACCCCTGTTGGCACTGTCAGCAGCAAGGCCAAGGTTACAACGGACATGGGAAAGGGTCCTTCAAGGTCAATGTTGAGGCACAATAGGGGAATGACATAGGACAGAGCTGGCCCTGGGGCCCAGGTCCACGCAGCTCCCGACATCTCTTCTCCACCTAACGAGCCCAGTCAGACAAAGACTTCTGCACGTCAGTAACTTCACCCAGGCTGAAAACATGTTTGCATGCTTGGAAAACCTCCAGGAAAGGCCCTAAACCTCTGCAGTGTTCAGAAGAGCCGTGAGTCTGGCCCTTTCTTGTGTTAGATAAATGCATCACATGCTGAAGGCACTAAAAAACAGCCCTTGACTTTGAAAAATCCTTGGGAAAATTCAAATCAAACAGTCCTGCAATTATGTTGCACAAAAATCTTATCCTTACTGTATAAGGATGCTGATTGTATCCCCACTGACAGAGTCACTGCTCTACACAGACTCCTTTTTATGGGTAGAAACACACAGTCATGGAAGAGGGGGAAAAAAAAAGGAAATAAAATACATAAACACACATATTTTGTTTTCTTATAGGAAGACAGTGGATAAACTCCACTACTGAAAGTAGTTATTCATATATGTAAGATCAGAGTCCACTTAGTCCAGTACAAACATTTTCAATCTCTTGTCTAGCCTGCCTTTCTATTGAGTCTAATGCTCTGCCTGGAAAGACTATATTCCAGCATTATCCTTAATACCTATTCAATGATCTTTTTCTGATAAGTTTGCCAATACTGGTGATAGAAGCAGCTCATGAAATGAAGAATGAAAGACTAAAAGAATATGAAATATATCATTAAAAAAATAAATATGCCCAAATCATTGGGGTGATGATTTTAACTAAGAGAAAATAAAAAAATCTAAAATCTTAAATGCATTTGCAATAAAAAAAACATATATCACAGTGAGCTGTTAGCTTTAGGAGCAAGTCAACAAAAATATAAACATAATGTCCAAAACGGATTGGAAAATGACATACAATTTTCTCTTTTCTTCCTACGCAGACAGCTAGTTAAGGTAAATTTGTATGCTTGGATGTGAACACATTCCTCCCGTTGCAAATTGGTGGATTTAAACTCACATGACAGGAGAATTATATTCTTTAATTTTTAAATAAATGTTGAACCATACTATGCATATATGTATCACAGTGTCATCTACACTAATGAGACAGGAAATATGCCTATACGCCTCTAAAATACAGAATCTTTTCAATTGCCTGGCTATTCAGCAAGTGAAAAAAAAGAAAGGTTACTATTATTTAAAACACTCCAACACCCAGACTGTAGAAAGTGATCAGGAGTCTTACACAAATTAGCTAAATCCTTAATTAAAAACCTAATTTCCAAATAATTTATATTTTTTCTTGACAGTAACCTATAAGTCCATCCTTTGACTTGTTCTAATGTGAACCATCCATCAAAAATACTATTTTGGAGATAATGAAAAATCACAATGTGAATTTAATAGCATTTGACTTCCTGAAATGACTTTATCCTACTGCTCATTTTTGCCCAAAACATAATGCAGGTTCACACTGGGTCAAAGTCTGATGCATTCAGAAGCATTTCTATAATAGCATAAAGACTTTATTTTTTTCTGAGACATATACCCTCCCTTAACTTAGCTGATCCTGGGAATGGATAAAATAGATGTTAAAGGATGACAGCTTGGCTGTCTGCCTGTTTTATGCTTAGGACTTACAAAAACTACAAGAGAGAGGTGGGAAAGCACAGCATTCATGTAAATGTACCTCCCACACTACCAGAGTAGTTTTATAAAAATTCAAATTTCACTTTACTTTTTTGTTATGGAGAGTTCTGCAATTGTTTGGCTCTACTGTACCCTACTCTAAGGTAACACCTTACTATTTCAGGGCAGATATTTAAAAAAAACACTTTAAAGAAATAGAAAGAATTTTAACAGTCTGTGTTTCTTTATTGTCTGAGCATGAAGAAAAGGATCTAGAGGCATTATCTCTATTTTTCACAGATAAGAAATGTTTTGCTGCTGGTGGATAACGTAACATCTTTGCTCCCACACATTTCTGTGGTCTTCAAAACCCTACTACATGAGAAAGGTGAATGTTAGATAGTAGATTATTGTCAAAAAGAAAAAAAAAATCTAGCAAGAGAAAGTGCAGGTACTGGGAACCGAGCAGTGCTGAGGAAGGAAAAAAAAATATCATCTTTTAAGTACCTCTTCTATCTCCAAGGCTACAATCCTGCAAATGTAAAGGAGGTGCCTGACGTAGATGTATCCAAGCCAAGATTTAACAAACTGTTTATTTCTCCCCTGAAACATATCCCAAACTGTGATAAGGTGCCAGGAATAAACAGAGAAAGGAATAAAATGTCATTCCATGATATACCAATATGTAAAATATATAGTTTTAATGAACTAAATCCACATTTTTTAAACACGCAATGTGAGCGTCAAGGACTTCTCTGAAAGCACTTTCTCTTAAAAACAATGACAGAAAAAATACAGGAAGTGAATTATACAGAAAAATAAAAGTTTTTATTTTTTTATTTTCATCAAGTGTTTAAAGAGATCAGATTTGGATGTATTTTTTAAATGACATTTTTAATTTTGCCAGTGAATATCTTGGCAGGAATGAGGCAAATGCCAGGCTCTTACAGACAGCTTGCATAACTGTGTATGTGATGTTCCAGCTTGCAGCACGTCTGAGCATCAGAGCTCTGCATATACATAGTGAAATGAATGGCAGTGGATGCTGAATGTGAGCATTTAGCTGAATACCAAACAGAGGAGGGTCCTAATTCAGCAAATCTAAATGTAAAACCAAGTAATAGAAAGTTTTATAATGAATAAGTTCATACTGTACATTGATTCTTAACTTATTTGACGTTTTCCCCCATTTCTTACACTTTCCATTCTTTCTCATTTCTAATGGTGGGCATACTGTGGTTAACAGCCTGCAATGACCAGAAATGGAAAAGTCAGTACTTTAGTTATAGGTTCACTCACATCAAAAAACTTCCAGGTCTTCATCCCCTTTCCTTTTCCATCTTTCCCCACCCCACCCCCCGCCTATTTACTTTATTTCATTTACCTCTTTTCTCTTCATTCCACATCACTGTATTTCCTCTCTAAACAGAACCAGTTCTACTTTTGCCTTCTTCGATACATAGGCATACTAAATTTAAATACAACCCTCCGTCCCCACTATTCTATGTCTAATAAAGATTGCTGGCAAAATACCTCATACCTTTTGATATCCGTTATACCTTTCCATGCATTAAAAAAAATGGTGAAACTGATATTTCTCATAACACGTTTTCACTCATATTAGTACAGGGAGAAAGGGCTGTATCATAAAAGACATCTGCCAAACTGACAGATGCCAATAATTATTTTGAACTTGCATCTTTTTTTTAAAAAAAAAAAGTACTGAAAAAGAAAAGGAAATATTGAGTATACTGAGTGTTCTAAAGTAACTTCTGCTTAGTTCCTAGCAGAACTTTCTCCAGAAAGTTCCTCTTCTCTACAAATCCCTGACCACAGAAGGGCACTGTGCCTTATCTAATCACGCTGCTCCTCCAGTGCCATTCCTGCTCTGTACCACTAGACTGTGCTGCATTTGTTCATATTTGTGCTCCTACTGCCCTTGAGTATCTGCCTCGTGTGCACAGTCTGTCCTGTCTTTTACTTCAGTTAAATACTAAATATAGCTCATTGTACAAATATTGTACAAAATCCTCTAAACAACCCACACTCAAGTCAGCAATGCTTTTCATGGCCAGTTTGCCGCTTCATTCTTCTTCCAGACAGACAAACACAGTAAAAGACAATAAAGCACCTGTTCTACTACATAGTCAGGACCTGAACTGTAACAATTATTTTTGGTTTTCACCCTCTTGCCTCTGTTTGCTCCATGATTTTCACCGTGTCAGCTAACAAACAAGGCTGGCTTTAGGACTGTCCTCCTTAGAGCATATGCAAACATGAGAGTCATTAATATCAAAAAGTTCCCAATTATTCTAACACAAATTATAACTATAAATTTACACTAAATAAACTAAACTTCCTAAATTATCAGATAAAACCGCTCATTCTTTATTTCCTGTTGTAGAAGAAATTGTGATTTAAGGATTCCTTATTTATAAACAGCCTTGTCTTCATATTTTGCACTTGAAGTTTATTTTAGGAGAACTATAATTTCATCTGAGATCAACAACTACCTGCTCCAAAACATAGCATGCTACTCTCTTGACAGCTCATTATTTTGACAGTAGGCTGAACTGTAATTTAACAACTTCTTCTTCTTTGTGTTCTTTTGATCTAGTTTTTTTCCCCATGAACACATTCACTCAAAAATTCATAATATATATTACTCATAAGAGTAAAAACATTTTTAGTCTACACAATCTTTAGAGAATGGAAAAATTAAATTCAATGAGTATGCATACCTTGTTTGGAAATGCTACTCTGAAGAATAAACTTAACTTTTAGCTCTTCTGGATTAATGAAGCAGAAAAGATAAAAAGAGTAATTTCTATGAGCTAGTTCAGGAAACCTTTAGCAGGCAGGCTAAAAATAAGGGAGAAGTTAACTCTGAGATTACCTCTGGAATACGTATAAGCAGACGTATTTTGTCAGAATGTATTTAGGACAGATTTTGTGATATTTGCCTAAATCATTCTTACAACTATACTACAATCTTTTAGCCATACTAAAATATTCATTACTTTGTGTAGCATACTCCTAAGTATAGTACGAATGCAAGCATTTTCTTCAGAAAGGACTGACTTGGTCATTATATACTGGCAGGAATGCGACAATCAAAATAAGTGTATGAGCATAACTAAACAAAGTAACTTACTGATAATTAGTAAAAGAGCAATATTTGGAACACTTTTTATATGTTAGCATTAGCTAAGGGGAAAAAATAATAATAATAAAAAGATAGTGCATATATCACTATGTCTTTTCAGTAAGCATAAATTTCCAGGCAAGCCAACAGCTATATTCTTTCTTCAAAAAGTATTCAGCAGTAAAGAGAGGCAGGCAATTTTGTTGAAACTTCAGTGTAACAAGCTTTGTTAACACAGCATGATTCTTAGGACTTTGATACCCTCTAAGCCTTTATAATCATTCATATTTCTTACAACCCCAATCATTGGGTTTCACAGATACACAGCAAACAGTTTAAAATCTGTTTCGCCTCATTCATGCGAGTAGTTCCATCAAATCTAACTGAATCATTCTCATAAACAAGGCCCATGATAACAGGATAATTCTTTCAAAATGAATTCATCTGACAAGCAAGCACAATTACTTGATGTTTACTCTTTAATGAGTATGCGGTTTTAAATGGCCATGATTCAGATCTGGATAAAAGCATGCTTTTTTTTTTTTTTTTAATTTATTAAGTCTTTGCATTGCGATAAAGGCACTGACTTTCCTTAAAAATTGTTGAGATGCATCATAATTGCCAATTCATCAAAATAATTCATCATTAACAGCATAATAACCACATTTATGTCAAACTGAATTAGCCTATATACTTGCATTGGAGGCAGAAACAGCTGTCATTCTGTTTGCATACATTTCCAGCAGAATGTCTGGCAAAGTTAAGCATTAGCATTTCTGCTTTATTAAAAAAAAAAAAAAAAAGTTCCAGGACAGCAAAAATACTGAGGCCAAAACCTCCCTGTCACCTTTCTAACACAGCAATTCAAATGAGTAATCATTTTCAATCAAATAAGGATCAGGCCACGATACTTATATTCTCTTCTCCATCCTATAAAAATAGCAGAGCTAAATATACTTATAAAAAAAAGAACTCAGAATAAAACAAAAAATGGAAATAACACAATCCACCTTCTGTCTTCCACCTCCCGTGGCTCTATGTAATGTCTTATTCTCAAAGTAGTGCTACAGACTTTTTGCCCAGACTGCGTACAGAATCGGAAGGAACAACATTGAACTATTATAAACATGAAGCACAAAGAACAACATTTTGACATCTATAGTTTATCTATGAAAGTCATTATGGAAAGCCCCAAATGTGCTAAATGCTCAAAGCTGTTAAAATTTGTCTTTGGAGAAACTGATTTTAAATTCAAATGGATTAGATCCTTTAAAACTTACGCTTCAGTTTAAGTTGATTAAAACAGATTAAACTGTGATTTAGGACGGCATCTTAAAAGTGCAAAACAAGGCATAAATACTGATGTATTATTATTATCTCATGCCTCTGCAGTCAGACTTGAGAATTTTATTTTCACAAAGTTTATTTTCACCAGCTCTTTGTATTTTCCTTTTGTCCTATGTAACTACACCAAGTTATTTACACAACTATTATATTTAGCTTGATTTACCATAAATGCCGTTATAACACCTGTGGTTTCCCTCATTAAGAGCTAAATAGATAGGGTCATGGGTGGAAAGGGCAGCATATGGGCTACGAAAGGGCTAGTTAACATAACCTATTATACTGGTGCACTGGTAAAGCTCATTTCTATTCATCTGATGATTAGTTCAATCAATATTTATTCCTGTGTGCTTCTTTTGTCTTTAGCTACAAAGCATACATTCTTCAGTTTCATAGCACAGAACTTGTTTTCTGCACGTTCACTGCTTTACTTGAGCATTGAGAGGAAGTGATTTCTTAGATAGCTCGGGATATATTCACTCTTAATTTTGTTTTCCTGCATCAGGTAACGAGTGTGCACGCTACAGCAACTTCTAGCTCAGAACAAACAGTTCTACCAAAAGTACACTACGTCCATACATTTCTAAATAACTAGATGTCAGTGCTAAGCACTGCAGTGCTCATAACACCCTAAAGACTGTCCACTAATTAGTACAAGAAGCCACATTTTAGCCAGGAAATCTCACCTCCAGTTTACTCAGAACATCTACTTAATATATATTTGCTGTCTTTTCTTTTTTCTTTCTTTTTTTTTTTTTAAATCACAAAACACTGGTTATTTACTGTCTCTTAAAGCAATCAAGGGAGTATTGTCAAACAGGTAAAACATACCAATTTATGAGGATCATTTATTCATATACATATGTGTAAAAGAACAATAGCGGATGTCATATTTCCATAGCACAAATGCAGGCTTTCCCTTCTCCACTTTCTTTTAATTAACTACCATAATATAGGCCAGGAAACTTCTATCACCAAAAGTAATTCGGCCATTAAAAAAGTTAGAAAGAAAAAAATAGCTTCCAAGGAAAATATATAGAGATGTTAAAACAGACAATTCTATATTGATGCTGTTCATTATGTACTTCTCTCTCCCACCACACACATCTGTGTAAGTGAAAAACAATAAAAATGCAAGATACCTATGGAATATAAATAGAAATGTATCAACAATTCTAAATAAAGAGTTTTTTGAAGTAGAAGTAAGCTATTGTGCTTCAGGTAGGATTTTGTTTATTACAAATAAAATAGACTCATAATACACATTTATTTTTTCTATTATTTAATACAGATATTCATTATTGAGTCATTATTGACTCATTTTCTAATCATTTGCTTACACCTATTAAAACTGGTGGAACAGGCAAAGGCCTAATAGTTGAAACTTAATTGATCTCTATCTTATGTCAAGGAGTCACAATGAAGCCAAACGACTTTATTCAGGTAAGTAGTTGCTGGATACCTTACAAAATAAATTGCATTTGCTTTAATGAATACATAAAAATTACATACATTTATCTGTTAAATTTAGACGTTACTCATCGCTCAGCTATCCAGACTATTTGTATACATTAATTAAAAAAAAAAATCTCAAATACTGCAGATAGGAAAGTGTGAATCAAATCTCAATTGTTTGCAAATATTTCAGTGACACTGAGAAAACCGAATAATTATGTGAGATTATGCAACATGTATCACTGCTCAGTGATACACTGCTCAGACACTAATAAAACAAAAACACACTCGAGATGTGCGCAAACACCTCAGCTTCAGAATTTTGCCTCAGCGTCAGAATTTTGAGGGGTTTCTTTTCTTTGAAAGAGAAAATATGCACCTAATTTGTAAAATCCCCAGTTGAAAGTTTGAGTTTAACTTTCTCAATAAAAAAATGATGTTCTCTATAACTGTTAGTGTCATTTTCACAACTTGGTCAATTGTGAGTGCAGATTTTGCTTTTGTGGATATAGGTAGCGAGTGCCTAGACTAAAATTCATAGACTTGACATAGTTTTTAGCTAAGTGCTAATTTTGAATCACAACTGCATTATAAGGAAGATTCACTAATCTGAACTACTGACAAATTTTAGGAGAGTTTAACAAAAGTTAAACTACGCAAGATAAAATACATAGGTTCTAATTTCTTTTTAAATAATAGAATGATTTTGGCAAATTTTAAAAATATAATTTTTTTTTTAAAAAAAAAAGCTACTTTCTGACTGAAAACTTGCCAGGATTTTGTCAGGAGCATCTAGGGGGGAAAAAAAAAAAGTCTAGGAGGGAAAAAGAAAAAAAAGTAAGGAAAGGTTCTATTCTTCTTCTCTCTTCATTGTCAATGCCATGCATGTCAGGCAAAAAGACCCCACCAGCAGCTTTTAAGACTTTGCTCCGTTTTCCAAAGGAAAGATGCAGACCTGCTCTGATGGTCCAAAAGCTCATCCACCCTCCTGCACTGGAACATTGTTCAGCTACAAATCAGCAGGGCCGAGTATCCTCAAAGGGAATGAAGGCAAGTTTCTGGACACCGGGAATTTGGATATCGCGCTGTCAATGAGTACGGTGCAGTTACGTATTGGCCGAGCTATGCCCCAAAGCCAGCCGTGCTCCTTGGAACGGGATGCGACAGACCCTGTGCAGGCCCAACGCGTGGGGTGCGTCGTGCGGACACTGAGCGGGCACCTGGGAGGCGTTTTGGCCCTTGCTCCGCGGGGATGTGGGCCGGTGACCACCGTGGCCCCGGTGCGTGTCAGGGCGGCGTGCAGCGACTGCAGCTCAGAGTCACCACGGTTTGCTGGGACAGCTTGGCAAAAGGTCTGCTCATACATACAAAGAGAGCCCCTTTCTCCAAAGCCAACTGCGGGGGTAGCACAGCTGCCAAGAAGGCTCATACCTGTCATGAAGCATTAATTCGCAAAAACCGAGAAGTCTATTAATTTCGATAGATGTTTGCTTCCTTTACCAGTAAAGCCGACAGAGCAATAGGCGACATTCAGTGAGTGCTGGATTTCTCCCCGGCTCGCAGAGGTGCCAAGCTCCGCTCATCCTGAGGCGCCCTGGCGGGAAGGCCGCATGGGCAGAACCCCTTCCCGTGAGGGTGCAACGTGTCCCACGCACCCGACGCCTCTGCCCTCTGCCTGCCGCGTCGCGAGGGCCCAATGGGACGGGGAGGCACGCGGTGAGAGCAGCTGCTCCCCCGACGCGGGGAGCCACAAGCAGGGCCCTGTGCGCACAGAGCCGCATCCTGCCTTCCCTCGGGGTGGAGGGGAAAGGGCATCCTCGGTGCCTGTGCCGCTGCCCCGGGCACGTCCATGCCACGGGCAAGGAGGGGTGCAGCACGGGGCGGGAGACGGAGGTTTCTCCCCGTGTGCTGCGAGGTATGCGCTGTGTGCCGTGGTGAGTCCCTGCCTGGTATCCCAAAGCGTGCACCCTGTGCACCTTCCAGGGAAGGAGCGCGAGGAGGGGTCTCCCCTCTCCTGTGCAAACGCCTAAGTTACCTTTGGAACGGATTCACGCACAGGGAAACAGAGTTCGCTAGCTCTGTGAGCGCTTGAAGCTAGACGAGCTGATATCCCGTAAGTGGAAACCCAGCTAAAAGTTGTTTCTCTGGTGTCTGCGTCCCCCACGCGCTACAACAAAGTGGAGACCCAAGAAATGGGCGCGAGGAGCGGCTGTCAGGCGGCACCGTCTCCCACGGCCGGTAACGGTTTCACGCCGTTCTCCCCCAGGCCTGTGTCCCGAGGGACGCCCCGTCTCTTCCCCTTCATCCCGCCCCGAGGGGAGGAAAACAACTGGCCACAGGGACCGGGACAGAGCGTCGCGGCAGGGGGCGGAGGGGATGCGCAAGCCCCGAGCGTGCCCGAGACGGGGGTCTCGCGTGCGCCCCTGTCGCGGAGGCCCGCGCGGGCAACGCGCCCCCTGCGCCGCTCCTCCCACGCGGGACGGGCACGCGGCACCTCTCCGTGCCGCGGGCGGGGGCATGTCCCGTGCGGGGGTACTGGGGGGCCTCCTCGCCGGCAGCCACCCCCGCGGCCGCTCACTAGCCCCGAGGGGAGCGCAGGGGCCACTTCGGCCTCCCCCGAGGTGGCTGCGCCGGGCACTGGGAAGGGCTCGCGCAGGGGAGCCCCCGGCCGCGCATCCCTCTCGCGCCCCGTCGGGGTGAGCGCGGAATCGTCCCGAGAACAACTTTTGTTTCGGGGCGGGAGAGCTGGAACGCTGGAAGCGCCCGCTGGAAGTACCGGAGCGCAGAGGCGGCGGGCGCCGCGGTGCTGCCGAGCGCGCCCCGTCCGCGCTCTGCGGAGGCTGCGGCGGGAGGCACGCGGGCGCGGAGGGAGGGAGGGAGAGGAGGGCAGAGGCACCGCCTGTCGCCTCCCCTCGCGGTCCGGCCGCCCGCAGACACGTCGGGGCGCCCCGAGCCCCGCAGCGCCCACACGGCCCCCGGCTGGGCTGAGGGCCGGGGACGCGCCGCACGCCCACGCCGCGGGCAGGCGGGCGCGACCCGCCAACTTTGTCCCGCGACGGCGCCCCCAGGAAGGCCCCTCCCCGGCCGCCCCTTCTCCGACGCTTTCTCCCCACTAAAAAACCGCCTCCGCCCGCGCCCATGGTGCTGCCGACCCCACTCCGCCCTTACCTCGCATGGTTTCGGCGACTCCCCGCTCCACGCAGTCATGAAGCTGGGAGCCTGGGCGCCGCTCCACGGAAATCCCGTCTCAGCACGCGTGGAGGCGGCAGCCGGAGCGGGTCTGCTCCGCCGGGAACACCATCCCTCCGCGGGCTGCACCGCCGGCCCGGGGCGCGCCGGGCTCCCGCGGGCAGAGCCCCTCACTCGCGAGGAACGGGAGGAAGGAGCGGAGTCGGGCGGAAAACAGAGAGGACGGAATTTACACGGCACGCGCGGGCAGGGCGGCGCGGAGCGCTACGCGGCCGGCAGGGCATGTGCCGCCCTCGCGTGGCATGTGCGCCCGCCGTGCGCGCCTCGCTGCCTCCCGGCGCGGAGCCCACCGAGCGCGGCGGCGGCAGCAACGCGCGGAGCGCGGCACAGACGCGCCGAGAACGCGGCAAAGCGGCTTATAGCGGGGGCGGGCGGCGCCGCGGGCCGGCCCCGCCCGCTGTCAGCGCCGCCGCCAATCCCGGCACCCGCCGCCCCCGCCGCCCGCACCGGCACCGGCACCGCGAGCCGCGCGCGCCGGCCCCGCTCCGCGCCGCGGGGCCCGGGGGCTGCGCTGCTGCGCGCCGCGCCTGGGAGCCGGGGCGGCGCGGGCGGCAGCCCGGGCAGGGGCCGCGGCGCCCCGCGCGCAGCGGTGCCCGCGCCCCTGCGGCGCCGTGGGCTCCCTCGGCGCGGGCCTCGCGCGGGGCGCGGCGTGTCCGAGCGCGCGCTGTGCGCTCCGAGTTGTGCGGAAACTGGTTTGCTCTGCGGGCAGCCGGAGACTTCTTTCCGCGAAATATGCCCCTCTTCTCCCCCTCCCCACCTGTTCCTATTAGAAAAAATGATTGCAAGGTCTTCCCAACGTTATTTTTTACCCCAAGGTAAATCACGGGCTGGAACCCACAGACAAATCACTGTCGCCAGGCATCTAAGGTCTTCTTAGAGACAAGTCCCTAAATGTAAAGGTTCCTGATGTAAAGGATCACAGTGTATAACTCCCGGCTTGCAAAGGAGAAAAAGAAACTCCAGATTTAGTTGAAGGGTATCTGTACAAAATTATGCACATCAGCCTCATAAATCAAAATAGGATATATTACTAACAGAGATGCTTTTAACTTAAATATGAACCTGACAGAGGAGATTTATTCTTTCCTACATGAATTATGAGATGAAATGGTATTAGCTCCCTTATGCAAGACATCAGATATATGATCTCTTTTGCTCTTAAAAAGTTAAGAATTAGTACAGACAAGAGGGCAAATGATTTTTCCACCCTTGGTACAAACTGGCAAAGCTTTGCTCCTGGAAAGCACAGTAAAGGGTTTACAGAAAGCAGTTTGCATGGCCAGACTCTGTTGAAACACCTGTTTGAACATAAACGGTAAAGGAAAGGAAGAAACAATCTTGCCAATTTTGAAAACATTTAGATTTACCTGATCTTGGTGAATTATATTTTAGCTGAATTCACTGTGAGGAAAATGAATCCTGTTAAAGAACATATATTCATGCTGAGTTCATGAGATGTCAATTGCTTCTCAAATTCTTGACCATATAGTTTTCCTTATTTATATGATTTACGTACTGCGTACATAGTGACTATCATTCATTTATGAGTTTTTCTTGGGATCCTATTCAACAAATCCTAACCTATTGCTTATTTTTATTCCACTAATACCAGGCTTTCCAATATCAATCATGTGATTTTTCTCTTTTTTTCCCCCCACATTTTCTCCACAAAAATAGGATTTTACAGTGACATGCTTTCTTTTCAGCTGAGATTTCAGCAGTAGTGGTTGCATCCATCCATGGGCGCTCATCAAGGACTCTCTGTCATGGATTTTCCCATGGGCCATCTCTTCAGCCTGGTCGTGATGCTCAGAAGTATCTGAGAGAAGTGCAGTGAAATACCTCTCACACAGCATTTTACAAAGTACGTCTGAAGGCTTTGGCTCCGCAGCTCGTCTTTTGATGCATATATTTTACCCACTATCTGATTTGGAATTCGGAAGAGGGATTCATTAAGTCCTGGTGAGTGCTTGAGGTTTTAGGAAAAACATCTGGGAGAAAGGGCAGAGATTCTAGCTATCTCTTGCTTGATATGTTGCAAGCAGCACTTTTTCTATTTTTTTCCCCCTCCTGACTGTCCTCATAGCAGCAGTAACAAAAGTTAGGTGAATTTGAAGAGGAGGCATTGAATCTTTTTTCCCCCCTCCATATCCTGACTCTTGTTATTGTTTATGACTTTAGACTTAATTATTGTAAGGCTGCGTCTTAACACCAGTCAAAACTTTGATAAGTAAATAACAAGCTGTCTTCCTGATAAGCAGTGCATTCAGAATACCTTGCCCTGCTGCACGGAGATCTGCATCAGGTACCAGTGTGCTTGCAGGAAGATTTTAAATGGTGCTTTAACCAACACAGGAAAAATAAAATTAAAAAAAAATCAAAAAAACCCAAAATGAAATGCACCTACTCTTAATTTTGATTTTATTTCAGAACTAGCCTCCCCTCGCTTTTTTATTTTAAGCCCGAATGCTTTGGACCATGAACATAATGTATTGTAGCAGCACTTTTCATTTATTTATTTATTCTTAGAAATCCTAATGCACTTTTTTTTTCTTCTGTCTTGTTCCGCCACAGTCTAAATATATTCAGACTCTACATCTGAGCTTACACCTTCATTAGGTAGAGAAAATTGTTCAATTTACAATTTATTCTGTGACTTACAGTGAAGTATCATCCACTAAGCATTCATAATGGTGCTATTGAAACATTACATACAATACTTGCATCTGGGCTTCTTCAGTGAGTACCAGACAAATTATGTCAGGAGCAAAGTACGGCCCCTGAAATGATTATTCTTCTAAGTGGATAAAATAGACACAGACAAAGTCATAGGCTCAGAGGTCATGCTCTGTGTCATTTGTAGCAAATTTAAAAATCTAATCCAAATATCTCAAGAAATATCTCAAGTAGTTAAATAAACTAATAAATAAATAATTCAACTTTGTTATTCTTTTAAGGTGTAGTTATCCTAGGTTTCCAAGAGCATTTAATTTATTTTCTTTGGTTTCCCTAGGGCATGCTTCAGAGAAAAAGTTCAGAAAGCAGAGCGTGTGTGTGTTGCAGGAGGGCACTACCAGGAAATAAAAATGAAATAAAGATGTTTTAGTTTAAAATGTGAACTATCTTTTTATAAAAGTAACTATATTTCTTGCACTACAGATTGAACAGTAAGAAATTGCCTTTCTGAATACTCACTTGCTTTAGCACCTTTCCCAAGGCTCTCTGGATGACAAATCTTCAAAGACAATATTTAAGGCCACACAGCTTTATCATTTTAATCATTTGCAATATATTCATTAAAGCTGTAACAAGTTATGCCTAATTTAGTTCCTTCATTAAAAATTACTGAGTAGAAAACAGTCAAGTAACAAACTGTGCCTACAGGCCCCATTTCATTCCCTCGGATATCAATGGCTAATTTCTATCAGTAGGAAAGAAAGCCGGACCCCTCCCCAGAGCCAAAATTTGTTTCTTAAATTCAACAGGAACAAGATTGATCACAGTTTTCTTAGTCTCATCTGCCTCCAGTAGATACGGTCTCAGTGCCAGACATTCCCAGCTTTAAGTCATGAGGCATAGTTTCTAATTTTACGTTTTATGACTTCTGCATGGAATTATCAAGTGATGCTAGATTTGAAATTCTTCCATAGATTCTCCAGGGTGAATTCACTTTCTAAATTCTCTCATTTCTTTATTGCCTGTATTCTGAAAAAATAATAGGCAAAACATGCACATACACTATACTATGTTTATGTTCTTTCCTAAAAAATCTTATAACCATCAAAAAATTTCACCACAGAATGTTAATTAAAGAACTGCACAGTTTCTTCAATCTCTACTAAAATTGTTTTAAAAGTGATTCTAAGAAATCTTGTCACAATCAGAAACAATATTCAGTAACTGAAGATCTTTAATTATGCCAATTTTAGAAACTCTGAATGTAATGCATTATGCATGACAGGATAACCAGAAATTAAAAAAAAAAAAAAAAAAGAAAAAAGAGAGAGAGAAATCAAATAAAACATAAAACAAAGTCATACTTGACTGTTTCTTCTGTCTTGTGAGTTAAAAACATCCTGCCAAGAGTGTATCCAAACTCCTGTAAATACATCATTATATTTAAAGTCTGATGTTTCCTATGACATTGCAAATTTACTAATTTGCATAATCGAGATATTTAAAGATTGTTTTCTTACTAGTAGACAGTGACTTACCCCTCCTTTGGAAACAACATTGGTTGCTGGATAATTGTGCAAAATCATATTGAGCAAGAATGGATAGAGGAAATCCATTCCAAGTGAGAAAAAGCTTTATTTAGCATGACTTCCATTTTCTTCTCCCCTCTCCTACGCTTTTTCAGCAATGTTCAATTAAAATGGTTAGCAATTGGAAAGATCAGATATGAGGGTGTGATTATTTGAAGCCACACTAGCCCCAAAACACTGCACACCTTAAAATGACATCCACGGTGGTAAAACTGGAACAGGGCTAAGGCTGGTGGTAGCATCCTTGTCTGGAGTTTGCTCTGAAGAACGTGCTGATTCTGAAGAGAGGAGGCAACAGGGGAAGGCTGCTGGCCTGGAGGTCGGAGCTCAGAGAGGCAGAGGCCTTCTGGCATCCAGGTCTAAGCTCTCCTTCCTTGGCAGAGCTGAGTGCTGCTAAGTCTCATCGAGGTGATCCAAGAGCAAAAACAAGCTTTAACAAAGGATTCGTGAGGATGGGAAGGACTAAGCAGTCAAGACAAAATGCACTAGTGAAGAAGCTCAAAGACTGGAGACCAACCTATGCAGTGGTGCTTCAGACCCCACCATTAGCAGTTCCTGGGGGACTAGGCACTGTGTAAAAGAAATAAGGTCGTTTTTGCAGGACATTAATTTAGAGACATTAATTTAGAAAGTTACCAAAGGTTTTCCATTTTATATGGTAGCTTCCAGCTAAATTCTCTTTGTTCCTCATGGAAATACTTGCTTTTTTTTTTTTTTTTTTTTGGTGGTCATTTCACTGGAAAAAACAGATTTCTAAAGTTCTAAAGAGAGATAAATGAGGAAATGAATTCAATTTCTTATGCAATTCTTCTTTTCTGTAAATACTGGTGCATGACAGTTTTAATTTTTAGGGTTAAGAAAGATCAAATAGAAGGTTTTTTTAAACATTAATTAACATTAATGTTTAAATTAAAACACACATGTTTCTCACCACCTTTTTTTTCCCTGAAATTTGTAAAATTGTAGGAACTGGTAACACTTTGTATGCTTTTCAACACAGGTTATGATTAAAATTGAGATCTAGACTACGAGGAGTTAGAGTAATATGAAGCGGGAAAGTGTGGAAATATTTAGACAGTCTAGATTCCTGGACTTTTCAAGTTGAAGGATGACACACACTGACAGGAAACAACCTTTAACAATGTCCTGAAGTTTTGATTATTTACTAGAATTTCACAATAAAGTAGTACCTCTGCAAAACAGAGTCGTATCTCTGCAAAACAGAGATGGACTGGAGGCAAAAAGCTAGTTTGGATTTAGCAGCTTGAAATGGCCATATTCCATGCATTTAAACTGGAGGAAATAAAAAAAAAAAAAAAAAAAAAAAAAAAAAAAAAAGGAAAAGGCCCACACAGACTTCTTACAGTTTTTTGACTGACTCAAGAAATGTTCACATTGCAGTGTTTTGCCTTTCTAATAGATCTTTTAAGATATTCAGATCTAGGTTCTCTTTTAGACTGATCATATATTGCATATACCTGCATAGTATGTAACTTTAGTTGTAGCTCATAACAACAACTACAGTTAAGGATGCTTAAGAGTCCCTACTCAATGGTGACGTTTTTTGTTCTAAATATTTTACATTAGTTCTTTCTTTCAGGGTTGAAGGTATTTGTAGAACCAATTAATACAGCAAGTTTCTGGCTGTTCATGTAATGCACATCTAGTCTATGACAATATACAAGAGCGATCTACAGAATTATTTTTACTTTTTTTTTTTCCTCTAAATTTGCAAAGTATGACTAGGAAAATGAGCTATTTCTCAGATAGCTGGAAATAATATACTCAAACATTGTTCAAATAGCAAGGTTAGGGATGTTCAAAATGGCCATTGCTGGCCTGATTTCGTGCAGTGGATAAGAACCAAATCAAGGTTTTTAAAATACACACAGACAAAAAAAGGATAGGAGGATATTTTTTTAAAGTTGTTAAAGTGCATATCTGAGGAGAATAAAAGAGCCTACAGATTGCTTATCACTATTTTTGGCATGATCCATTTACAGGCCAATGTAACAGAGACAAGATAGTTACGTCAGGTAACAAAAACAGTCTCCAAAAGCAGAAGTGACTATCCATGCTCTCCTTTCATTAAAAAAAAACCCCTTTCTCATATAAAGCTACTAGAGATGCTTTCTCTCTTCTTTCTTTTTTTTTTTTTTTTTTTTTTTTTTTTTTTTTTTTTTTTTTTTTTTTTTTTTTCCACTTTGTAGTCCAAAATGAAGAGGGGAAGAGTGTCCTCAGCTCAACCCCTTACACGAGGCAGGCAGATTTAGCTAGTCTTTATCTGAGAAAGTACTAATGCACATACTTAAGATTAAACGTGTGGTTGTGTGCTTTTCTGAATTAGAATCTGTGTCAAGATGCTTATTTAGCTACAATTCTGATACTAAGAAAATCTTCCCATATTGTCTGACCTAATACAGACAGTGACATTGCTTTGAATGTCTCTTTTGTCTGATACATTTTGGCAAAAGTGCAGAAGTGATATAAATATTTGCTTGCAAATTAGACAATAAACACTGCCTAATTTAATTCAAAAAATATCCTTTTATGGTTATTGCAAGAGGATAGGATTATTATTGAGCCAGGAGACACTTCCTAGATAGAGCAATGTGAAAATGTCAAACAACCTGTATTTCTGCACGAATGTACACAGAAGTTTTCACAAGATGGATTCAAAACCCATGGTGCAAAACAGATTTCCTGGATTGTATGCTGTCCCATGTTAATGTTGTTGTGTGTTATTCTGTTATAAAATCTGGCAATTTTGAAGTACTTAAGGTATGATTAGCTTCCCTTTGCAGCACAGCTGGCTCATGTAGGGGTACATGTGGGGTGGAATACATAAGCAAAGGCAAGGAGCTAAATTCCTTTTAGATCCTAGGTTTCTGGGATGGCCAATAGTACCTGACAAATGATAAACATAGCGGTATTTTCTGCTTAAATTCCAAGAATATAAAAATGTAATGCAATGTATGCAATGTAGCATAAAGATGCTAGAGCTAGCTTTAAATGAATTATTTTGGGTACTGGCAGCAGTCGATCTGTGATAGCAGAGAGCTAACTCACTGTAAGAAGTTTATTCTGCTGCACAGGAAACTTTAGCAGCATGTCCTGTACTACATGCTGCTATTGCGAGATGGCTGTGACGATTTATTCTGTACAATTTCTTTCCTGCAAAATGTATCTGACAGAGTGGAAGCACATGACAAAGAACAGCTGGGCTAGCTCTACACTGCATACAATATGCACACATTATTCTAACCATTTTGCACATTCATGATATGGTGTCACTCTTACCCTGCACTTTTCTAGGTGAAATGTATATGCTCCCATGCCCTGTTTGAAGAAAGAAAAAAAAAAAAAATCACATGATATTAAGGAAAAAGTAATTTCTAAAGGGAAGACTACATCACTGCTTATAATATGTGCCAATGGAAAGTCAGTCTCCAAACACCTAAAATTTTTGCAAGACTCTAGAATAAAACAAAAAAAAAGTTTACTGATAAGAATAGTACTTTCAGCTGAAAATGCAGGCGTCTCTCTCCAGTTTTTAATGTCAGTCACAAAGCATAAGATCCCAATCCCCTAGAACTGCGATGGTTTGCCACCACATCTTGGGGAGATGGCTTGTGTGTCAAAACACATTAACTTTCTTGGCATGTGGACGAGGGCTACTATCCAAGGAAGTATTAAGAATAATGATCAAGGGATATGAAAACACAGTAATAATTTCAACAAACAGACAACATGTTAAAAGAGCGAGAAACAGAAAATGTTCATGAAAGAACAGCAGGAACATAGACTCTGAGGAACACTGTCAAGACTCAGTTTTCAATGTCATAAAATAGAGAGAGGAGTACAAACTCCATATTCACAAATCAGTGATTGTTACTCAAGATTAGAGTTATAAATGGAAACAGAGAAGCACAGCTATAGTGCAATAAAATAATCTACAATAAAATAAAACAAATATAATATTAATATTCCTTTAATCTTTCAAAAATGTGCTGATTTATAAACACTGCCATATTAGTCGCACTAAATTGAATAGAAGATAGCATTAGAGTGGTACAGAGAATCATATTACACCTTATTATACATAATTCCTAAGCTTTTATGTTATAATGATTTCTCTAGGAAGGACAACAATATAGAGAGCAAACAGAAGGATAAATACAAGTAGGCACAGGAAATGAAACAGAAACAAAAAGAGAAAAATAGAAAAAGAAATCTCCTTCTTTTGCTGAAGAAACAGAGCACCACATAGAAGCACTTTGTGATTTCCAGAAGCCCCACCTGATACTGTCTTATATGGTAAGTAACCTTGTATAACAGAGTTTGTAACAACTATGCCCAGGAAACCACATCTGCTCTCATGAGACTAGATAGAGAGGATATTGCAGAGGTGGAGGGCTACATTATAAGGGTCTTGCAAAATTTTTTGCATTTTTAAAGAGTATAGAGATGTTATACAAGAATCTTTTCCCTTGAGCAGTGGCAGTACTGCACAGGGATTATGAAGATGTTGGTAGATAAGGAGAAAGAGTAAAAAGGAATTAAAGAAATTAGTGTTTTACAGCAAACTGCAGAAGACTTCAGAGTTTATCATTGCTCTCTTAAAATGAATTAGTCTCAAAGCAGTCTTTTAGAACTAGATGGCTTTCAAAGGAAGAAGATGGAAATTATTAGAGAGTGACTCAGCTATGATTGTTTCCTTAGAAAGGAGGAGAATGAAAGATGCAATAATAATTGGCATTGGGAATATTTTTCTCCTTTCACTCAAAAGGCAAGGGGACATTCAAAGAAATAAAAAGATGAAAAATAACATCCCAAATCCTAATGGCTCCCTCTCCAAGTCATGTAGAAGTTAAATTTGGAACTTGTTGCTGCAAGAAAAAAAATGAATAAGACTCAGAAAGCCTCGAATCTGCAGATGCAGCAATATTTTGAATGCTGCTAATAAATATGAACAAGGAAAAGATCTTAAAACTTGTTTTTCATCTCTTGAAGAAATCTGCAAGTTGTAGAGATTTCCATTTACTTCCATCTAAAGAGTATGGTACATAACACTGTTGGAGAATAAATATTGGCTTAGAGCATGGTATAACATTATATGATAATTTCTATGCTCCTTGCACAAAAGGCTTGCTAGGAGGTGTGAGTGCTATGCTCGTGTCATTCATGCGCTTCATAGACGACAAAATCATTTTCAAAAGCTTAGTCTTTGGGAGGAAGAAACAAGACAATTTTACAATAGGCAACTTTTAAAGATATTATTAAGATAGATGAGCAATCATTTCATATTGTGGATTGTTTTTGGACTGTCATATTCAGTACACATGTTTGACTGGGAAACTAATCCAAAAGTAAAAGGGATAAATTACCAAGAAATAAAAGAAAAGATCGCTCTTTGAAAAACAACTTCAAAAAATAGAGGGAAAAAAAAAAGAATATCAAAACATTTTAAAGAGCCAAATGGATAATCATAACATTGTTCAAGTGGCAATTGGGTCAAGTTGTCCCTTGCAAGCTTTCAAATCCATAACATGTTACAAGTATAGTGTTTTTTCTTTCCATACAAAAACCAGAATTGAAAAGACATTTTTCTCTACTTCCTTTGTCTCAAGAATTCTACTACTGAAACAGACATGCCATTCAAAGAAGAAGCTATTTTATCTGTTGTGAAATATACAATAATCAGATCAATATTAAACAAAAAAACCCACAGCTTCACACACAACCTCCCCCTCAGCCACATTGTGCGTGATACTTTTGGAACAGCTTGTGTTATGAATCAAACCTTTTGTTTCTGAAATTACAAAATACACAAAAGGAAGCTAAAGGCCAGGTGGAAGGCCTCAAATTGATTGTAGCAATCTATTTCTGAAAATGTTTGTTTTCAGTGTGAGATATGAAGAAGTTAGTGTTGATGAATATGTTTCTGTCCATGGATATTGCACTCTCGCTCTGCTGGATCCACTCTCATTCTGCGAGATTTTTCTTCAGGATTTCACAGCTTTTGAACATACCTCTGTCTTATCTGGGAAATGGCACCTCTCTTAGTCGATTCCTCACTTACAATCTTATGCAAGGATCCATCTTGCATATATATATATAATTCCTATAAGCAACCGATGTGCTGGCAACGGGTAAGCGATGCTCAGTTGTCCTCAGCCCTAGGGTTCATCATCTTCTTATAGCCACCAGCCTAGATCAGAGGGAACTGGCTGGCCAAAACTAGCCAAAAGTAAGCAGGGAAAGCAAAAGATGAAGCCAACAGGCAGTCATGGCACACTGTTCTTGAAGAGTACAGTGGTTCTTGTCCAGTGTATGAGTACTCTTGCATTCCCACCAGCTGTAAGCTCTAAGAAGCATCAACCAAAAATGCTGTTCATAATCTCCTTTTGTCTGTGAAAATCGGTCCCATTTGCCAGAAAAACTGGACTACTGCATTAGAATAGATCTGGATGTAAAGCTGCTGATAAGTAGAGAACTCCAGCCAGCTGAGAAAGCTGTGACTTTTCCTTAGCAACACAGCTACGACAAACATATGAGACCTTGCACTGTCTTCCTATAGAATTTTTAATCAGGTTCAAGGACTCTTCCCTTATCTTTATAGTAAGGTCCCAGGTACCTAGGAGACTGCTTAATGCTCTGGAATGACAGCTGCGTTCTTCTGGCACAACAGGGCTCTCTACAATAAGGGTAAACACGTAGGAGATAAAGACTTCTCACGGACTGGTCTGATACAGTGAAATTCACTTCTATAGCAAATAAGGCCATAAAAAATTTGCCTCCTGGTAAAAGGACATTTCTTTAATCTTATATTTTATATTCTGTACACAGTTTTTTTGAATATTTTTAGAAAAAAAGTACAAAATGTGTACAGTTACATAAAAAAGAGCAACGTATTATACATTTGTACTTACAACTTATCAAATTTTTATTTGAGCTTTCTGTCTACTATGAATCACCCATAAATCACATTAGTCATGGAAAAAATATAGAGAACAGGAAATGGAAGGTGCTGGTGCCCTGCCATATACCTCATTAAAAAAAAAGAACCAACATTGAAAATAAAATCTGTGCATCATACCAATTCATTCTGGACTTTTTTTTAGTTTTAAAATTATCCTAAAACCTCAGAATTTTACCCTAGGCATCAAACAGATCTATTCATCAAAAATCAAAAGAACAAGACTCACAAACAAAGTTTTATGGGGTCAGCCCCGTTTGACTACTTAGAGATCTAATAAAAATAAAATGTAGGAACCAAATCATGTGGAAAAACATCAAAATTTATCACTTCTAGAATTAAGGGCAAAAGAATGGAATGTATATTTACTAGAACTTATGCAAAAGTCTAAATAAAAAAGAAAAAAAAAAATGGTCTTAGAAAATAAAGCAAGGAAGGACTATTATACTTGCAACCCCCTAGGTTTTTCCTAGGGACCTGTCTGAATTATAGCAAAGCTTTTAGGCAAAACATCCAATAGCAATTGAAATCTGCCCATTATGATTAATTTACCACGCTCTTTCCTAAAGCAACTCACCAACCCACTTTTCTTTCTGTAAAACTGCAAGCTCCTATCTCTAAACCAAACCCATGTCACATTGCCATCGGGGGGCTCTGCCTTTATAACTTACCCCTTGCGGTGAGGTGTTGCCTTCTTAAGCATAGTGCCTTGCTGCCTCTCCTGCTCTAAAAGGCAAAACACAGACCCCGTGGGACGCAAGTGGGTCCTCGGCTCCCCCGCAGTGGAGGGCTAGGGGCTTGTGCAAGGGGTTTTGTGGCGGATTGGAGGTGCAGGGGCGCCGGGACTCGCTTGGCTGGCACACATGGGCTGCAGCAGCTTTCTCAATTCATCGGCTCCTCTTAGCAGCAAGAGCCCCAGCCAAGTACACCGAGCCAAGTTCTGTTCTTAGTTACACTGGTGTAACTCTGAATAGCTGCTGGCCCGCTTTCCTCATTCATAGCCCATACCAGAGTTAGTGCACCTCGATATGAAAGTAATGCTTATTCAGGAAACCTCCCCCTCAGATAATACTCCTGTCCCCACTGGAACTAATGAAAGGTTTGACTAAGCAAAGCTTTCAGAAATCTGTAAATATTCAGCTGATGCATCACTCCCTGCCAAATGCAGGCTCGTTTGCCACTGAGTTAAAGACAACTCTACCAAATTTATTGGAACTGCATCTCATTTCAGACTGTCTCATAGTTTCTCTCATTTAAACCAAAAGAAGCTGGGTGCCTGAAAGAGGAATTTGGAATAATAAGTATTTCAGCCAGGTTATGCAGAAGGTATTGGTCTGTATTTCCTTTCACTCTGGCATAAATAGGGAGAATCAGCATTTAATCTCATATATATTTGATGAAAGACAGCAAAGAAACCTAATGAGCTTTTTTCTTGCTTTTGTTTTCCACATCTAAAAATAAAAAGTGCTAATAATGCTTCTCAACTTTCAGTATACAAATTTAATCTTAACTATGCTCTGACATTTAGCTTCACTTTTATGAAATATCAGTTCTGTATTTAAGTAATATACACATAACTAAAAAAAAGCAGTCATTATTGACAAGTGATGGATTTTGACCTAATGTCCTAGGATAAGGCCAAGGGCAGATGACGCTCTAGCAAACTGGCTGTAAAATTCATTAATGACCAATTTCCATAAGAATACTGCTATTATAAACTAAATTCAATGGTTTAGAACAGAAAATATATATTTTGGTTGCCCTCCCCCTTTTCAATATAGTTATCTCATGGGTTGAGGCACATTTACAAGAAAAAACATTTTTAATTTAGTCATTCTGTCCTCATCATTAATCTGAATATCACTGCCTTGAATCTATATGCTTTTGTTATAAATTCACCAAACCTAATAAACTGTAAGTGTATAAATCAGCTGAAAAATACTTAAGCTTTTAAACTAGGCAGGGAGGGCTTGACGAAACAAAACGCATATACTTCAGCTTCATGTATGGATAAAACTGATGCCAATTAAAATTCATCTCAAACCTACCCGGGTATATTCTGCCTGCATCTGTTAGGAACTTTTTTCTCCATGCATTTCTTTCACCACTGTTACAAAGGGGGACGCAATCAAATGGAAACTAGTGTAAACTTCATGCAAATGATTCTTACTGCTTCTGTATTGCACAAATCCAGCTCCCTGTATTTTACTCAGGCAATGCAAAAGGACGTGATACTAGCACAATGCTTGAAAAACAACATTGATTTTGAATAAAAAGCTCTGCATTCTGCTGGCAGCTGAGGAGTTCAAACAGAAAACATGCCAGCAGTATAGACCAGTGCATTATCACCCCCTCCCTCTTGCTGCATAACTGTGCTTCATAATATGCCATAACATTGGCAAGCACAGCTCAGAGCTCTTTAAGAACACGAGGAAGCTCATGAATAATGGTTGAATCAGGAAAGTGATAATTAAATGAGACAACTGAATGCCGGTGGAGTCCCCAGTGGAAAATACTCTTCAGTGGAGATCATTTCCACCTTTCACTTCTCCCAATTTAGCAGTTCATTACTACAGATACTTTTAAAATCCACTTTTTAAAGAAAATGTTCAAGTTCCATAAAACCATTTTTGTTATTTTTGTATACAATCTCTATTTTAGAATGTAAGGTATTTGTTATGCTTCACAGAAAACAAACAAACAAACAAACAAACAAACAAAACCCTAAAACCCTTTCATTTTGTTGGCTCAATGAGATAAAGCTGTTGAATGCTTCAAATTAAGTGCTATTCAAAGCTCCCAAAGAGATTCTACTATTTTACAGAACTGATGGGTACCATAAAGTTCCTGTTAAAAGGTGTAGCAATCCCCAATGGCTAAATCCTTCTCATCCCAGCTTAAATGTTTGCCTGAAGTTTCTCCTTGCATGTGGGCTATAGATATTTCTGTGTTGCCTCCTGTTCCATCTACTCTGTGGTTTCAGAGCAAACATGATTAGCTAGGGTGGCAACTCTTTAGCAGACGGTCTGAAAAAAAGATAATTCAAAGCTTTTATACAATAAACCACATACAGTAATCCCTGTTGCCTAAGAAATTGTGAAGCAAAAGGTACTGCAAACCAGAAACGCTTGTTTCACCTATGATAAGACTTAGAAATTCAGGCCAAATCTGCATAATGCAGTCCCAACTTTTTGTTGTTATTTGTCCTTGTCAAATAAATGCTTTTCCCACATTCCAAGAGTTAATCCCACCAAAAGGAAATGAGGAATGAGTCTCATTTCAATACAAAAAACCTCCCTGCCTTCTGTTAAGGCACCAAAAGTTGGAATGACTCCAGTGACTTGAGATTCGTGTGGGCATGACAGCAAAATGTGACTGTGACTACAACGCAACAGTTTTGTGATTTACAGTGCGTATAACAATCATTCATTCACCCATTCATTTTCATTTTAAATAAAATCTTGTTCCTTTTTTATCACCTGTCTTCTCATTCTTAAGAAAAAAAAGATTCACAATGAATCTCAATGTTCCTTTTCAAACAAAGTCAGAACATTTTTTTAATCAGCAGTTCTTAATATATCCAGCCTGACAGCTTTGCAGCCCAGGTTGACAGGATATTCTTAGTATCTGAAATATGTAAAGAATCTCAGAAGAAAAAATATATTTTAGGTAGCTTGTTTATTTAAATCATCGTACAGACTATTATCATTTAACATATATTTATAACATTTTAGGACAAAATGTCTTCATTATGCTAGAAAGGTAAAGGAAATGTAGGAATCCTCAGACTAAAAAGGAAAAGAGTTCCAAAGATTTATTGCAGTTATATCGCAATGTTGCAGAAACACATTTCTCTCACTTTTAGAGGGAGGTTGTAAAAGCATATTCACATGATTTATTCACAGACCACTATACTATTCATAGAGCCCTAATCTACAGTAAGCAAGGGTATATGTTGGATATACGTAAAGGCATGAACTCCTCTCAATCCCTAAAAGGAAAATGAATGAAATTTTGTATTATTATTCAACAACGTATTTTCACACCTATTGCTATCCCCTCTCTTGCTTCTCTAAGTGGCTCATACAATGTAAGCAATCCATGTTTAACACCTGCCGTATGTACACATATTTCGGGACTCTCGGTTGTTTCAGTTCCATTTAATATTGAGTCATTATAATATATTTTTCTTTTTAATAATTAATTTATTTTTATCAGTGGGAATGAGAATGACTGTATAACCTTGTAGCCTGGGACACTCTTTTGAAAGTTGAATCACCTCTGTTCCCAAGCAGACAGCTTAATGTGGAGTATTGATTTAAATGGTTATTTTCCAGGCAGATTGGTTCCCAGATCTAGCTCACTGTGCAAGCACACAAGCAGTGTGATGAAACAGCAACTGAACGTATTTTTTAAAGTCGGTATAGCTACCAAAACTTAGGATCTGAGTTAATCCCTTTCTAGCAACTTTTTTTCTTTTCTATCTATAAAAGAAATATTTCAAAAGAGTTTTATTTTTATTTAACTTTTAATGATTATTTCTTCAAATGTTCTAGTGAACATTGTTGGAAAACAATAATTGTAAACTGATTACTGCCTCTGCCACACATTTTAGATTCTAAGCCAAAGAGAAACTAAGTTGGCCTTATGAGGACTTGCCTTCATTTTATTTCATATTGTTAAAGATAGGGCCCATTACACTAACATCGTAGAAAAGCAGAGGTGAGATTATACAAAATTATTTGGTCAGTTTCACTTTAAAGATGAATCAGATGGTGACTATGCGACTTCTGAATAAAACAGCACAGAAATCTCCTGATATGCTAATCTGCATATGAAAATACTAGAAAATATCATGAAAGGTTAAATGAAGGATAAATTAAAAAATCATGTTTAGTAATAAAGTTATAGATGCCAATAGCCCAACATCCAGATTCATTTGTTAAGAAAAAGTACGGTGCCTTCCATGGCATAGGTTATGAGAAGTGATTTTGGCCTTGTTTGTCTTTGTAATCTTCAGGGTGATTTTGTTTAGTGAATAAGACTATCATTATCCTCTTAGCTAGGTTAGGATGTTGCCCACACTTGGTCATAGATTTAGGTTAAATGATGTTTGTTTTAGTCTGGAATGTCAATGAGGAGGAGAAAAAAAAGTATTTGAAAAAAAGCAAACACAGAAAGTGAGTGAGATTCATTGACAGTTTAAGGAGTGCAGAAGCAAGACTTCATCTTAATTAGCATCATTATTGTGTGCTTTGTTTAACAACCTTTTTAAATACAAAAAGGAGTGGGTTGAAATTTCATTTCTGTTTTGTTATCATGGTTCAATATATTTTCTGTGCCCACACTAAAATTAAAATTGCACTAGAGAAAGTTCGTATTTACAGTTTTCTTTGAAAGAAACCTATTTGAACATAATTCTATTAGTATAATTTCTAATAAAAAAAAAGCAACCTTGAATAGCCATAAAAGGCTCCTTGTTCCTTCTGAAGTGTATTATTAAAGTTGCATGGTAGTGTGTTGTGTTTAAATGAATGACAATCTTTTACATCTACAATCTCATCACCAATGCTGAGGAAGAAAGACAGGCTCCTAAAGGAAGCATAGTATATGGAATAAAGAGGAATCTGAAAATCAGAAAATATGAAATGATAGCTTTATCTCTGCCACTGCTTTTCAAGATAGCTTTATGTTCTTAACTTGCTTTAATATTCACAAGTCTTTTAGAAAATAAAAAATGTTTTTAAAAAATCATGTAAAATCTTAAAGGTGTGATTCTGCACTCTTGGCTTGCACCTCAGCTCTGGGCAAAAAGGTACTTTAATGCCAGAAAAAGTACAGATTGCTAGTAAAAGGGATAATTCTGTGCTATTTCCTTGCTTGCAAGGCAATGTTATTGCAGCTGCACAGTGAGATGGGTTGTGTAACGCACCTGGCTAACAACCAGGCTTGCAAAAAATGCAGACTTAGGTAGGGATGAAACGGACAGTCATTTCTGGAGAGAAGTGCAGTGAACAGTGTAATGCCAAGAAAATTTTCTGGGAAAGTACCTTCTTTGTGGGGGAATGGAGGGAGAATAACACTCTGTTGTAAATCGTAAGGTGTCTTCTCACCTTTCCACTTCTCTCCCACCAAATTTCAAATTAAATTAATATTTCCTGGAAAACTATTAGATACAATGGAAAAATGCAACAAATGTTTAAAATGCTGTATGTTAATGTTAGTAAACTTCCTCCTCTTTCTCCATTTTCCCTCCCTTATCGACATTTTCTCTTAAGGAATCATATCTCTCTCTCGCTCTTTTTTTTTGTTTGTTTTTGTTTTGTTTTGTTCCAGAATTATACAAATAGGTGTATACATACATTTTTCTCTGTATTCCCATGACATAAAAGTATAGTATAAAAATCTACCTGTGATTCTTTATCAATACAACCAAAATAAATTAATGCAGAAATTGATATTTGTTATTTTATTTATAACTGAAATGAGTTCACTTTTAAGTAAAATATTCTTTGCTCAGTTATTTAACATTTTATTTTAACATATTTCCAAAGAAATTAATGTTAACAGATCTCGGATTCATTATCTCACCTCTGATTAATCATAGAATCATAGAATCATAGAATGGCTAGGGTTGGAAGGGACCTGTAGAGGCCATCTAGTCCAACCCCCCTGCACACGCAGGGTCCCCTAGAGCATGGGGCACAGGGTGATGTCCAGGCGGGTTTGAAGATCTCCAGAGAAGGAGACTCCACCACCTCTCTGGGCAGCCTGTTCTAGTGCTCTGTCACCCTCACCATTAAGAAATTCTTCCTCAAGTTCCTGTGGAACTTTTGGTGCCTCAATTTTTGGCCATTTCCCCTAGTTCTATCACTGGCCACCACTGAGAAGAGGCCAGCCCCCTCCTCCTCACTCCCTTTCTTGAGATATTTATATACATTGATCAGATCCCCTCTCAGTCTTCTCTTCTGCAGGCTGAACAGGCCCAGCTCTCTCACCCTTTGCTCATAGGGCAGATGTTCCAGGCCCCTAATCATCTTTGTAGCCCTGCGCTGGACTCTCTCTAGCAGCTCCATGTCCCTCCTGCACTGGGGAGCCCAGAACTGCACACAGTACTCTATCTATATTCTTCAGTTGGCCTAGAATAACTTATTAAAGAGGGATAACTTTTCCTTCTCAAGTATCAGAGTTAGGAAGAGTACAAAGAAGTCTCATAGTTAAGAAAAGCTAGCTTGGTCATAATTTTATGTGTTTTTTAAATGTGCTTTTATTGAGCCTCTTGCTCGAAAATTACTGAAAATGAATGAATTCCTTCAGGAGTCATGTTAAAGAGAAATTACAACCTATAACAAAATTAGAGCATTTCTTTTGTATGTAGATGGGAAGATTATAGTGAAAGTTAAAGCTAGAATTATAAAAGTTTGTTAAAGCATGTTGCTAAAGCTGTAAAATTTTAATGTGAACATTACTTTATATTTCCTTGCCCATCCTGTTTAAATATATTCAGTTCTATTTTCAAGTTCTTTAAAAGACCTTAAAACAAAGCAGAAGGGTATTCATAATCATTTTACTCCTACAACTAAAGCTATAATATTTAATCTATTGCATACAATTTCTATATTGAACATTCCTCTGGACAATGACTACATTACTGCCTGTGTGGGTGAAGTATCAACATAACAGAATTTTAATCATGATGAGAAGCTAGCTTACTAAATTTATTGTCTTTCAGGATTCTGCCACTAAACCATACATATAATTTCTGGTACTCCCAAGAAGAAAGACTTGTTTGACTTGTGATCTTGATCTTAAAATGAAAAGGACACCATCTATTCACAGCAATAGTTTCCAGAATTTCAGAGGATATTTCCAGAAGGCCTAAGTCTTGAGGATGCTAAGTAAATGCTGCCATGTTTGGAACTGTCTTCACTGATCATCAGGCATCAATAAACAACAAGAGACGAAGCAAGTATCATCTTTATGTAAACGCCATTTTGGTAAAATGCAGATATCAAGGACAGCACTACCATGATTAGGCCTTGACAGGAGTTGCCCTAGCCGCTTACTGAAACTGGATTAATGGAACAACATGGCAAAAGAATTTTAGAAATGGTTGTATCTTCTATCTCAGGAACTGTGCTTGCTTTCACAGCCCACTTGGATGTTCAATTTCTGATTTTTATCTTTTCTTTTTTTTTTTTTTTGGCAGACTTAAGATGTTTAGACAGAGGTTTCATAGGGCTGCTGTCCTGTCAAGAAGTGACAGTGCTTTTAAAGATCTCTGCTAAAATGGCCCAAGCATTTCCAAGGGCAAAATATTTGTTTTGTCAAGGTAAAATTGTACAGCAGTTCATTTATTTGGAACACTTTACTGACTCTGCAGTATGAAAGAAGTGCTTTTAATGTAGCAAGAACTAATTTTTGCCATCTTCATGAGAATGCATGCTAGTTGTTGAAGTCAACCAGCTTCTAGAAAACAATCTTTGTAATTGGCTCAATAAATATTTGTTGCAGTCTAGTAACCAAAATCTCCAATCTCCATCCTCAGAACGCAATTTAGGCCTTTCTCAATCTTTACTAGACTTCATCAGCACAGAGGATATTCCACTATCGCTTCCTGTTTAGGAGACTAATCCATACAGTAACTTTAGGATCCAGAACTATCATATTTCAGTCTATGTGAAGGTCTTCCTTATCCTGGATAAGTCTACTAAAGTTTTATTTAAATATTTCTAATTCAAGTAGAAAATTTTAGACAAAGCAATTAATTGTAAGATTACAATCCTTATATGAGCACATAATCCTGAGGATCCCGATTCACATATTTGAAGTTTTAAAATAATGACTGACAGAGCCTTTCACCAACAAAAATACATGATCACAGCCTTGTTACATTCTGACACTCAGTTAACTCCTTTTCTCCAGTCACTCTTTAATAATGATTTGTGAAGTAATGCAGATCAGAAGCAATAACAGCCATAATTTAGATACAGTTATTAGTGTTAGTAATGCATACTCCTTCTTCCCTTGCTGCTCTCTCAGATTCTACAAGATATGATTTTTTTGAGCAATCTTACCAGGTTGTCCTTATTTTTGACAGCATTAGATTAATGATGCTGTTATTTTACAGATTTTATCCTGAGAATCATAGACAAGAAGGGGGTGGTTTTCCACAAGAGATGGAGGACACCCTACTTCCATGGCAACAATTTGACATTATACACTTGCAAACATGATTTCCCAGGTTGCGTCTCAAAAATCAGAATTGGAAGAATTTGTTTAATTCACTTGAATGTATGAACATGAGCTGTCATGAAGTGCAGGGACTTCTGCTACGAAAAAATATGGACTATAAATGGACATAAGTGATGACTCTCCTGTTGTCATTTTACTGTCATTAAATGACAAAAATATAGTTGAATTAGTTCATCTAATACTTCTCATGCTGTGAGTTTCAGAAGTTCTTTTTGTGTGTGTGTGTATGTGTGTGAGAGAGATTTTAAATATCACCCTAGTACACATTTCATCATCCTAGTACACAAATGCAACTAATGAGGCTTTGTTCCAACATAAAAACTATTACAGTTTTTCAGTCAGTGGCTCAGTCCTAAACATTTTTGCCTCAAAAGTGGCTTTTTCAGAATTGTCATTTCAGCTGTGACACGTGAAACTATTTTACAGACTTCATTACAGTATTTGAATTAATGCACTGATAATTACCTTGTGTATGATAGATATGGCATTAGAGAGTTGTATTCATAATGCTTCAATTAACCATGCCATTATAAACATGCACCTTCAGGGACTAAACTCTTCAGAGAAATTGTTTAGCAAAACTTGGTAAAAAGCTCTTAACTATTCCTGAGAGATGAAAGCAAAAACTTTTTTTTTTTAATGGTGGGACTTTTTTTTCCTAAAAAAAAAGAAAAAAAATGCATAATAGAAAACACAGTTTTAGTTTTCCTGAAAGTTCTTTTCTCTTCTCAGCGTTTGACCATTTCTCCCATTAGTTTTATATATCTCTTGAAAGATATCAAGCATTTCTCTGACACCTGGAAGTAAGTCCTGTGTTTTATGAATTTATTTATTGAGTTTGTTTGATTTAGCTTACAAGAAGGTATGTCTTCCAACTAAAACTTAATTGGTGGGGGTATTCAGAAAGTTTCCTTTATTATTTGTTGTTGTTTTTGCGGTTTTTCTTTCTTTCTTCCTCCTACGAGGGCTTTCTGTTTAGTAAGGTACAGAATTGAACCACAGCCTTATTTTCCCAGATGCACCACATAGAGAAGTTATCTCCTTTGCCCACTCATCCATAAACTTTGTTCATAATCATTCCAAAGCTACTATCTGTGAAACAAGGTTAATACTGGCAGTGGGTTTAAAATTATTGTGGTTGGGTACTTACCGACATACATATAAAAAGTGCACAACCATGTAAACCTAGCCAAAGTGCCAATTAAGCTCAAAGCATATCCCTTTTTCAAGAACTTGAAAATGCTTGTAATTAAATTTAAGTTTAAATTTAATAGTTACCATGCCAAAAATAATTTCAGATTAGAATAACTCCCATGTTCTATGCCTTTTGTAAGCCAGAGAGCAGAACAATAAGAATTATGTTGCGAGCATGAATTTGAACACTGTAGAAACAGCAACTTCTCCTATAAAAAACATGGACTCTAGAAACTATCTTCTCCTCTAGAGGCATTACTTGAGGTTTTTACTTTGGGTTTACTTTGAGGCATTACTTTGGGTTTTTTGGGTTTTTTTTTCCAGATAGTTATGAATAGGCAACATAGAACTTGTTTGGCTTGGTATGCAAGTTTTGAATAGTATGTCTTCACTTAGTAAAGCCCTCCAGATGTGACATAATGTGCTGGTTGTGAAATTTGGCTTCTAGAAGCGTAGCAGTTATATCTCTTTATGCTACAGACCATTGAACTCAGCCTCTGTTTTACATTACACATTTTGATTTCTTGATAAGAGTTCTGTGAGGAACCAATGCAGTTTTGACACAACTCTGATGCAAATTGCTTGCAGTATTGACCTCTAACCACTGGTAGGCCACACTGACTTGATGCAAAGATACATGGGTGAGGAGCTGCTGGGTGCTGACTTTTCCTCCTTTAGCTATCATTTTCTCTAGTGACCCCTCTCTTCTCTTTTGAGTGATAGGTTAATGTTTAACATTAACGTTCACCGATGGGGACTGAGTAGTGTCCTTTTCAAGGGGTGATGCAATAGGTGAAGTTTCACCTGTAAAGAAGATGGTTCTAATGGGGTTCCAAGTGGTTAGTCACCTGGTTGATCTTGCTCAAACTAATAAATTTGGACTAGGAAATGTGCATTCATACACCAGTGTGACTCCCACACAGCTGTTTAAGCACTGATTATAGGTTCCTTTTTCAAAACCTTGATCAAGGTCACGAAGAAATTGGAAAGGAAGCATTAACACTGCTGAATGAAGCATCTTAATCACATAATGTCATCATTCCTACATGATCACATCTTCCTCACTTTCTCTGGTTTAAGTGGTGATAAGTTCACAGTAGCTATTAAACCTGCCACCCTGGAATATCAAAAGGTGTATATTTTGTTAATCTCATTATCTTTTCACAGTATCTCTAGAAGACAGACATATGTGTCAACTTACCCTTTTAGCGTTACCACCAAGGATGATTGCTTGCATCACATCAAATTTCAAGGGCACGCTACATATTTCAGGTAACTGTTTAAAGTTTGATCAGCAAGTTGCTTATTCATGTAAAATGCAGTTTGTATATCTGAAAAGGCTTCTCTCTGGGTGTATTTTATCACCTCGCCCTGCAAGGTAAGGTGAACTAGCAAGTTATTTGGTATTTTTACTAAGCCATTGCTTATTTTTTGAAAGACTTGATGGTTCATATGCCTCGTCAAAAGCTGGTGTATCAAATCAGAAGTTGATAGTCTTGATAGATGGTGACATGAGTAGTTGATAGTCTTGATAGATGGTGACATGAGTAGCCCATTGATTAAAAAAAATCTGTTTAGGAAAGATAGAAGGTAGGAGAAAGAACCTCTGATTCTATGTAACTATCAAAGATAGGTATAAAGCAGAGAAGGAAGGAGAGGCTGTCAAGATCTTCTCCATGACCACAGCTTAGGTCATTGGTCTTGCCCAAAAACTAGATAATAACAGCCAAAATTTAGTCAGTCATCTAACTGCTTGTCAGCTTAGTCTTGCATGATGAGATGGAAGGGTAAAGAGGCACAAAAGTTCTTCCGTGTTAATTGATATTAGGTAGAGACTAGCTGGTTTCTGAATATATTCATCTGTTTTAAGTCTTCTTTTCTCCTCTAGTTGATTTTCATGAACGAGCTACCTTTATCATGAATGGTGTAGACTTCTTTGTTTGGGACTCAGGAGCTAGTGTGGAGGAAATGGGGGCTCTTTTGATGGACAAGGTTAGAGAGGAAAATTCCTCATCAGACAGGAGGGCTAGGAACTGTATCTGAACTTGGGATAGCTGGCAACTGTTTAAGTTTCCTTTTTCCAAAGCTATACTTTGAGAAAAAAATTGTGCATTATCTGGTTATAAACTCAAATACAAAGTGTTTGTTTTTATTTGTGTCTTATCATATATGTTGCAAATTCTGTTATTTCTTCCTCTATTTTTTCTCTTTATATGTGTTTTACCAAGATCCACTTCCATGATTCAGTTCACTTAAATATCATGTTATATGATTTTGCAGCTGCTGCTTATCTCCCCCCTCCCCATATTCCTTCTGTCCATTTTTCTTATATTAAAATTACTTCTACAGGAATTTAATTTTGAGTTGAATCTCTCCCCTCACCCCCCTTAGGCCGAGAGACTGAATTAAATAAATCCTACTAAAAGTAATAAACCACTCCTAGCTGTGGCCTGGCAATATCAGTTGTCAGGCTGTCAGAGTAAATGTGAGGGCTCAACTCAATGTCGCTGCTACTGGGAAAAAGAACCCAAAGGACCAGGAAATCCTCAACATCAGAAATACTGTTTCTCCGTCTTGAAAACAGAGAAACTGATACAGAAAAATGCATCTTCCTAATACAAAATATATGCTGACCTACAGTTATCATTGCTACAAAGGCAACCAGTAGCTGAGTAAGTATGTGCAAAATGAATGTGATGGTCCTGATGCAAGCACACCCTGGGCACTCCTAGAGAGATAAACAGCCCCAAAACAAAACCCCCAAACAAAGCAAGGGAAATCTGAAGGACTCCCCTTTCCCAGCTCTCTGGGATACTGCGAGTGAGCACTGTAACATGGCAGAATGTGTGGCTGTGACTAATGCAAGGTGACAGTTCTGTTCAGATCCTTCTGCCTGTCTTTAGCGGGACTGTTTTAATGACATATTTGTTTACTCTTCAAAAGCTGGACTCGAGTCACAGGGAAGGGCTGTTTTGTGCTTGCCTGAACTCTGTTTGGAGGAGCTGGGTGTTATAAGTGACCAGCGTTGCTGAGTTGGTCTCTCCTGGTCATGACAGCAGCTCTGCGGGCAGCAGCCACCTCTTCATGAAGGACAGCAGACTCTGCCTTTGAGACAGCCTGAGCTGCAGGAATTCCCAGGGGATGGAATGCAGGAAAAGCTCAAGAAAGATATTTTAATAGGGTATATTTGAGCATGTCGGTGGACGGGCTATTTTCAACAATCGCTGCAATAAATTGCCATGGTGCTGTCACCGTCCCCGAAGAAAAATGCACCTGTTCAAAATGCTTATGGCACATAATTGCAGATGACTATAAAAATGAAAGGTTTTAAGAAGACAATAAAAATGGTGACAGGTAGCTTCATAGGACAAAAAAAATATTTTATTTTTGTTTCCCCACAAAGGAAAAATATTTCCAAATAGTCTAAGCACAATGAAATATTCACATATTGGAAATTTAGACCTTTTTTTTTTTTCTTCTTCCTTAAGATAAACCAGGTGCCAGATACAAACAAACACATAGTACATGCTGAGCTCTTCCCATAAATCTACAGGATTTATCAACAGTCCCAAGTCTAACACTTAAAAAAGAGCAGGAAAAGAAAGGAAATGTGGCTTCTCTTGGAAGACTGAAAAGATGTTAGCCAGCATAGAATCCATATTTAGTTTGTGTTTTGTAAGAGATAAAAGAAAAAGGCACAATAATTAACTACAGAAAAACTGCAGTATGAAGTACAACTGGATGCCTCCTGTATTGCCTGGACATCCCCAGCACTGTGAGCCTTTGAAGGCAGAGGGTCGTTCTCTGATGCATCCACAGACATTTCCACCAGCCGCTTCCCAGGCTTGGGATCCACGACCCTCTGCCAAACTTTCCTCGCCAATCAGCCACATTATCACATATGCGTCCCCTGGCAAGAATGGGGAACCAGCAAACATGAACTTGTTGCTTCTCCTCGAGAGGTCCACAGTGCTGGGGAGACCCCCAAGGTGACCTCTCCTCTCTCTCACCGCATACAGGTCTGCAGTTTCTCCATTGCAGATTGGGATGGCACTGCAATACAAGCCAGGCTCCTCATTTTTGCCTTAGAATTCTACAACTTAATTTTCAGGAACAAGTAATTTAACATTTTGCTATTTCAGGATGTTTTCCTAAAATTTTCTGGATCCCAGCTGCTAGCACTAATAAGCACTGATCTGGATCTGCTACTTACAGTAGGAAATAGACAAAGAAGTTAAATATCATTTAGGACTTTGGGCTTAATAAAAAAATGCTGAAATTCTGATGCTGTTGTGCACTTAGTCATTGATAGTACTCATGGTAGGTACTACCTGCCACTTATGGTAGGTAGGTGGTCAAGGCAGCTGCAGATAAACACCTCTCTTATTAAACTGCTATATCTCAGCAGCATACAGAAGATTTTGAGATGGAAATGTTGTGGTCTTCATACCATCTTCCCCATGAGAATTCCATGTTTTATTATTCACACTCTCCTATGAGTAATTTCATCACTATCATGATCACCGTATCATAAGACATGGTGATCTACAAAACTGAAAACCTTTATTTACCAAATATTCAAAAAGATGATCAACCCACTTGCCAGTGACATGATTTGTTTTCATGTCTTATGAAGTAAGCTCCAAAAATGACATTCACTTCCAAAGTAATAAAATCTAATCATTTTATTTTGTCCTACCTTTCATTTTCTATCATTTTTTTTTTCTCTCTCCCTCAAAATCAAATATTTTTTTTCCATTGTTTTCAGAGAGTCCCTTTTAAGGCATCTTGTCTTCAAGACTTATTTTTTTTTGTCCATGTGTTGTAGTATACCAAACACACAAGCAGAGATTTATGGATTATGCATAGGAGACATATTTTAAAGAAAATCACTATATTCCCTTTAGCAGGAACATCATAAGACCATACGGGCAGACTACACTTCAGGTTTTATCATAGAAAAGAATATTTTTTTTCCTTATTTCAGGCTTTTTTGTGTTTTTGAAAAAAAATTTGGTAGATAGATAGTTAAATTTTTATGGATATTTCTCTCTCATCCCTAGGATGACATTTTTAAGCAGTTTTATTAGCAACAGCTTCATCTTCACCATATTCTAACAAAGAAGTTGACCCTATATGCAGATGCTACTATTATTTGTATACGACTGTGAAAATTATTGCAAATTTTGCACAACCAAGACTCATACAGTGAAATTCTGTACCTGCTGAAGATAGATGCAGAATTCTTATTGAGTAAATAATTTTTAAATTTCATTTATACTGGTTTCATACTCTAAGTGGAATTCCAGTATGTTTTCCTGAATACTTAAAATATACCGAAAATACTTGAATCCTTATAATATGCTTTTGAGGTCAAAATTTGTTAGCTGACAGAGAAATAAAATTCTACCTCACTTGCACCTTTATTCCAACAATTTATTTTGTACTTTCTTATCACAGAGATGTTTATTGCATTTTATAATTACAGAATACAGGATCAGTACAGGGAAGAGCTGGTTCTCTTTCCAGGCAAGTACACATTCCTGAGCTATATGCCTAAAACTATGTTAGATAATTCATATTAAAAAGTCACAATTGATACCTTATGGCTGCTAAATGTGATTACTCTGTGGGTTAGTTAGGTATCATCCTATAATTGAAAACCTGCACCTTACTGTTCAAGTACCCTCTAGGTTTACATTTTTACTACTTTGGATAATCATTTAAATTAAAATAGTCGAGGTTTTCAATTCAATGGAAGAATGATATGATCATGAAAAGAACATGCTCAGCAAACTTCTATCAGTCATTTATTTTGGATCTGCAGAAATTTATTAACAGCAACAGTTAGTAGAGCGGAACTTGAATTTGAAAAACTTTGTAAGCTTTCCTTATTCTATGCAAAATAGATGCCTATAATTTTGAATTTCTATGTAACAGAAGAAAAATAATGTCTTATGGGTTTTTTCCTTTGCCAAGGAATCTCTTTCAGCCTCTCAGATATGTGCTTTGTGGCATAGAAGTGGCACAGCCCTCAAAACTGCCTAAAAAGAAACTCCTGATTGTTGTGGGTGCCTATGTGTTTCCTTTTCTTTCTTCTTTCTTTTCCTTTCCTTTTTGTTTTTCCCCTGCATTCCACCAAATAATTTTTGACTGCAGTACTCAAGACTTGATTCCTAGTTTTTCTTTAGGGTGAAGTTTTTAAGTAGTTTGGATAAACACGACTTTATTTACCTTTTTTAAACAACTACAAGGTCCATTGTGGAGTTCTGCCCCTTTCACTTAATAAAATCAAGCACATATTAAAGCATACAAAAGGCAAAATGTCCCCAGCCATGTGGCTATTCAGCAAGACCATATTCAAAACTAGAATTAGCTTCATGAGCAGATTTTTGGACAAGATAAGCATCTTACCCAGGCCCAAATGCCTGATCAAAGCGAGCATTTTTTAGCACCTCCAGAAATCACTATTTTTCATTGAAAATGAGATACAATTAATCCTGAAATTAAGTAGTGCTCCTGGAGGACAATTGGCTGTTTGGTCCATCGTGTAAGCAAAGTGGTTTCTTCCACGGCCAACAGTACAGCAGAGAAAAGGATGAAGAAGATGATATTAGGATATATTATACTTTACACCTCAGAGCTTAGTTTAACTTAATACCTTCTAGTTATCCTAAAATCTGTTTCTGTATTTGATGATACAGCAGTGGTAGGCACAGGTTTTGAAAAATTGATCTTCTAAAGGAAAAAAAAGGTTGATTCAGCTGCAGGTGTAAGATAGAGAAAGTTCAGGGCTTTTCTGTCTTGTAAAGATGGTAGGTTCCCTCAACAGACAACTTGACAGCTTGAGATCACTGCATAGTGCTTAGTTTTGGAAGCATTCCTGATTGTCCTGGAGTGATTAAGCTATGAAATATTAATGTAAAGTATTTCTATATGCTATTGAAGCTTAGTTTTTCAGGAGTAACCTGCAAAATATTATCCAATAAGGATAGTGTTTAGCAGGGTAGGAATTACTGAGCCTTTTTTGAAAATATTATTCCCCTAAATCTATGTGCACATTAACTGAAGAAATATTTTAAAATAACATTTTTTTTTTTTAAATTGAGGATACCATTTAAATCAGTGGCTCTGCAGGCCTCAGTTGGGCTACACCACCATTAATGAATTTAGTAAGTGAAGGATGAGGCTCAGTGGAATCGTGTTATTCTGGAACCAGTATGATCTCTCATTTTTGCATCAGATATATTCCAAACACAGTCTCCAAATTCACTGAAGATCAATAGAATTATATCTGTTTATGCTGGGCAGTCATCTAAGCCTTATGTATTTCATACACACTATGTTAAATTTATTGCCTGTGTACTGTCACAGAGTAGACTAAATTAAAACAGGAAGGAAATGTAGACCACTTTGTTTTTACATGCAAAGGCTTAATTAAATTAAAATCCTGGCACATTCAGTTCTCACATATATCTTAATAAATATGATATAACTCCAGTAACTTTGATGAGGTTACTTTGAACATATACCACAATAAAAGAGCTTTTGTATTCACTTTTTTTTTCAGTTGCGCCTGTAACACCAGATTGCTGCCTGAGAAACATTCTGATTTGCTGTACATAACGTAGATCACATCTGAACAATCCACGTTGCATTGTATACTACAAAGATACTACAGTTGTATGTGTTTTCAGCACATTAAAATAAATTTTATATAAATTGAAGAGACAGCATGCTAACAAAAGAGTTCTGTCCAAAAAAAAAAAAAAAAAAGGAGGAAGAGGAGAGGTGAAATGAAAAAGATGAACAAAGTTAAGAGAAAAGAAAAGCGAACACAGCTATAGAAGTGAGTCCTTACTTAAGTGAGAGGTTGTAATATGTATATTTTGTTCTAAACAATGTCTTTTTCTTCACTTTTTTTTTAGCTGAATGGGCTGGAGATATCACACCTAAGTCAATTAAGAGTAAGATGCTCCTTTACTTTGTTCAAACTGAATCAAAGCTCCTAAGCAAGGATAAGTGTATTGTGTAGTGAATGTAGAGGTCAGAGAGGAAGGCATAACGCCTTTTCATCAGAGAAAAATGGTGATTTAAAGCTTAAGCTCTTTCAAAGGCTCTCAGGGGAAAAATGACACTCTACTAAAGGTAGAACAGAAAGAAAACCCAAACAGCCTCTCTCTCATTATTCATCACAATTAAATAATAAGGGAGAAACATGTTCCTGACTGTCTGCAGACTAGCCTACATTTTATTTTGGTTTAGTAAGAACTGGTTAATCAGAGCTTTTTACATTTCAATTCTAAAATCCCACGGATTTTCATTGACTGTACGCATCCATGATGAAATAAGATTAAAAACATGATTTAAAACTGAGCGGAACACACAAGTTTGTGTATTTACAAATAAGGGAGTTCCCCCACAATCTGGCTGATGAGTAGGACAAAGGAATAAATGCAGGGAGGAGACTGAGTGGAGCCAGGAGCAAGGGGGACAAAGGAGTCAGGGGACCTCAGGTGAGAACATGTGGCAAGAGGCAGAAGTCTGGTGTAGGCAAGCGGGAAGCCTGTGACTCCTAAGTACCTTGGCCAATGGGGAAAAGGAGAGGGCTACCTCGGTCAGGAAGTAGGATAAAAGAGGGGCTGCGACCTCCAGCACTTTGAGAGACCCCACAGGGATATGCCCGGTGAGCTCTCCCTTTATTCAAATAAAGTTATGGGACTCCTCTGTCTCCTTTTGGACATTGGTTTTTGATTGCGAGATTTTCTGCACAAAACCATGATGACAGACATTATTGATTATCTTGGCTAACGCCAGGATTTTGAATCTTATATCTAAATTTCCTTGTCTTGAAAACATATAGATAACTTATCTATCTGTCTGTCTGTCTGTCTACATACTTATGTACCTACCTACCTACCCACCTATCTACCTATCTTTTAAAAACGGTGACTGAATGTGCTTGTATTTTTAGGTCAGGAAAGGAAATTAGATTAAAAGTATCAAACCACAGTGTTCGTATGGGAGACTATCTGAGGAAGGGCCGGTAGGAAATTCATAGCATTTCACAGTGGTCTTGGTACTTTCACTGCTTATTACAACTGACCTGATGCTTGATTAAATCATGCCAGCTGTCTTTGCATTCTGCTGTTGTGCTAAAAATATTAACCTTCAGTGTTTCTGAGACCTTTGCTCCTACATTTAGATCAGCTTCCCAAAGTCTGGCATGAAATTAGTCATCATACCTATTTGCACTAAGGTGGTTGCAAAGCGAGGAATGATCACGAATGGATGACAGCTCCCAGAAAGCAAAATTCCTTCTCCCTTGGTGGCGTAGGCCTGTGCTGATCCCAAAGTGAAGAGGAGAGGCACCTCACTGCATCTTCCCCTGACAGTATGGACAGACAAATAACCTGCGATATGGCTCACTGGAAAGGGGGCGAAGGAGAGCTCGAACTCTCAGGCACCGCACACTTCTTCAACAGGTCCTTATGAGTTCAGGTTCAAAACACTCCCTTCCAGGTGGCCTTTAATTCTTCTTTTCCCATGAAAAAAACCTCTGCTTTTCCAAAACCCTTTTCCTCAAAAAATATAATTTTTGAAAACAGAAGGATGCTATTTCAAGTAGTACTGTTTTCAGGAAGGCATTTCTTTCATTTTTGTCATGTATGTTCTGGGCAGGGCTCAGTTCTCTTCTATAGTGCCAGATATTTGTGAACAGTCAGGCCTCTGGCTGTTAATTGTGTTTGCAGAAGAAATTTTTTTTTCCTTTAAGCTCCTTCTAAATCTCCTAAGTGAAATAGTTTTGGCTCTTCATGTTGTACCTAGCAGTTGCTGCATTTCTGTGGGCCCCTGACTCTAGATTGTTACTAGTATTGTGCTGTTATCTAGAGAACCATTTTCTTTCTACATCTAATACCATGAATCTTGACTTTCTGTTTACAACTATACAGATTTTAAATTGTGAGGGAGCTTATAGCTGTAGTAAGTCAGTGGCCTCAAATTGCACATCTTCACAAAAAAATTATTTTTTTTTTCTTCAGGCTTCCTATATTCTTTTGGAGATAAGGATATTCAAATAAATTCTCAATACTGGTTTTTCGTTTAAAGTCAAGTTTAGTTCAGAAACTGCCAGAGAAGTTGCTCTGAGAAGTAATCTCTGCTTTCACTTATTTTCTACGTCTAAATCTGGAGAGGGAAGAACTTTGCTTTTGCACATGCTTATATTTTCTGTTAATTAAAATGAGAACCATGGGTTCCCAGAAAACAATAACCAACTATTTTAGTAGAGATGAGGTTTTCTTATCTACTTCATTGCCTGAAAAAAAGGCTATCAGAGCCTTACAGAACATCTACAAAAGTCATTCTTGCAAATCTGGCCATTTTTTCTTAAGATAAAGAAACACAAGCACTTTAGTGCTTAAAATAAACTGAAAATAAACTGAACATTCCACCAATTCCTAATGCAACATACAATAAATGAAGATAATCTCTTCATTTAATGCTGTTGTCAGTTTGCCACACTAGATGCTCAGATTGCTGTTTATTAACGTTAGCATGAAGAGAAGGGCCAGCAACTTGCATGATGACCACTGGTTTTATTTCAGGCAACCTTTCACATCAACATATTGGGTGTAAGTATCATTAGGAAAAAAAAAAAAGTTTAAATGGCACCTGGCTCTACAAGTAAAGAAAGAAAACAAACAAAAAACAACTTCCTCCCTACCCACCCCTGCCTCTCTCTTTTCCTGAAAGTGTTTTGGTTGAAATATCAGACAATATATAAGTGGGTATATGTTTATTTAAATATATACGAGCACTGGTGCACAAAGGTGATGCTTGCAGATGCATAAATTAATTTTTTTTACATTTAAAAATTGCTTCTGTCACTATAAATTTTCAGATTAGAAAATTAACTGTACACTTTGACTGTGTCATCATTTCAGCCGTTAAAGACTATGTCTTAATTGCAGAATTTTACTTTTGAGTCATTCCTCTTAGATAGAATTATCCTAAGAATTATCCTTAGAAAGAATTATCCTAAAGAGTGTTGTCCTACAACATACACACCCAGAATACAAACTACTTTTCTGGTTTCATGGCAAAGATTTGAACTTAACATGTTACATCTCTAACCACAAGACTGTTAACTTAGCTTCTCCAGTGAACAACTATCACCTGCAAAAGGAAAGGCGCTTTTCTCAAAATGTGCACAACAGCATGGTCATAAAATGTAAGATTTCTCAGTAGAATGAAATTCTTAATAGAATTTGTCTTAAATCCATTTCTGAAACATGACAGTAAGGAATTGCAACCCTATCTCCCATTCAGATCTGCTCCTTCAACAACAAGCTACTTAAAGACCAGATGTACTTAGTACTTCTTGCTTTTGTGAATAACATCTAAAGCATGACACTTTTTCTGTGTCAGTTACCTCTGCTGTGGATGAAACACAATTGTTCAATAAATAAACAATGTTAATGAAACAAGTCTTCATTTGACCAAAGTAGCAGCAATGTTTCAAAATATAAAACTACAACATTTGTAGCAGTAGACAAAAATGTATTAAGATGGACGTTATCATGCTTCACTACTCAAAGAAATCAAGCAAAAAAGTATTTTTTTTCTTTTCTTTTTATTTTTTTTGCGTATTGATTCAATTTTGGGACAATATTCAAATTACACCTCAAGATCTCTTTTCCAGTAAAAAGACCACAACAGTAATAGGTTTTGCTGCTTTCCATATCTTCTTGATGTTATTTTCCTTTGTGGCCTGTTTTCTGTGGTCGAATATCAGCTTATTAAACATCGTTGTCTAACATCTTTTTATTAGCAACCAGGCAAAAGCTCCATTGCCATAGAATAGGAGTGCTCTAGGAAATCATAGCAACCACATATGCTCATGGCTGCAATTTAAAGTGGATATAGGCACTGGATAGCTGAGACAGAAAGCCACAGTCATCATTAAAGCAGATATAGCCACTGGATAGCTGAGACAGAAGGCTCCTGGCTCCTCTCTCTTGCCCTTTTTGAAGGTTGGAGTGATGATGTTTTTTTTGAGTCCTCCAGCACCTCCTCCACTCTCCACAACCTCTCCAAGATGATGGAGAGCAGCTCAGCAATAACCTCCGCCAGTTCCTTCAGCACTCTGAGGTGCACCCCATCTGGACCCATAGATTTATGGGCGTCCACTTTGCCTAAGTAATCCCTAACTCAATGCTTCTCCACAAGCGTAAAGTCCTCCTCTCTCTTGGTTGTCTCTCTTGTATCTGGGCTCTGAAGCCCATAGGGACTGGCCTTAGCAGAGAAGACTGAGGCAAAGAAGGCATTTAGTAAATCTGCCTTCTCCACATCCTCTGTTACCAATGCACCCTCCCCATTCAGCAGCGGACCGACATTTTCTCTACTCTTCCTCTTGCTGTTGATTTGTAGAAGCCCTTCCTGTTATCCTTGACGTCCCTCGCCAGTTCTAATTCCAAGCGGGCCTTGGCCTTCCTCGTCACACTCCTGCGTTCCCTGACAATGTTCCTATATTATTCCCAAATGGCCTGGCCCTTCTTCCACCTTACATATGTTTTCTTCTTCTCATTAAGTTTGCCTAGCAGCTCCTTTCCCATCCACACAGGTCTTCTGCCCCTCTTCCTTGACTTCTTACTGGTAGGAATACACCGATCCTGGGCTTGGAGAAAGAGGCGCTTGAAGATAAGCCAGCTCTCCTGGACGCCCTTTCCTTCTAGGACCCTGGTCCAGGGGATTTCTCCAAGGAGCTCCCTAAGGAGGTCAAAGTTGGCTCTCTTGAAGTCCAGGGCTGTAATCCTACTTCTTGCCCAGCTCCCTCCACGCAGGATCGTGAATTCCAACATCTCATGGTTACTACATCCAAGACTGCCCCCGACCCTCACATTTCCCACTAGACCATCTCCGTTGGTTAGGATCAGGTCTGGCAGCGCGCCCGCCCTTGTTGGCTCTTCAACCACCTGCATCAGGAAGTTATCCGCAACGCTCTGCAGGAACCTCCTGGACTGTCGGCTCCCGGCTGTGTGATCGGCCCAGCAGACATCAGGGTGGTTAAAGTCCCCCACAAGCACCAGGGCCTGCGATCGCGAGGCTTCTTGCAGCTGCCTGTAGAAGGCCTCATCCACCTCCTCATCCTGGTCGGGAGGCCTGTAATAAACTCCCACGACCGTGTCGCCCCTGTTGCCCTGCCCTTTGATCCTCACCCACAGGCTCTCGACTTGCGCTCCACCCTCCCCTACGCCCAGCTCCATACACTCCAGCTGCTCTCTCACATAAAGAGCGACTCCGCCACCTCGCCTTCCTGGCCTGTCCCTCCTGAAAAGCCTAAAGCCCTCCATAGCCACGGCCCAGTCATGAGAGCTGTCCCACCATGTCTCAGTAATCGCAATGAGATCGTGGCCCTGCAATCGCACCAGCATCTCCAATTCCCCGTATTTATTCCCCATACTGCATGTGTTTACACAGAGGAATTTGAGTTGGACACCCAATGTGCCTCTCATTCTAGCCGCGGCAGCTGCGGCTTGACTGTGCAGACTTTTAGAAGTCGCCATATTTTGCCATTTAGCCTCTTCAGGTATAGAGTGTCCTTCACAGGCTCTGGAGTTAAGCTGCTGCAAATGGCACAACAGGCCTTACTTATTACCGCCTTCTTCAATGATCCTTCCCTCTTCCTCGAATGTAGTTTAATGTCCTCTTGATGAGCCCTGCTAGTTCACCACCCAGGACCGTCTTCCCCCTTTGAGAGAGCTGGATCCTGTTAGGTGCCGTCATGCCCGGTGCCGTGTAAGTCTTCCTATTGCTGAACAGTCATGTTTCTCTTGCCCTCCTTCACCAACCTAAACTAATTAGCCACAAAATGAAAGGAGGATCTTCTGCTGAGAGATGAACTAAACAGTAAGTACTTCACATCCTGACATGCTTATTCCTAGCCAAAAAGTGAAGTTCCTTCTGTTGCTAGATTTATTTGGCTTGATGAAAGGCAGAACTTGCTCTGAGGCAAAGGTGGGTTGTCCTGATGGCACACGAACATGTTGCATGCTGCCAAGGAATGCTGCAGTACTGCATCGTTGGGGTGACATCAGTTGCAATTGGCTCACTTGATTCCATTCCCTGCAATGCAAATTCAATTCCCTGAACTGCCTCTGAGAAAATTAATTTAGAATCAAATGCAACTGGAAGGCAGGATAAACATAATCTATAGATAGATCATTAAAACAAAACAGATCAAAACAAAACAAAAAACCACATATAAATCTTGTAAAATTAACAATGTTTATTGCATATTTGTCATACCAAATAAGCATTTATTTATCTGTATTGAGTAACGCTAAAAAAAAGCTGCACACTCTTTCTGATGCTTTATAGATTTAAGGTACCTGCCAGTTAGTTTTCAGAGGTGGCTAAAATGGATGAAATTAGGACACTAGAATATATAGTTTCATACAATTGGTTCTGGTTTCTAGCTGCTGATTCAGCTGTGAGATACAAATATAGTCTCTTAGAACAGCAGACTCTAATACTTAGCTACTCCTCAGCATGAACAAAGAATAAGAATTAAACTTTGAGGGAAATTGTTTGGAAAATGGAGTAAAAGGCTAAATGGAATTATATTCACCATGTAATTTGATAACTTACAAATACGGAGATGAATAAACACATAACACTAAGAGGGAAGAAAAGGTTTGGAAAGGCAGCTTTTCATGATTTTTTTTTTTCTCCTGACCGTAATGAAGGAGAGGTTGCTTTGAATTTGAGGATTCATAATATGGCTTTTATAATCTCTCATGAATGATTTTTCTTTTTTATTGAAGAAAAGATATATACTCTTTTTCTTTAATACTCATTCCATGCTGGCCTAGGAAATACATCATTACTGCTTTACTTTATGAAAACAGAGCAGTTTCTGTAGTTTAAAAGAAAATTTGATGTGACCTTTTTGACTTTCTTTGATAACTTCAGAAGTTTTATCATTATGAACATTTCTACATTACAGAAAGAAATTGAATAGCAAAATGTCCAAAGACCGATTAAAAAAGTGTACATATGACCCAAACAGCCATGTGGTCACACGAGTTGACATTTACTGATGACTCTATCATGAATTTGACAATGATGATTTTTTAAAAATATCCATGGTGAGAACAGTGCCTTTCTCCTGCGTTCATGTAATATCCAACTCATTTAAGGTGCTACAGGAATAGATTCAGATAGGAATCATTAATAATGTGTGAATACAGGCAGATCAGGGCTCTAGCCAGAGGCATAGGTAGATGCAATGGCACATAATTCCCTTCTTCCTACCTTTCACTGTTTCCTACTATAGAATCACTGGAAAAGTGAAAAACGTCAGAGAGATACATGATCTAACATAACAAGAGCTGGAGAAACTTCTATCTCTGCATCTGGGTTTCAACTCTAATCTTTTTTTTTATCAGATGCCAACATGACCAATCCTCAAAATGTCTGTAAAGCTGAATTTTATTCCCAGAAAGAAACTATTTTACATCATTAGATCTCTGTGAAAGAATAAAACTCCAAGCATGTCTCATGTTTTGAAGACATGTGCTTCCACTTTCTTCTATAACTTCCTATTGGGATTAACTATTATTGCCATTAATTAAAAAAAAAAAAGAATTGCAATTTATATTTTGAAAATCCAGCAAATTCACTCAGTCCTGAAATTGGTAGCCAGAATGGATATTATTTCCAAATACACTTCCTGCCTTTTATCTTCACTGCCATGAACTAAAGTCATAACTACAAACTTCCTGAGTTTATCTTGACTGATTAACTAGCATGCAAGATTTCCTCTTGGAACCTTCCTCTCAGAATTGTGTTTCAACAGCTATTAGCTAATGGATTGAGAAATCTATATAATTAAATGTGGAAAGCCAATATGAGTGCATAGTAGTCCTGTATGATGGAAACATAGAATTGATTTATCTCCTATTAATATTGAAATATTATTTTGAATACCCTTTGAAGAGTAAAAAACAGCTTTTCCTGTTTTCATACACTCTTTATTAAGAAATAAATATTGCCATAGCAGAGATAAAGCTCCACTGGAGTTTCTAGTTGCATGCAGGTTAGAAGTGCTAAAAATATGAAAAAAACCCCTGTCTTTCAAAATGTAATATAATTTAAACAGAAAAGATTTTTTTTTTGCTAAAAACATCATGAATTGCATTGTTGATTATGTTTTATTTATTATTTGATAGTTCTTTTGAGTCCTTCCAGTCTTTAGCCTACTGAAAATGTTATTGTATTGCTATAGGTCCACGTATTTGGTATATCACATTGATATATACATATCTTGATAAGTGTGTGATGATCACATACCAAGAACTTCATCTGTCCTTTTCTAGCAATATTTCATAAAAGATATATATAGAATTTCAGTGTGTCTGGTGGTTTTTTTTTTTTGCTTGTAAAAATTCCTCTTATATGTGTCAAAGCAAGCAGTTTTGGAAAGAGAAAACCAATGTGGCCTTAACTAACCAAATACTCAATATCAGAATACAATATCATTTTTGTGCAAACAGATTGTTATTATTTTGGATATATGTTTTTGCTAACATGCTTCTCTGCTGCATCCAGACAATTCAAACTGACTTCATGGTAGAAATTATTAACACAGTAAAAATTGTTAAAGCAGAAACCTGACAGTAGCTAATATGAGTAGTAGTTAATAGCAGTAGTCAAAATAAATAGTAGTTCATAGCAGTAGTCAAAATAAATAGAATCCTTGCTATACAACTACATTCTTTGGATCTTCCTGGTAAGAATTAGTCATGTTTACATAAGCTGCTTGCTTGGCAGACTTGTGTATTGGGACTGAGCCCTAGAGTAGAATTAAAGACCTACCCAGATATTAGTACTCAGACTTCACATTGTTTTAGATTATCTGGTCTCTCTTAAAAAAAAAAAAAAGAAAAAAAGGTCAGAAATCCTCAAATCCTCTTGGGAACACATCTTCCTTATAACCATACTGTTTTAAGATAACAGAAGTTCTTTCACCTAAGAAAAAGTGACAGGACTCATATCATATACATTATGGTTAGTCAGACAACCGGACGCTATTGTCTTAAAAATAGGGTATTTACATTGCTTATCAACACAAGGTGTTTGTACTTAATACTCTACCCATCAGAAGCTCAACTGGATGCACTGAGTTTAAACAGTGGCTCAAAATTTTGCAGCAAAATAATATCTACAGAACTGGGACTGTAGTCAGTCCTTGGACGAAGGATCATAGAAAGTAATATCCTGATGTCACAAAGAAAAAGCAACAAGTAAGAACTGAAAGTACACAGAATCTGAAAGAAAAGACAGAACTGATAAATTAACTTGGAACAATAACCTGATGCAAGTTATAATGGCTTTCATCACCACTGCTCAGTGAAGAAGCAGATATACTAAGGAAACAAAACAAACACACAAATGAGAGAAAAAACCAACTATACATACTAATAAAATAAATTCTAAATTGCATGCTACAACAAATAAAAATATTCTCATCTGAAATTGTAAATGAACAAACGATTAGAAACACTGAAGTAAGTGACCTGAGATTGGTTTAAATCAGCATCCTCCATAGGCTTCAGAAAAAAAAAAATTATATCAGCCACCAACAGTGCATTGCTTTCTTTAGAGAATTCTTCCTCAGTCTATCTTCCAAGAGCAGAACTATTAGTTCAAAGTAAAAATCAGTTTCCCTGGTCTGATGCTAACTTCTTTCTCCTAATGCTATTGATATGTACTACGAATTAAAGCTAAAAAAATGCATGAGTTTTAATCACAAAAAAAGTATTTAATTTCATGTAATCTTCCCTTTACTTTGTCTACTTTTTTTTTCTTTTCTACTTTTTTTTTATTATTATTATTTTAGTTCTTGGTAAGTCTTGTTTCAGAGGTGATAGCAGAACAGAGATTTTTGCAATAGAAAAATTAGTCCTGACTTACTAATGAAAAATGAATCCAGAGCAAGAATTCCCACACAGCTGATTTTCAGTTGGCTTGACCATTTTCACTCCAGGCCAGCCAGTCAGTGAAATACATAGCAGATCTTGTGAGTCTCTGGAGAACAGATCTGAAATTCATTTCTTTCTTGTCAGGAGCCAGCAGATCTGTATGTACTGATTGTGGCTGACTTCATCTTGCACTTCTCCCAGGAACAAAACAAGAACTCCCCTCCATTGCATAATCAAAGACAAAATCACTCACTTCCAGACAGTGTTAAATTAAGCTATGCTATCTCAGTGTTCACCAGCACAGGCAAGGACAACTCACAGCAAGCATGATACAACTTTGCTGTTGGTATTGTAACTTCTAGGGGCAAACAGCACCAAAGAACCAAGTTAATTGTTTTGTCAGGTAATCAGTGTTCCCAAAGGAGGAGAAAGAGTTAGAAATGGGAATCACAGGAAGATGAGTGTGGTTCCTTCAAGATCTTCAAGCCACAAGTTTAGCTGAAGAAGATTTAAAAACAGAAGGTTTAGAATGCAAATAAGGATGACCAAAATGAATCCTAGTCAAGTTCAAGCCCTTAAGAGTGTTTACCAGTCAATGTTGTAGTCACTATTTGTATTTGCAATAGTCTTCAGACTCTTCCGTTTAAATATTTCTCAGTATCTTTTATCATCCTGTATATTTTATGCCTCATTTTGTTCCAGTGATACTAAGCAGGGAAATATTTCATGTATTCACTTTCACTGCTTATATCCTACCATAAAATAACTTTATTCTCTATGATTTTCTTTATATAACAAAATTCACTGTTGATTAAAGCTGTTATCACTACCTATTAGGCAATATTCAAAGTACTTTCCTTACCTTTTGCAAATACGTTCCTAAAGAAATTATTTTGTGCTGTGAACATATAGCTTGTTATGTAAACTCTGAGAACAGTTGTTCCACAGAAGACGATTTGTGATGGAAAAATTTATGATTTCTGATTGGTGCTTATGTAAAATCTTTTTAAAATTCACTTTTGATTTCATACTTTTCTTATATCAAGTCTTCTGTTTAATTGATGAATTTCTGACTGTCATAGACATTTACCTTCTGGTATATAGTCAGCTTTCTCAAGAACCTGTAGCTGCCCTTTCTTTTCTGCCATGAAAGCAAAGAACAAAAATGGCTATTTAAGCAAGTATTTGTTCTTGATTTATTTAAATATTGCTATATTTCCTATTTTAAACATATCTACTAATGCTATTATTCATTTTAAGCATTAGTTTCTTTCTAGTCTTCTCTTCATTTTAGGCTGCCAGTAAAGAATGTGTTTTTCCTTTTCCCTATCTAGAGTTTTATAGTGTCCCATTTACTGCATGCTATTCCACAAATTTTTTTTTCACTCTTTTAAATTTGCTATTTTCTTTTAACTTTACATTTTCATTATGCATATATAATTTTAAAGAAGGAAATACGATCAATTTCAAGGAATTTAAAGAGTGTTCCTCTTTAAGAAGAAACTCACTATTAATTGAAGCAGATAAATCTAGATAATTAAGATTGCACTCACATACAAGGAGTATTTTATTTTTTGTTACTAAGAATTTTTGGAGTTAACCATGGTGATTCCAGATCTCTACACAATGTTTTTTCATTATGCAAAGCACTTCAGTAAGGTATAATATAATAATCTTTGGGAGGTAATATGCATCTAACCTTTCAGAATGTCTTTGAACCAATTTTGGAGCAAGATTTGAATTACTTGGCTTCATCATATTCCAATGTATCATCATAAACACAAATCCCACATGCATTCTGGTCTCTCAGCAACATTCTAATAAACCAGAAACTTAACAAAAATTTATTCTGGAATGGGAACATAAAGATGAAATACAGTCACATCAATGACATGTATTGATCAATCCTAAACACAATCACACAATTTTGTGCTTCTCTTATTATATTAAGGATGCAATATTACTCTCATGAAACGGCAATGATAAATACATTTGCAATGAGCTGTACTGTCAGCTGGTAAAGATGTTAATTACTATAATTCCCAAACAACAGTTCCTATTAAGGAAGAAGAGTTATAGTCCACAATCAAAATACCTAAAATAAAACTTTAAAGACATGGAAGCATGGTTTGGAGATTTAAGCTGTTTAGATCAAATATTCATTTATATATGATGGAAATAAGAACTGTGATGTGCAATTTCATATATCCTTAATTATAAATTCACTTGCATTTAAGTAATGAGTTTCTGAATGATTTTGCTAAGAATGTTATATTTTCCTATTCTTGGGGAAGAGAAATATAGATCTTTGGCAGATAGAAAAGGACAGTTGTACTAATTTCAACATAGTAAAACTAGCATATGCTCAACTCTGCATATGACCTTCGGACATTTGTAATACAAACAAATTTGTATGCAGGCCTCTAGGCATCATTTCATACATAAGATACAACAACGTTCATCAAAAGAACATTATATCCAGAATTGTCCCCAAATATAAAGGAATACAGAAAAACTGGCAAGTAGTGAACATTTTTTACCTTAACCAAGTTAAGAAAAGGCACAAAAATTATTTGACCTCCTTCTTTTCCTACTTTAACAGCATAAACCAAAATCATTCCATTGATTTCACCCTGACATAATTCCAAATGTCAATGAGAACTGACTTTTTAACTGAGGTTCTTGACTGCTTGTGTCTAAAGCTTATTGTTTGACATTTATATCCTTTTAGGTCTTAAAAAGTTGTCATCAGGTCTAACAGTGCTGAATAATGTCAGTAATTCATGTTTTTCAACACCTTGGAGATGCCCTTTGACCTAATATGCCATAAAGACTTGCACTGCTTCACAAAGACCAAAGACAGCACTAGTACTGCCAATTCATTAGTACTCCTAAAATCAGTGTGATAAGCCTGATTAGATGAAAGATAAACCTTATGCTATACATCCTTTGTAATCATTTGCTTTAGTTTTCTTCTCAGGAATTTCATAGAAAAACCTCAGAAGAAAGAGCCCCATTCCTCCTAAAAATACAAAACATAACTGTAAGTACCTGATCTATAAGAGTGATGGAACTGAAGAAATTCTGAGTTTTGAGGGTCCATTGATTTCCACAAGTTTCTGTTTTTGACTCCAGTACCTAGATCATAATCTCTTAGCATTTGTCACATGTTGTGTTATTAAAAGTATTGGGTAAATGTGTTTTTAATTGTTAATAGCCAACCAAGAATTCAAGAAAAATATTAGATACATTCTACATGATGACATTTTTACTATTCATTCAAAATGAAATGTCTTCAGAGGGAATTCTGAAGCTTTTTAGGGAAAAAAATTAGCCTCTCATAAAATCTAAATATACCATTGAATGTCCTTGCCTCTATGCATGGCTAAAGAAATAAAACATCACTCCATTTCTGTGTATGATTACCTCAAATCTATTTTGTTACATAGCTCTGGTCACTCGGCCAATGTTTTTTTATGAAAATAGTGAAAAAATCTATTACTCTTCCCTTGAACTTTAAACCTATTTTCTCTATTTGCTGATGAGTCATGAACATTTGTAAAAGGAAGATGTGCATTTAATGTCTTCTTATCTAGTCATGCTATAGTCTTTAAAATTTTAATTTTCATGAAATACACTCTCACACATATTAGCATTCCTTGACTATCTTCTTAAGGTCTGAGTACAAGAAAAATGTAAATATAGAGTAACAATGAGTAAAATGCTTCTTTCAAAAAATCTGAGCTTGTATGTGGAAAAAGGACTTTGGCACAAGTGAAAACATCTGTGTGTTTCATCTGTGGCTCCTGAAAACTTCATGGGTGGGAATGGGAATCATCACTCCTATAATCATGTAAATTGAAACAGGATATTGATCTTACAACACAGTCCTGAAAGACATTCTGGTATGTTCTGTAGCTAGTGGTGAATATACATAGATGCACACGTTTTCTTTTAAATTAATCTAATAAAATGACAGTATTTCATATTCACATTCAATAGTTTTTATCCAAGAGATTTTTTTTTATTATTCTTATTCTTTACTTTTGCTAGGCATTTCTCTTGACATGACCAGATTTTCACACTACATACATGTATTCAGGCATGGTGTTATGCCGTTTTTGGTCAATACAGCTCAGAAGTAGTTTTTCTTTTGCTGGATATACAGTCTAAGATTAGAAAATAATCACAAGCATATGTGCCAAAATTCAGCAGTAGCACTGAATTTATACTACAACAGTTACAATAAATCCGAGAAGTTTCTTCAGACTTTATGGTTTATTGTGCTGGTAGCTTCCTCAAACATTTGATTCATGGTTAAATATTGACTTAGCACCTTGCACAAGGAAAGGGGAAACAAACAAACAAACAAACAAACAAATAAACAAAAGCCTACCGAAAACATTTACTTTAGTATTCCTTGGGGATGTTGCAAATGTAAGTCCTTTCTTTGGGAAAAGGACTAGGAGCACCTAGGTTAATCTCCTACTATGAAATGCCCTGTATGATCTCATCTTCTGCATGAAACTTTAGATTAGGGGGATTAAACTCTCCAAATGAAAGACAGTCTACATGGAATTTTCTTTCACGGACTAACCTTTCGCCACCAAGGTCTGCAGCAACTGGTAAACTCTTTCAAAAAAAACACGTCTTTATTAATAACTCACCGAGTATGTATTATAAATGTCTGCCATATTTGCATGGATGAGGTCTCAACATTTTTGAAAATGTTCTAAAAATGTCTAAAACATTTTGATGCGCTAGTGTTATTCACACACATAGAATAGACCAGCAGAGGGGCTGGGCCAAGCACTATGCAACAGTAAAGACGGCAGAATATTTACTCTGATTTAATCATGCAGCAGCATAAATTATGGTTGTGGTTTTTTTAATTATTTGATGTTTCTCATTTCATGATGCTCAATTATATTCAATATTTAAAATTAAAAGTTCAGTTTCTTTCCTTTATTATATGTATTAAGTAATTAATATGTCTGAGTGGGAGGGAAGAGAGAGACAAGTTGTTTTTCACTTTATAAGTAATACAGAGAATACTTTAGCCAAAGCTTCATATTTATATTATACTTCTGTAAATAAGATCCAGTTACAGAACACAGACATCATCATTTGCTTGAGGGTTTGATTTTAACTGATAAATTTCTTAATGAAGAAATAAATTGCTGACGTGCAAGCAAATAAAGTGTATAGTCTCACTTTAGAGGAATAGGACCTTTGCTTCATCTGAAAGATGGACTGGATGATGAGTTTCATTTATATACAGTGGATATCTTCTGTAACCAAAATAAGAGAGAAAAAAGAGCTAATTGCACCTGCTTAAGCAGCAAAAAAGAGTCTTTAAATTCCACATTTCCTGAACAAGTGTAGAGGTACATTCAATCTATATATGAGAGTCCGAGTTCTGAGCATCAAAAGTGAATAAATTTGAGGATTCATCATTTCTGTTTACTTGGAAATGATGGGACTCCATGTCTTTTTGATGGAAATGGTCAAATACTACTGCGACTGAAGCTGGAGGACATCATCCCACACTCTTGCCTGTAGCTCTCAACTATTTAAACGTGTTTGCATCATTGCATCATACACAAATAAGCTTGAAATATCATCCCTAGTCCCTGTAAGAAATTGCACCACTCTCTGTAGTTTTTGACTCCAGTAAAGGTATTTTTTTATTTGAGGAACTCAAATAACTACATATGTCACCAGTGCTACAGCAGCAAAACAGAGCTTAAGTTTCTTTGTATTTCTTTGTAAGTATTTCTGGATAAGTATTCACCACTTTGCTATATCAGCTTTGCTATATTTGGCCTAACCTTCTGCATTTCTGTGTATATGGAAGCACAAGTGCCTGAAAAGGTGTACTGTAATATAAGCCATCTGGTCACTGATAAAATTAAAAATCATGGTAAACTTCTGCTTCAGCAAACCTCACCTCCAGAACCACATGCTAACAATAAGTGCCAAGAAAAATAACCGCATTTTCATTCAGCGATTTGTCACAGTATACAGGAGATCAAATACCTATCCCCATAAATTATGTGATATTATTATAAAGGTATTATCATTCTCTATAGTAGGGATTATATTGTCATGACATCAACAAATTGTTGTCACAAAATCAAAAAATTGCTCAGGGTCCTGAATACTGTCAGCACTGACATTGTCAAGGTGTCTGCATTAGGCAAACAAGGGATCAGAGAATTGCTCAGGGACATGACAAGGAACAAGAACACATGTGACACAACTAATTTTGACAGAAAAATTACTTCTTAGAATTCTCATCAAAAAGAAATGCAGAAAAGCCCTAAAGGAGATTTTTCACCTTGTAGAAAGTGCTACAATGGGAAAAAAAAAAAAAAGACAGGAAATTATAATCATTTTCTGACCACAAACTGGCATTTGTGTTTTTCATATTGAGACCACTATCTGTTTTATGTATTTTTTTAGAATACAAGCAAGAAAACAGGAATCTGCACTGGGTCCAAATGAAAAGATCCAAAACAGTCAGGCTCTCATTTCAGTGTCTATTGTTTTTGCTGGTACACTTCCCACTGCCAGCAAAAATACTCTGGAGGTACAGAGCAAATTCTCTTTTTTAAGGACACTTTTTTCTTTTTTTTTTTTAAAGATACAAAGATTTTCCTGGGCAACTCCATCCCCCATGAATTTCATTGTTGAGATATGCACATCTGTAGTCAATCAAAGAAAGATGAAGGCTCATGTAGTACTGACACTAAAAGTCACCTGCTATTCTCTCTAAAATTGTTTTCACTTACATGTATTTAAAATATGAATTCATATTTCCAAAGCCAAAACACAAGTCAAAAGCAGAGTATGTAGCTGTCCGTAAACAGCTACAGGAGTAAAGAACAAATCTGCACTTCAGAGCTATGGATAGAAACTGGAAATGTGGTTTGTGAAGCAATCACACACCCAGGCTCAGAAATACGGAGGGCATCCACTCAAACCAATGTTTCCATTACTTACTACTGCAGCTATGGATGATGATATAACCAGCTCTCAGAAGACTAAGCGAACCAGAATTACTCCTCATTTAAATGTGATACCTGCTCTCAAAGGAAAAATGCAGTGGAGAAAGCTGTTATACACGTATGGCTGAGCCTTTACCACTTTTGAAAGTTCCAAATTTTACTTTTTTTTTTCCCCCAATATAAAACCCAAGAAAAATAGGATCCAAATCCATCAAATTCTGAATGAGTCTTCAGAATGAAAAGAGTAAGTCTGTAGGCCACCTGCCTGAAAGCAGATGTTTTAGGAGAGTGAAGGGGTAGTATTTGTGTACTTGACTTGATGCTTCTCTCATTTTCACATAGAAGTCTCAGGACAGGATACAAAAAATGGAACAGACACTTTTCATGAACTGGGCCTAGGCCATGGTATGTGGAACAAGACGACTTCCTTTGTATGACTTCCTTTGTATGGCAGAATCTCCAAGCTAAACAGAACCTACAAATACAAATGTGGTCCTTTGTCAGAAACTTGACTCACTCCTTGATCCCAGGCAGCCAATCCATCCTGTCAGATACCTTTGATTCTTTCCCAGCTGCTACTACTATTTAATCTCTCCTGATCCTCAGGAAGGGAAAGACTGCTTTTCCCTCTTACACAAAGACTGGTCCAGAAACTTGCATAATGCATGTATAGTGGCCTGTTTTTATATGTCCTTTCTGTCTCAAAAAGGCATGGGCAAAGTTTACAGAGTAAACTCTTCAAGATTATATTCCTCCACAAAAGTGGCCAACTTGACAGCAATGCAGGTACTCTTTCGACATCAACCAAAGACCAACTAGCCTTTTTTACTTTAGATGAGGTGTAAAACTCAAGATCTGACAGCCTAAAAACCTCATTCATATCTTGTAACACAAAGTCATTAAATTAAGCATTCTAGCTAAATTCCTATTTGGATAATTGCATTTTGTTACCTGAATTTTTCACTTGGTCCCAGATGGATATTTTATACTTGTTTATTTGCTGTTCTAACCTTGAGATGCTAAGAAAGGAAGGTTGTAGTTTGCCTGTATGCTGATAGTGGGGATGGAGGGAAGAGTCTCTATTAATAAGTCTATACATATTTCATCTTTATAATAAGAATCTCTTCAGGCTAGGTGTAAGTTTCCATTTAAAAGCTTTTATTGAAAGTTTTTTTCCAGAGACCCATCACTCTCTGCTTTAGTCCTTTTGTAACTTCTTCGCGCCACTGGCTGTAGTTAGAGAGTTCAGAGCAAATGGCTCCCTTTTAAGTCAAATACAGTGCTACCTAATGAACTGGTTGTCAGCAAGGCATTCAAAGAGAATGGAAGCTGCTCAGTCTGTCTGGATACTGCACATCTCTTTTTATACTTTATCCTTAAGAATCAATCTGATAGGAGCAAGTCGTCACAAAGGTCATTACCCTTCTGTCAAGGTCTTCTCATTACTTTCCTGATGTCGTGCTGTTGTATCAGGTGTGTTTAGGTGCTTGTTTCAAGGGGCATTTACCTTCAAGTTTTGCTCAGCAAATATCAAAATTTCACTTTCCTACAATAGCAAGGTACTCCAACAACCCCCAAAGCAGACCTCTTTCATTTCACACTTTGAGTCAGAAGGAACCAGGGCATAACCTCCTCACCTCAGGAAATCTCTAGCATAGGAAAACAAATTTAAAGGCCGCCAGTGTCCTGCATGCATCTTATCTGACCATCACCCACTGACACATTGCATCTGTAATAAATCAATTTTTCATTGTGACTTGACTGAAATGTACTATATTTGCCTGTCCCATCAATTATACATTTCTTTTGGCACTTTAAGTCAGATACCAATCACAGAACATACAGTTACTCTACTGTTGCTATTGAGTCACATTAGCAAAAGCCATAGTAGATATTTCTGTAAAAAATTTCCATTGATCTGTGTTCATCAGCAGGCATGAAATGATAGAAATAGTGCTATCTCTTGCTGAATTTTAAAGGGATACAGCAGGACTTTTTGTTACAGCATCTTGTTGATTTGGTTTCCAAAGTGTATTATACTTTGCTAGTCTTCAAAGGAAGCACAATATGCTTGCATTTTTATCTGTTTCCTTTTAAATATGGTGTATTTTAAATATAAGTTGATCTTATGCCTTATTTGGTACAAACACTAGTGCAAGATCATCTATTAGTTCTTTATGAGGCACTTAAAGCTTGACTTTCAAGATTATAAGAATTATGACAAGAAGGAAGAATGGATGAAGTGAATATCACCTGTACAACAAGCTAGCGATGGACTTCTGGATGTTGTTTTTCACATACAACACATATTTTTGTATAGGAATTAAATAAACACCCTTGAATTTTTTAGTACTTTAAAAAGAAAAAGAAAAACTTAATTAAAAATCAAATCAAGACCATCAAGATCTGGTTAGGTCTCTTTCGTAACTGTGTTTCATTCCTTTCCCCTCTATCATTGTCAGTATACATTATATTTATCTTTATGCAGTGATACACTACAGGGTGTTAAGTAGTACATTTACTAAGCTAAATTGCCTTTTATTAAGCTTATTGTATATTCTACCTAGCAAAAATTATCTCTGTTGCCTACCAGTTGCCTTCACTGTTGTCTACCAATGAAAACTGGTAGACTTCTTCCCTGGGTGAGTAACAAGTCTAAATATGCTGAGGGTAAGTGTCAGTGTTCCCTAAACAATGAGAGAATTAGGAACTCAAGGATGACCAAAGTAAAAAAAAAAAAAAAAAAAAAGGAAGAAGAAGAAGAAGCAGAGTTAGAAGACCATATGAATAATAACAGCTGAATACAGCTGAAGCATATAGCAAGGGACTTAGAGAACTCTTCCTGAAGTCTCACATTTATTTCTGTGACTTTGAACTAGTCTTTAGAAGCATATAAAACAGCACTTACTTATGCAAGTCTTTTAGCTTTTGGCATAGATGTTCAAAAGGGAAACCATTAACTCTTCCCAAACTTAACACTCCTTATTTTTGCTCTGTTAATTAATTTTTGTGGACTCATCGTGGCAAAAAGTAAAACAAATAAGTGGTATTAAAACCATTTGGTAAAAGATGCTTCTCCTGTCCAGAAGAACAGACTTCTTGAACAAAATAACTTTTTTATCTTATACAAAGAAAAAATAATGTATGGGGATGCTTTTCTTTTATGGGAAATAAAGGCAAAAACTGTGTAGCCCAATAATCCTTAGGGATTCACCTTTAACGGAAACTATTTTGAAGAAGGTGTACACTTCATCCACTCAAACAACATCTTTTTCTGTTGCTAAAAACTGGCGTGGCAATTGCCAGCTATTTGTTTCAGAAAGGCTACAAGCTTTAGAACAGTGTGAATCCCTTTGCAATACCACTGTGTGCAGAGCAAAAATACCCTGTTCTTCCCCACCTGGGCATAAGTAAAACAGAAAGGACACTGCATTGACAGGGTGACTGTACGGTTGCTGCTGCTCTGACTCTTCTTGGCATCTTTTGATATCTTTGCCTTTCAGCATAGATCTGTCATGTTCCTGGGATAACTTTTTTTCTCCCTTTCCTTCTCTTAAGCATTTTTTCTTGAGTCTTGAGCCCCAGATGTTTTATTATTGGCGCTCTTGGATCGCTGGCAGCTGCTGTTTGCCCATGGTTGAAAAGCTGTGTGTCTCTGGCCTCTTTGCTTGCGGCTGGATTATCAGGCTCTTGGCAGCAGTGGCTCTGGGATTGTGGCACTGCACCCACTGCTATGGCATTGGAAGATACTGCACAGACCATCCGCAGCACTAGGGCACACTCCTGATGGGAGGCAAGTCCCACCTTTCCCATGACGCACACAGAGAAGCTACAAGAGCTGCTGTTAACCATAGAGGTAAGAAAATACTGGGATGAAAAGAATTGCTGTCATTTTCCCAAATATGTAAAATGAACACAGGAAGAAAACCACACTGATCTAGCCAGCAATAATTAGTAGTAGCAGAAATTAGGTATTTACAAAATAATAATACTAAAAATTGCCTTGCATTAACCAGAACTCTTCCTCAGCTTTGGAAGAGTGCAATTGGAACACACCTTGAGTTTGGTCTTTATTGGCTTATTTTTTCATGAATCAACATTTTTTTCATTGTATTTAACTAGAAATTGGTGACTTTTTTTTTGACAAGTTCTTTCACCTCAAAAAATAAAATTTAAAAATCAAAAAAAAATTTTACTAGTTGCTACAAAAATCAGACTTTAAGAGCCAAAATGAATAATATAGCTAATTTCTTTCTTTTTTTAAAAAAAAAAGTAAAATTCATTGCGTAGATTCAAAAAAATCCATGTGAATTCTTAACTTTAATATACTATAATTAGCTGTATTTAGGCACTTGAATACAATGCCTGTAAACATTTGCAGTTTGAGATTCATAGCAAGGTCAGGGCTTCTCAGTTCTAGAAATGAGATTGAATTTTGGCACCTTAAAATCACGGGGCTGACACCATGCCAGAGACATTTTTGCTGTGAGAAAAGCAAATGAGGAGCAAAAGGTGGAGATCAGAAGACAGGTTGTTACCTCTGCCACCAGTAGAGAAACAGAACTGGTGGGAGAGGAAATTATTGCTGGCACATGGTATACATATCAAACCAGTGTTTTGTGCTTGGAAAAGCCAAAGCAGGCAGCAAACTGTACCTTTGCACCTTCTCCACATTTTACTGCTTTAAGACGAACATATTATGCCTCTGCTGTAGCTGAAAGAAATTTTAAAATTTCACATTCTCAGTGACATAAATATTCCGTGATTCTGACTCTTTACTCTCCAATTTTCAGAATTTAGTTGAAGTTGAGGGGAAAAAAAAATTTAGCAATGCGAAACAAATATATTTTTCTAGACCATGTATAAGCATATCTCTAAAGAAGAATGGACAACTATAAAAAGAAAATGAGAAGGATTAGCCAGGTAAATTATTATATATGGAAATATATATAATATACACTTTGAAATACAAGTTCTGTGGTCTTGGAGGAATATGCAGTATCTGGTATTTCTTGCACACAGATAGCCCACCATCAGGGGGCAACAGGGTGGTGTCCAAGAGGGTTTTGAAGATCTCCAGAGAAGGAGACTCCACCACCTCTCTGGGCAACCTGTTCTAGAGCTCTGGCACCCTCAATGTTAAGAAATTCTTTCACAATTTCCTGTGGAGCTTTGGGGGCCTCAATGTGCGCTGTTTCCTCTAGTCCTATCAATGGCCACCACTGAGAAGAGGCCAGCCCCCTCCTCCTCACTCCCTCTCTTGAGGTACTTATACGCACTGATCAGGTCCCCTCTCAGTCTTCTCTTCTTCAGGCTGAACAGGCCCAGCTCTCTCAGCCTTTGCTCGTAGGGCAGATGCTCCAGGCCCCTAATCATCTTCGTAGCCCTGCGCTGGACTCTCTAGCAGCTCCACATCCCTCTTGCATTGGGGAGCCTAGAACTGCACACAGTACTTGAGGTATTTCCTTTGCCTGTATATTTCTCATTAGTAAGTAACCTTCTGAACAAAAATTGTCTACTGGTGACTTTTCAAGCTCTTTCCTTTCTCCATATTGTTCATTTCCTTTTACAGTTATATGGATAGTGGTCACCTGACAACTTGTTGTCTGTTAGAGTAAATAGGTGTGACACTGGAAAATGTTTGTTTCCTTGTTTAACCATCTGCTGTTCACATCAATGGTTTAGTCTGGGAGTTTCAAAGGAGACCACCTGAGAGGCTACTTCTTCTCCATGGTGCACTGCTTTAGTAGAAGCACTTGGCACGGAAAAGGGAAAGAGCTGCCAGCACTACTGTCTATGAGAGCTGCTGGTATCTGAATCATGGATCTTGACCTAAGATTGCCTGAATGTGATCATCTCCCTGACATTCTACAAAAGGCACTTATGGGATATGTTTATGGGTTAGATATATTCCCAGAAACCATAACAGTAGATGTTTTTGTTTCCATGTTGCTAAAGTTGTGCTACTGGGATAATTTTTTATTTTTTATTTAAAATTTGATACATCGTTTCTGTATATCTGAAATATAAAATAGGATTTCCCTTATATGTTTTTTAAATGTTTCTTTAAATCTAGTTAATAACAACATTCAGATTCCAGCAGGACTTGAATACACGTTTATGCTAGGTTCCTTTGGAGAAAATAAACCTTAATCTGATCACTATTAGGGCAAATTACTTCCTTGAAAGTTGCAAACTTGAACATCCAGCTAAATCTTATCTTGGTACTGTGGTCTTTATATTCCTTTTAGGGGAAGGGAAATAAGGTATCACTTTTGTTTTCTGTGGACGAGGCCCTGCACAGTTCACTGCACAGTTCTGGAGCAGCCTGCTTTATACAAGTCCAAGACAACTACAGAGACCCTTTACGACCCTGACTCTATCCACAGACCCCAGTGTAGAAACCGTCATTCCAGCTGACATGATATTTTCAATTGGTGTCTTCATACATAATCTGGAAGACGTGACAAATCTAATAGAGCTTGTTAAACTGCAAATGTGTGAATGTCTCTCCCTAGCTCCTGCAATAAAGTTTGAGAAAAATTATACTCCCAGCTCTGAAGCAAATGGTAAAAAATGTGGATAGGAAAGAGAGAACTTCAAAAGTAGAATATAGCCTATTTTACAGCTGGGTTTTTTTTTTCCCCTTTTTTTTCTGGCAGAAGTGACTGAGAAATATATATTACAACTGCTTCTTATAGTTTAGCATATGTTTTCAGAATATTTAAAAATGTAACATAGAGAAACAGAAAAGCCACGATGTTCTGGATGAAGGTGGAAGATATTATTGGGAATGAGCACTAAAAGAAACAATTAATGTCATTTTTTTTTTCAAAAACGATGAACATCATCTTAGATCTGCACAGAACACATTACATATTTTATATATATATGTATTCATAATTATACAATTGTATGAATTATATTATATTATGATTGTATAAAACTACACCTTGCACTTGCAAAAAGAGTATCAGAAGCATACGCATCTCATGAAAATACCCCAGACAACACAAACTTCAGATTCATTCATTATTGTGGAGCTATTATTCTGGCATCTTTTATTTAGATATTAAGGTGTCAATCATCAGAAATGTTTTTCCATGGGCTTTTGAGAACAACTTTAAGGGTGACAGTCTATTCTGGTGCATCATTGATGTCTCCCATTTTCTACATGAGGAAAAATAAAAAGGAGCAAGATTTGGATTCTGCTTCTACTCAAATCATAATCAACACTGAATCTCAATATGAACATCCAGAAACCAAATTCATGGTCACGTGGGACATCTGTGGCAATTGAGGGAGTCTTGGAGTCAGGAGACCTCCTGACTCCAAGTCCTATGCTTTAACCACAAAACCACTCTTGCCTGGGATTGCTGTTTCCTCTGTTGCACTGAATATAAAGCAAAAGCTTCACTAGATCTATGACAAAAATTCACACAGCTTTTTTCCCTTCTGCTTTTGTTTATTTATTTAGCCAGTGAAGGGAACAAGATGGTGATAAATGAGTGAAGTCTGGGCCAGAGGATCTGTCAGACTCTAAAAGTTCATGCTGTCCTACAGAGAGGATATTAAATGTTTGCAGCCAGCCAAATTCACTGTATCTGAGAGGACTCTGATACACTGAACTTGGCAGGCTGTGAAAATTTAATGCATTTCATCCAACGCATTTATCAAAATGTATTCCAAAGAGTTTCTAAGGGAGGAATCGGAACTCGTTGGCAGTCATGGAAGTGTGTGAGATTGAAGAGTGTTTTGGCGTGTCTGATATAAGACCTTCCTATTTATTTATATCTTTTTCTTTTTCTCTGTCTCTCTTTTGAGGATGAATTTGAGTTACTTCATCTTTGAAGAATATTTCTCTCTCTTTTAAGGATGAATTTGAGTTATTTCATTTTTGAAGAACATTTCTTTTTTCTGTTTTATGGTAAATGATTCAGAAATTTTTGTTTCTGACATCTCACAATGCCAATGCATCTTCACAAAGAGTAACTCATTCAGTTTCATAAATATACACATTTGGAGTTGCACCTTTCGTTCTACATATTGCAGAGGATAAGACTGTAAGACCTGTCTTTTCCCTCAGCTAAAAACAAAACAAACTAAAAACAAAAATGGATTTTCTCCAGTGCTTCCCTACTGAAGCAGAAATCAAATCTAGACTGATTTACTTAATGTATATTTGACTGGATCATATGTTGATTGTAACTCATACTGCTAAACTTTAGATCTTGGTGCTGCTCAAGGGGATATCTCAAGCCTTTTTATGTAATAAAATAGAATTAAAATCTTGCTCACAATTACTTTATGTTAATCTAATTTCTTTGAAGTCACTCTGTAGCTTCACTAAATATCCCAAGACCAGACTTCTTAAAGCACAGAATTTGAGTCAGATTCCATATAAAGCTCTCAAGTCCTTCCATTTGAGAGCATTCAGCATATAGGTTTAGGTCAACCAAAAGTGACAAGTTGTACTTCCACACTGCCCACACATGCAACTTTAGTTGCATTTTAATTTTAGTTTCATTTCAGCTTTCTGCATGACATGGAATTACACAAGAGGAAAGGACACAGTGATTGATTGAAATACTGACCAGCTTCCTTTCTCTTTCCAGTAACACACATCATAGGACATTACAGAGTTTTAGATGCCTATAGAGCGTCAGCAAAACATCTGAAGTCCTGATATAGTAGCAAAAGATGCTGTCTTACTCTCTCCCTCCTCAACTTTTCAAAAAGCTTAATAAATTTTAAATTAGTGTAAAGAGTTTAGTTAGGGATTTACGAGCTGAAAAAATGCATTTAAGAGAAAGAATATCCAGAGTTCGGATGGTATGCCTTCTAAGATTTGAGTCCCATTCACACACTTGTCAAATAATATGTTTGCTCATTTCTCTTTTTATTGAGGGGATGAGGGACGGGGGTGAAGAGATGGGGAGAGAAGGCAAAACCTTATATCAGGTTTTGACAGATTTTGAAAAAAACGGATTTTGAACTATATTCTGGATTCAGCAAGCAGCAGGTGGAGGGGACAAAATTCTGGGACAATTTTCTCTTGGTAGCTCCTGTTATTCCACCTGAAACTACTTGGGGTAAAAAGTTGCAATAATTAAATCAGAAGGTCATAAGAATATGGAATGCCATGGGCAGACATTGTTAGGCAGGAGGGTATTATATCCTTCAACAAATTAGTGAATGATTTTAGCCAAAAACGTAAAATTGAGGGAAAGGACTTTTTTAATATAAATTTTTTTAAAAAGAATTTCAAAATTAAATGATTTGACTTTGTTTTCAAATTAATTTTCATTGGGAGATTTACCTCATTTCAAAGTACAAAAAAAAATATCTCTGATTCTTAGTAAAAAAGGCTCGAAGCCAAAAAATCAACCAATGATCAATTATTAGTGGCTCTAACTTCAATAGGGAAAGAAGGCAGTGTGTAAATTACTAATATAACACCTTTTCAAAAAGTTCAGTTCTCATAGACCAACGGACAATAGGCTTGTGAAGTTTATTTTTTTCTCAAAACAAGACATATCCTCAAAGATCAATATGATGTTTTATTCCTAAATGAAGCAACTGCTCAAACACAGCATCTAATCTAGCTAGGCTGTTAGGGACAAGTTCAAGTAAGGTGAGTCTGACTACTTCTGCCCTGTCATGAACCTGAGTGTTTCATATTTTAATTGACAACATTCACATCTTTGAGCTTGCATTTAGACTTTGATAAAATCTGCTCACAAAGGCAGATGGCAGGCTGTTATTTTTAATTCACAAGCCATGTTAAATATATGCCATATGTTACAGAACTTTTCAGGCACAGCCTTTTGAATGCTATCATAATAAACTTATAAACTTACAGAAAAGAGAAACTTGACAGTAGAGAACAATACCATTGCAGGTTACATATTCTGAAAACTGAAATGAAAGTCAACTGACTTTCTACTTGAGAAAATATAACTATCTATATCACCAAATAATAATTGAAATGCCAAAGGCATTTTAAAAATTAAGTATTTGGAAGATTCTGCTATTTCCCATTCTCTACCTAGAAAAGATTCCCTGCATGCAGTATATTCACTGACTTTCTTATTCGCTTGTAAATAACGGGTTCATGATCTTTTGCACTACAATGTATTGGGGACTTTCTTTGTGGGTTAATACAAGTAATAAAATAAGTAGTCTGAAGCCAAGATATTTCAAAGGATTTAATGTTACAGCTGTCTGCCAAAGAGACAAAGTTGCAGTTTCCTCAGAATAATGGCTGAAATATATAAATTGCATCTATAAAGGAACTATGGAATACTTTTTTATTTTCTATGGGAACACTGCCAAGGTCCAGACTACTATATCAGCTAGATTATAGTTTATTTTAGCAGTGAGTGGAAGACCTATGTTTGAAAAGACTATGTCCACTATGTTATTCAAAGGCATATGGAGGCTTGTGAGTTTTGGAAGGCAGCTGTTAAGAGAGATGTGAGCTTTGAGGTACAGGATAAAAAGCACAGCTCATTTTAATTCAGCATATTACAAAGAGAATTACGAATGCCAGAGAGGGGAAGAAAAGCAATCAGAGATTGGGAGGAAGGAAGCTTTCTGTATATATCTCAGAAATGGTATGACTAGCTGGATCTGGGGCTTCTCACTGGAGAGGACTATGAGAACAACAGAAAAGAGAGGATTTTCAGCAGTCCTTGGGTGCCTCTGGTCAGGCTGGGCTAAAACGGTGAGCGCACCACCTGGGCTGCCAGGAGCAAAGATTGTTTATTAGATTCGACGTTTCTGCATGGGCAGGATGCTGTGGTTCTGGATTTATTCAGCTGCTGAACACTGCCTGGAGCCACTGGAACAGAAGCTTGAAAGAAAAGATATAAATGTATGTGCAGATTAGCAAAAACATTTCTATATAGTGCAGGAATGGATGAATTATTCATTATGAATTATTCATAATACAAATTTTGCCTTTTTTTTCTTCCTGAATACATTTCTGATTTTTTTTTAATTATTCAGCAAGATAATCAAATAATATTTGCTAAAATTTTTTTCACTATCCATCACAATGCTTTTGTAGGAGCTATTTTTTAGTATACATCTTAACTATATTCACAAACACTGGATTAATCCAGCTCCTACTGAAACTGTCGACCATTTAACTGTCGACCAGAAACAATAGACTAACGAGACTGTGCATTGTTAGGAAAACTGCTCAAGAAACTGGATAACATTGATTTTTTTTTTTTTTAATTAGAGTGAATATTTGCTAACATAGTTGAGTGCTGTGTAGGACTAAATATATTCAAGAGATTCATTTGCTTATAATAAATAAATTTGGTTTCCAGAATCTGTAGTAATTTTACTCTTGGGCAGCCTCATCAGTATCATCGAGGAGACTATACGATGTCATGGTACAACAGTTCCTGAAGTATCTGCTGGTATTCACATTTGTTAAATTGAGTTGATCTGGAGCCAGAATGAGCCGTTGAGGACATATATGATTATAAAATATATAATAAAGATAGGATAAGTTTAAGGAAGAGATGAAATAAAATTCAGGCCCTATGTATTTAAGTTACAGATTGCACTGAAGGAGAACAGATTCAGAGCATTATAGAGACGTGTAGTGTCAATTTTTTGATGACTGCAAAACTCTGAACCGAATAGCTACCATCTCTACACATGAACATTTGCAGCGAGCTATATTGTGGCTAGTATCAAGGGAATGGACATGAAATCCAAGTGATCTACACCTTTCTGTTAATTTCACTGATTAGTTTTCATCTAAATAGCAAAGTGGATACTATTCCACTCACAGAACAAACTTTTTAAGACTTATAGGTAAACAAAACAAAATAGGAAGCTACAGCCAACAAACTTCATGTTTGAGGGTTAGATCCCAGCTGCTAAAAGCACCCCTCCTAATTAAACTCTGCTGGGTGTTGTGGGCCAGCTCCTGTCCGTGTGTGTTGGATGGCTGGGTGAATATAGGCTAAGGAATTAAAAATACAAACTTTCCACAAACTTTCCTTGAGCAGTTTCCATGGAAATGAGAGTGGAAAGACTGCTGGCAGTCAGTAGCTGAGTGTGAGAACTCTCGCTTGCAGATGTCAGTTCCTGACTGTTCACTGAAAACTGCAAGCGTTGGTTTAAAAAATCAGCTGCAAACAATGTCTTCAAAACTTCGCAGCTCTGGGGAAAAAAAAAAAAAAAGTTGAAGTTGATAAACCAGTTTTAAAATGGGAGCTTTTAAAAATGTAAAAATATTTACATTTCTACCTGGCTACTGAGATTCCTCACTTCTATAAGCAACAGCAGTAGTGACTGCATTTTCAATCACTGTCTTCTAGGACTGGATTTCCCCTCTATCCAGGAGGTTGAGTTGATTGCTCTGCGGGTTGCTGAAAGGCTGACCTATGTAAAGAGAGTTCAGGGCTGCTTATTTGCTTGAAAAAGCACTTGTGGATTCTGTTTAGGTTGGGATTGATAATATCTACATTAATTTAAATAGAATATGGAAAATTAAGAAATCTAAAGTTTTAAAAATGTAATTTTTAGCAACAAATAAAAAGTAACCTTTTAAATAAAGATTAAGAATATTCTTCAATGCTTTCAACATATTTACACATTAGAAGCCCAACCTTTTAATAATTACAGAACACTACTTACTACAGTACAGATCTGTCCTTCATATTACAGATAAAATGCTGGAAACACACATGTGCCCGTTACATCCAATGCACATTCCCTACTAAAACTATCATCAATGCATTTATTCCATTGTGTATTTTTATAAGCAATTTACTGTACTTAAATAATACACAATGGAGTAATGCGTATAAGGTGTTTTTCCTCAGATTACAGTCTTGAAGATAAATAAGCATTTTTTTATGGTATACAGCAATTATCATAGTACTGCATAACTTTCCCTGGATTGACTGTTAGTGTGCTAATTCAGGAAGCACTAACTCATTCGCAAACAGCATCATTAGGAGCTGAGGCAAATAAGCAGCTGATCTGGCTTGTACAGTACACTGAAGCCTCAACACTCTTTTTCCCTTTTTTTTCCCCTACTCATTAATTCAGTTTTCATGGCTGCTGCAGCAGGTGGAGTATTTTATCTTCTCATCTCATTAATCACTTGTGGGTTACTGAGGAAACTCTATTAATACCTGGTCAGGAGACAAAGACAGTATAATCCATAACAGCTCTAGCAATAGCACAGCCAGCTGCAAAGCCAACATGCTGTAATATTACCAAGACTTAAGTAATGTATGCAAACCGACGTGAGGCACCTGTAAGGCAAATTGGTATCCCTCAAACAAGGAATAGGATTACTGCTTAAACCACACAGACCCAAGAGTAGAGAAGACAAGACAGTAATTAGGATATGGTAAAACTTTTTGACTGGATGATAAATAGGATTGCGGGTTTGACTTTGCTGATTTACTGCATCTCCATTTCACAGTCTATCTCAGACAAGCTACTGTTTTACCTCTCTGAACTAATGCAACATACAATTACAAAGTTTTCTCTTATTTTGAGGTATAGAAGAGAGTCAGAAAAGACATCACTATAAGCTTTTTTTTTTTCTTTCATTCCCTTTTTTAGCTATACTAACTCCAGGCTGCCAAGATTCATCAATAATTACCAAGAAAGGGATTTAGCTAAATCCCTATATGTACTATTTGGTTGTAGTGTTCAGGAGCACTAGAAAGGGGAAGAAAACTGCTGCAGCAGAAGAGATGAGATTCTCTGAGCTGTTCAGCTCAAACAAGGATGTTTTGAGGGCACAAAGGACAGTGCATTATTTTTGCTGCTATTTCACAAAACAGCAGCACAGCAGGTGCTAAGAACATATTTTGCCAGGTATGAGCCTCCAGCAACAGACATCAAGCTGCTAAGTGATTTTACTGGTCACAAGTGGTAGTTTTAGACATGTAAGCTGTGCTCCAAAAGGAGGTTTTAGGAATGAGTCAGATATCTCCTTCACCTTTTATCCACCACAGATCACCCCAGTGGTCACCTCTTGCTCTAGGCGCTTGCCTGTCCTCCCAGTTTCTGGATGTTTTGGTTCCTAGTGGCCCTCTAAAGCAGAAGCTCACCTCTCCCCAGCCATGGATGTGCTGAGAAGAATCAAAATACCTATTCCTGATGGGGCTAATGAAGAAGGTGACAATTAACACTTGCAGGCCATAGGCCCTTTTCAATTATTCTGCCTAACAGCAGACAGAGTCCACCCTCAACGTGTAGTCACACTGCTTTAGTCTCTTATCTTCTAGATGCTTGATTCAATCTGTCTCTGCTACTGAAGGGCAGGATTTCCAGAAAAAAAAGAGGTAAAAAAGACTACTTCTTGAACCAGCGTTCTCTAATCTTTAAGAAATACTTTCTCATTGCCTTCTCTCCTCCTAGACCCTTGGCAGTACTAATTTCCTCATCGTTTGTCATCAGGAATCTTTCATAAGTGAAATATTATTTTGAAATATCCATCAGTCATTAGATTTTTAGAAGACATTTTCCATAACCTGAACACTGCACTGAGAAAGCTAAGCAAATAAAATAATCCAATTCTATGCTCTGAGGTATGAAATGACCACTTACTGGTGGTTAGGAATACCTTCCCAGGTCCAGCACACTGTACAATATTTCGCATTTAGCTTAATATAGGGTTTGACCAGAGATGCTGGGGGATGGGACATGCCTACTCTGATGCTCAAGTCACTGAGCTGATCCTGCATGGTTAGCTGTAATAGGAATGTCACACCTCCTAGAGCTTTTCTCACCGCTTTTACGGCTTCCAGCTCACCCAGCTATCCCAGTACCTTCAGTATAGTCAGCTGGTTACAGAGGTGATATTGCCTCATGATAATACAGACCCTCTCTGATGTAGGCTGATTTATACTGGCTGATCTGACTACGAGTATTTTACTTTCCTCAGAATAATGATATTAAATGGTGAGACAGCAAACAGAGCTGGCGCTCAATGAAATAAAACAATAACACTGCCCAAGATCTAATTTTCCTCTTTGTGCATGAACTACTGATTCCTTTTGACAAAAATTTTTAAACATAATCTACATCTGATCTATTGGTTGGTATAAACTAATTATATATGTGCACACTACGTTTTTAAATACTTATGTAACACATTTGAAAATTCAAGTTTCAACTACTGCCTTATGGTAGCTGCTCCTATAAACACAATGCCAGCATGACAGAAATCCCTGAAAAAGCAGTAAAGGCATCAGAGAAGTCATATGCTCCCATTGTCTGAGATTAGGAAATGTCAAGTGTCCAAATCATGTATAAGGTAATAGAAAATAATATCACATTACTGCCACATCACATCTACGTGTTGGTTTCATCTTTCATGCAGTTAGATGTGCCTTGCAACTTTTTTTTTTCTTCTTTGCATTGAATCCAGCTGCAGAGTGAATAAACATTAATTTATACTGTTAGTCCCTCACCCCTTACCGTCTCTTGCTTGGAGTTTTTATCTACATTTTTAAGCATATATATAGATACACACAAGCACACAAACATATATATGTATAGGTATGTGTGTTTCATGTACCTGTAATGTACTGGACTACTCCGTGATCAGAAACCAGCTCATTCTATCTACATGTTAGCAGAAGAGAAAATTGATCTGAAATGCATCCCTTTGGTACCATTATTACATTATTATTATATTATGCAAGTATGCAAGTAGTAAACACTGAACTGCATTTTAAAAGCTCACAATGAGATTCTTCTTCTTCTTCCTCTTTTTTTTTTTTTTTTTAACAAAGCAATCTATGTGCTAAGAGGGTGCTTTGTCTTCTCCTCCTTTTCTTTTCCTTTTCTTTTCTTTTCCTTTTCTTTTCTTTTCTTTTCTTTTCTTTTCTTTTCTTTTCTTTTCTTTTCTTTTCTTTTCTTTTCTTTTCTTTTCTTTTCTTTTCTTTTCTTTTNTTCTTTTCTTTTCTTTTCTTTTCTTTTCTTTTCTTTTCTTTTCTTTTCTTTTCTTTTCTTTTCTTTTCTTTTCTTTTCTTTTCTTTTCTTTTTCACTGATAACATTCCTCCCTTCTCTGCTTATTATTTAACCCTCTTAAAAACTGAATCCTACACATAGCTGAGGTCAAAGAAAGTTTGTACATTGATTGCAACCACCACAGAAATTATTAACCACCACCAGCAACCACCGCAGAAATTATTAACAAGTGTTATGTTAGATAATATTTTACCCTGACATTTTTAAACATATAAATGGGAAAAATACTGTTCTTAATTGTGCTCAGTACCCCCTAATGCTGTGAGATAATATTTTTCCTATTCTTTCCTGTGTGTGGACAGGAAAGAAAGACAAGAAAGCGTTCTTGAAATGCACTTATTGAATCTTGCAGAACTCTGCCAGAGCGTTAGATTCTTGAGGGCAAATTTATTTTTAAGTGTTATTCTGGCTTCAGGAACTGTTTCATTTACAATCGCAGGCACTGTCAGTTTGGACTACTTTCCTATGCATTTACCCAGTTGCACTACCCTTCCTAATATTTTCTGAAATAGTTCTACCTGATGTCTCAGAAGATTCAGGCTTAATAGGGAGATTTTTGTAAAAACCAGCCAGTACTGTTTTATGAGGGGAGGAACATTAAAAAGCATTTCTATGGACTATCCATAGCAGCAAGTCTTCTTCAGTCAGAGGCTCTGTTTGAAGCCTTCCTCTGCAGCATGCGCTTGTGATCAAACGTCCCATTAGAAACTTCTTTAGACAGGCAGGATGAAGCCCACATCTCCCGAGCCAGGGCATCCAACCAGAATCCGCACCGACCTTCCCCCAGGAAACGAAAAACTTCTCTGGTCATTAGCATACAGCTGCGAAGTGTCACACAGAGCAGCCGGACTCAAAGTTTTCCCTAACCAGCTCCTCACGACACTTGTATCATTAATTTCTAACGGCAAATGACAACGGCTAGAAAAGGCTGCGCTGCTAACGGAGCGAAAATCACAAAATTAAGAAACAAACAAGCAGCGACCCAAGCTTTCTGGTGAATATTCTGTGACATACTGTATGTGATAGACCACTAATCATTCTTGATTCTATGATAAATTTGAATACTAATCCCTTTTGAATAGGGATTAGGCTCCGGCGTGTAGAGGCAGGATTCATTAGAATTCATCTCGTCGAGACACAGCTCCAACAAACTTCCATGGCGCCTGTGTACGGCCGTCTGCTCAGGGCTGACAACCCATTACCAAAGCTAGCAGAATTACCCGTGAGTGGCTAAGATCAACAAGTGGTAGCCTACGAACATGCTCATTTTCTCAGCCAGAAACTTCAATCGGCGTGATGTGTTGTCCTCCAGTGAGGACTATTTTTAGGGAAAACACTCTCTGGGTCATCACAGTTGCAAGGGGCAAGCTGTCACACAGTCCTAAAAACAATGGCAGTAAGCGAGGGAACATAGTACCGGCCATGCTGATGATGTATAAGCATGAATCTTGTTAGTCACCTTTTTATTTATGCAGCATTGGCACTAGGCTCACAACAGTTAAATTAATTCCTCAGTTCAGAAGGAATCAGAGGAATCACACTAGATACTATCACTGGAACTTGTTTTTTCAGAGCCAATCCTGGAATTTTTTTGACCAAACTGTATCTTGCAAAGCCATAATATTGTGCCTAGTGTGATGTCAAACATGTGTGCGCAGTAGTTATCTTAAACTTGTGGGTAGAATCCATGAGTGTTTTTGTGTCCAAATCAGAAAGACAAAACCATAAAACTTTTGGGACTCTATTTGCAGTTCAGGCTAAATTGGCATAGCTCTGATGAACACATGGCATGGGGCTTTGCTGATCACATAAGCTGGGGATTTGGAATAGCCCAAGACACATCCTGCTGTTGCAGAAAGGAACGGCTGCAGGCACTCTCGACTAAAATGTATTGTTTGTAGTAAATCACAAGTGACTATGCAGCACAATGAGCGTGCTGCAAGTGAAATACTGGCTTTCTGTAGGTAAACATCCTATCACATACCACAACTCCTCACGTGTCCAACAACAGCCATGCAAAATGGCACCATAGATAACCATGGGCTATTCATATAACATTAAAATTATCTTAGGACAAGTAGTTAATCAAAAGTTTCAACATCATAAGAAATACTACATAGTCCAAGTATCACTCATTCTGAACAGGAGAAGTTTTAGCTAATTAATTTGAAATGTGTGTCAAAAATCAATGAGATTCAGGTGCAGAGGCTTCTGTGCCACCAGCTGTTGCCAAATACATTTTTGTGGGATTGCAGGCTTCCAAATCAATGTATTGATCTCACTGATTCCAAAACGGAGTTGTTTCATCTGGAACCTAGGGCATTGATCTGCGCTGGTTTTCTAGTTACCTTTGACATCCACAAGAGGAAGACTTCAACCTGAAAGTACTTTTTGAAAGAAAGAAGAGCTGCCACACAGAAGAAAATAATACTACACTAGAAAGATACGACATATGATGTTAAAACTTGCACTTCACTGGGAAGTGGGTTACAAATGCTAATACAAAAAAAAAGAAATCCGTTTGGAGATAAATTGTACTGCAGGCTAATAAGTCAAAATTTTGATTGGATTCCTGTGAATATCTCAAGCTTTTGTTCACAATATACCAATATTATCTAACATAACTCCAGACTAACAGAATGCCATGCAGATTTGAGTAATCTGAGGTTAGAGCTCAAAATATTTTGTTTGGCTGAATTAGCACCACTCTATCATTGCTTTCTATGAACATCTCAGGCAGTGAATTTACTTGCAGCAGTGTTCATGTGTTTGAAAGAAAGAATTAAATTTATAATTCAGATTGATGAAGAAAGCCAAATCTGAAAGTTAATGTTACTTAGCAGGCATAAAAAAAAAAGTATCTTACAGCTTTTGGATTTCATATTTAAGGTAATGCAAATTAACAGTAAACTTCTTCATCAACAAAGTCTGAAATTAGCAACATGAATTATTTAATTCATGGACTGAAATAAAAACAATTTTTTTTAAAAAGCTAACTACTTTCAGAAAACTTGTTAAGAGACTAGAATCACTGAAGAAAAATCATTTGCCACTACTTTAACAAATTGGAATAGGAAAACCAAAGATAATTTGCTGTGGTTTTTTTCTGTATATTTAACTAAACATTTGAGATGAATGTGGTAGCTTGACTGTTTCAGTCAGATATTATTTATTGTCCCTCATAATTATAATTGCATTTGCTCTTTTCATTTGCTACATAACTGTGATTTATAAAGGAAAAATGAATTATTTTTAAAAATCAGAACAAAGGAAAATAAAAGGTGTAATAATGCAGAAAGTTAAACAAAAATATCTAACAAAAACACATTTTGAGGAAATTTCAGAACTTGATGTAATCTAAGAAACCTGTGGACAATAATAGTAGATGGATCTTTGGTCTATGTGTGAAGGTATCTTATGGGTTACAGTGAGATATCATATCAGGATACTTTATTCTGTTTGTAAAAATTAGAGCTCCACCAAACACATGCTTATGTTGTAATTTCTGTTATAGTGCATAGTATACCTCTTATTAGAAACTATCAAACCAAAGCCATAAGGACTCTCTATTTTAAGAAAACATGCAAACACATTGACTTCATATTAAATCAAATGTTGATTTGAATGAAGTCTGTCTCAGGAAACGTGAAAAATTTGTCTTTTTTTATTAGAATATTAGAGTCACCATTCATTTAAAATTTCTTCCAATGATCCTGGTTTTCCTCAGAAAAAGCATTTACAAAACAGTAATTTTTTCTGTAAAATGTTATGGATTTTTTTTAACTTTTTTTTTTTTTTTTTTTTTTTTTTNGGCTAAAAGATGCAGTAACAATTTCTATCCACTTGAGGGCAGAAAGAAAAAAGTCCTCAAAAGACATATGAGCTGGTAAGTACAGAGTAAAGGGGCTGCTACATCCTAGCAGAAAAGGTTACACACCCATCTTGACCTCCGTTAACATAGGACAAGTCTATTCTGAGTTCAGCTGAAATATGTGGCTGGCTCCACCAGAGCTGCAAAAGGAACTTCTCACCTGGTAAACTTGAGCTTTCATTTGCTGTCAGTGAAGAAAGTCAAAACTGGCCCACTAGTTGTGTTATCATCCGTCCTCTCACACTTCCAGCAGTATCTTTTGGGAATCACATATACAGAGGCTTGTAGGCTGTATGTGAGTTTTGCCTAAACTCTCAAGAATAGTAATTTTTTGGAACACATTAAACATACATTTTGTAACAGTACAGGAGAACTGTTATATTCAGCATATGCATAGCACAGGAATTCTATTAATTAACATTAGAATCAAAGGTAAGCAGAGAGTAGCATGTTTGAGGAGAGGGAGTTTTAACTATAGATAAAATTTGTTTTCCTGTTTGCAAAGAGACTGGTTCAAAAGTAGAGTCACACAATCATTATTTCCTAAAGGAGCTTAGGAAGCTTCAAGGAGCTTATATAAGCTTCAAGGTGTCTCTGATGAATAACTTTCTGTAAGGTAAAAAGGAATCTCACATATTAGCATAGTGAATAAAGCTCTGATAGAGCACCCTGTCTTTCTCTGTGCTGACACTGAATGACTGAGTGCATTCAAGACCTTTGCTGGTTCAGTATTAAGTGATTCACATGCTGGGAATCTCCCCGTGGGAGACTTGCAGTCCACCTGACCTCACACTTAGAATAGTTCTGAGACTAATTAGAATGATCCTGAGACTAATTTCTATTTCTTTTATCAGTTTCATTCTATTATTCTTAAATTATGCTTCTACCACTCCAAGAACAATTCAATTCCTTGACAGTTACAAGCACCAAGTGCTCACAAATGGATGTTTCTATGCATTGGCACTTGTTCAGACAAGCTACATAGAATGAACTGCTCAAGCTTTCTTTGCTGTTCTGCTTGTCTTCAAGCAGCTCTTCTCAAAATTTCCTGCATACAGCAAGACCTCCCTCAAACTGCCTGTAACTAGAAGTCTGGAGACACTGTAAGATGCTTAAAATGCCTTCCTCTATTATTCGTATACTGGTAACAAAGAAATAAAATGTGTTGGGTTCTCTGATACTACAATGCTAACACAAGTTTAATCTAGTTTTCAATGATTAAAATGGTCCAGCACTGAATTTTAATAGAAAGAAAAGTGATAAAATTGTTTAGGGAGGGGCCCTCGGAAAAACACTTCAGCACTCGTATGTCTAGTGTTCTCAAAATTCTAAAAAATCTTACCTACAGGTAGGAATCTGAAAGAATGCAGTAAGAACGCTGTGCATTTTCTGTCCTTACATGAGTATTTTCTACTCTTCCAGCTGCAGATCATCATTCACTATGCAACAGTGGCTGGGGCTGTATCATACCAAATATTTCTGCAGAAAAAGGGTCTGGCATCATAAAAAATAGTGGAACTGGTTCAGACCAATATTCCACCTAGACCAGCATCAATTATCTCTCTAGAAGAAAGTCACACAGTAAAAAACAAGATAGTGAGGTAAGCATTAAGCTGCAGTCACACACCTTGTGTGACTTGTTTGTCACTGGCTCCACAAGGAAAATCAGTAGATGAGAGCACAGCATCCAGATGTTCACATCCACCAGCTCCAGTACCTTATGGCCAACAGCCCTGGTGAGGATGAGAACACGGCTGAGATGATACCACACAAGATCTACACCTCACCATCTGCAGCTGAACGATGGACTGAAACATCTGCAAGTGAAAGCCACCATTGCTCTTGACTGGGCTTTTCTTATTTTTTGTTGGTCTTGATATATTTTATGTTTAATACCTCTCAATGGATCTATCTGCTGAGTATTTATCCACTCTTCTCTGCAACTTCTTGCATCCATAGTGCTACTGGCAAGGAGTTTCACAAGTTCACAGCCATACTGTAAAGGAATTTACTTTTACAATCTATTTTTAATAGATCATTACAATATAACTAGAAGCGCTACCCAGAACTAAGACTGCCAATCCTGATATATGATTGGTTTGCTTCTGAATTTGCCAAATGCTAACTAAGCTGCCTGTTTTGTTTTGTTTTTTTTTAAACAGGTTTAACAAATTCCATGGAAAAAAACATATACACATAGTGAAAACAGAACATGGTGGTGGGAGGGTGTAGCTCAGTTTGAAAATATTCATTAGAAATTTGGCAACTGAGCCACTAGCACTGTATGAGATTCAGGTCCTGGGGAAAAACATGATAGCATGTGATCATGTAATTAAGGCACACACGCAAGGGATAAATTAGAGAATGCACATTGCATGTGAATTCTAGCATTTCTTAACTTTTTATCCTTTAGGTCACAGTCTTAATTTTTCTTTAATGCAGTTGTGCCTCAATTAGTAAATATGCTTAACGAAGGTAAGGCTGGTATCCTTGCCTTAGTAATTGTCAGAAAATCTCCCCACTTGCTTTCTATTTGTCACCTCTCATTCTCCTTTGACCAGGCAGCTACGCCACTTCAGTAACAAAACCTGTTTTTACTTCACTGAGGCTTATTTTTCCCTTCACTATCTGCAGCATTCACTCTTTCTTATAGGAATAAAAGAGAAACGTAAGGGATCACTTTACATTGAGGGATAACTATCTGGATTTATCTCAAAGAAACACCAGAAAACTTCTCTAAAACCGATAGGAAGAAATATTTGATTCACTTGATTATGTGCACTTGAATCTTATCCATCGTGGATGAATTTTTCAAATATATGGAGCCTCCATTTCAACAGCCTCACTGAAATTTGAAAACACTTTTGTTTACTATGCCTCTTGAACTTATGAAAACAATATAAAAGATTCTTTTTTTTTTTTTCCTTACAATATAAAAATTTTTTTCTGGGTATGGTACTACTGTATTTACTATTCTAACAGCTTTTTGTCATGTCTTTAACAAATATCTTGGATGTATTCAGGAGTATCTTGTATTTTAAGGATCAGATTTTTCTCATTCATACTATTTTTCAGCCAATATCAACCCAGGATGCTATAGGTAGGAATTGCAGAAAGACTATCAATCTGGACACAGCCAGCAATAAACATGTTGTAGTATAGGCATGTGCATACAACACAGTCCTTCAGTAGATTTATAGTCTTTAATGGAAACAGGGAAAATAGCACAAGCATGTATGAAGTTTTCTTAGATACTTTATTTTCTTCTTCAGAAAAAGAAGTTCTTTCTCATCATAGTCTGAAATAGCATGATTATGGAGAGAAAATACAGTCCAATATTTTTTAGAAAAAGTTGTCCAGTTATTTGCTTTACTTCATCACAGTGAGTACAGCATACTCACTATTACAATAATGAGTAATTAATTGACAAATAATTATGCATAGATAGTGACTTGGAAAATGTGCAGACAGAGGGGAAATTTATAGCAAATAGTGAATAATGCCATGCTTTAAAGAGTTTTGCTCCCAGTGGAAGACAGTAGCTGAATTCAAATGAAAACAGTGAGTTTGTTTTGCTTTCAATGTTGACTTTTCAATGAGAGTCGATTAAAAAAATGCTTGTTTTTAATCACCCTTTTATTGTTGAACTTTATTGCAGTACTGAACTTGTGTCACTTATAAAACTACTGGCGCTCAGCCTTGCAAATATCTTTAAAATTGAACTGAACTGTTGTAAATAATGGAAATAGGTAATAGTATATTTTTTTTTCATTACATGTCCTTGATCCTCAGCTGTGTGGTGCCAAATACATACTTAATGTAAATCTGATAGAGTCAGGAATTAAATTAGCTTTTATTTTCATGCTGCTCAGTGCCTGCTGTATTCCATCTCCTATCTAACCGATAGGTTTTAGTCTTCTCAAATCATTTAGAAGACTGAAAAGTGATTCTTGGAAAAAAAAAAAAAAGAAACTATTGCCACTAAATTGGACTGAAATAAGAATTAATATAGAGAAATGAAACCCAGACCTATAAATATTAGATTTTAATATGCATATGTCTGACTGCACACACGCACATGCACACATTCTTACTTTTCCTGTATTTTAAAACATGTTTTCAAGGCATTTTCAGTATTCAGTAGGCATTTTCCTCACTCAGTCTGAAGTAACCAAGAACAGAGTTAGTCTCACAACTTTTATTCCTTGTACTACATGCCAGCTAGTGGTTCACTGCTATATAGAGATGAGAGCTGAAGACATTTGATTTTGTTATATATTACTCAAACATGCCATATGTCCTTGAAAATATACTGTGTGGAATTACTTTTGATTGTAGGGAATTAATGGCATTGATATCATGGCTCAAACAGCTCAAAAAAAGTACCTTGACTTCACTAGCTAACAATTTTGTACATGACAGACTTCTGGAAATGTTGGCAGTGTGCTTTAGCAGGATCCATCCTGATTGCATCTCTTATATTTGGAAATCCTTGTCACTGTTATCATGCAAACATGGAATTTCAAGTGTCAGAGAAGAACTTGTGGAAAATGATTTAAAGTGAATTTATTACTTAGGTTAAAAGGGAGTTGTAAATTTCTTTAAGAAGATTAATACTTCTCTCATTAACTTCCTGGTTGTGATTTCAAAGGCCATGAACTGTATCTCATTGAGACTGAAAGCAACCATGTTTAAGAGAAAAGAAATATATCTCCAAATCCTCTGTGCAACTTTTTAAGTTCCCTAGGTTCAGCATATATATATATATATATATATATATATATATGTTATACAACTCAATGAGACTTATGAGGCCAACCAATTTACTGCACTTAATATTATATTGCTTTTCACAAATCCTACTATAAAAAAAGCAGAACCCCCACAGGCTCCAGATGACACATAACATGCACTGGGTTAGTAAAATCTATTATGACACTTTGGTTTGGAAGGAGAGAAAGAAATGTGAAATTCATAATAGATTAATTCTCTAGCACAGATAACCACTACCCAATTCACTATCTCAATTAAGTTGCACTGTATGTGGCTAGAGTTTGTGAATACAGATTATATGATATGATTTATTTTTGCCAACTGCAAGACAACATTTTGTTAGACATCAGATTCAAAACAGAATTACCTTTAGAACTTGTGAATTTATTTTCAGAAAACTTTTTCTCTCTGTCCCCTAATTTTTTACTCCTAATACTATTAGTGTTTGGAAACTTCTCGTAAGAGATCTGTGTTACTTGAAGGCAAGTTAATATGATAAAACTTTTGGTAACAATTATTCAATATTTTAGGCCAATCTGTGGGCTTATGGACCTATCATGGAAAATCTTTGACAGGGCAGGGTGTCTCTCAGCCTGTAGCTTAAAAATTTCTTACCAAATTTACTGGCATCTGTCTAGCAAGCAGTGGCAGCAGTAAATTGAGTATTGCATCATTCAGGGTCTATATGAGCACACCTTTATTTCTCCAGCTGAATACACTGGTAGTGCACAGAAAAATCTATCATCTGACATAGCTAGTCAGACTCATGTCTCTATAGGTTGCCCTCTTTGATGAAAGTTCTAATTTAGAAATCATTGCAGAATCATGTAACCAACAATAGTCAAAAAAAGTAGAAACCTATTTTTCAATTAAATTCAATGAAAAGTATATGGAATACAAAATAGAGGAGAAAAAATTTTGACTGATGATTGGTACTTTAACTGAACAGTGTTTAAATACCTCTGGACTGATCCTCACATTACATATATCTAGCTACCTGACTCTTTTAAAGTGCTGATGATAGTTTTTTTTCTTTGCTTATAGTTGTTTTCCTTGCTTATAAGGTCTTAAATGCTAAACACTTGTTTCTCTCTAACATTCTTGCTTACCTCCCTTTTTTAATTAAAAAAAAGAGGTTTATTTTAAGGTTATATATGATTTCACCTCACTGAAGAACATTTCCATTCATGCTAATCATCATCTAAGGGACAGTTTACCTAACTGCGTGCAATTCACGGCCACCTCATTTCACCCAGTACTTTGAGTTCATACTCATACCAATATGGCGGCTCTGTGGATGTATGGCTGGTATAGCCAGCCATGTGTCAACACCCCCAGATGAGTTAGGACCACTTCCCTAACCCTTCTTTTACAGGTAAAAGTCAAACACAGGGAAAGACTATGTCCAGCTCTTAAACACGATCACCTGACTCCTGCTGACCACCGTGAGAGGCCCTGTGTCTAAATGGAAAGCCGATATTCAGCTATGTATCCTAGGTACCCAAGGCAACACTAAATAATAATACCAAATACTAATACTAAAGGCAACAAAGAAAATGTGTAGCTGGGCATGTTTTCTCCCAACGATAGGTTATAACTTTGCTAAACGGGTCATGTTTTTTTCTGATTTTCCAAAAATTGGAAAGGTATTACTATGAAAGAAATTGTGCAGAAATCTATGGGGTTGCACAGTTATGAAGTTGCAGCAAAACTACAGGAGTAGAAAACATCCCGTAGCTTTTCCTCTATGTTTCAAGCAATAAAATAGTGGAGGACTATTGAAACTGAAAATTTAAACTCCAATAGAATACTATGACCAACCATATCTAGCTGCTCACTCTTTGAAGAAAAATTAGATAACAAAACTGAACAAAAAGCCTGCAAACAAAGGATAGCCTGCAATATTTTTGATAGACTAATTTTTATTTAAAAAGCAAAGAGTACTTAAAGCAGAAGGTCTAGTCTCACATTCTTCTTTGTGCTCATGTTGCAAACGTTGCTAAAAACAGCCCACATAAAAATGTGAAATGTCAGCTTGCTTAAGTGACACTTTCAATGATATCATATGGAGAGTATTTATGGAAATTAATTGAGATTATTTTAAAATGGAATTGAGGGTGACAACTTGGTCTCTGTTAAAATCATTGGGAGATTTACCCTCAAATACAGACACAGGATTTTACCATGAATTCAAAATCCCTTAGGTAACTTTGAAGAGCTTAATCAAAGCAAACAGGATTTAGTAGGTGTGTCATCCGAGGGGCAGAGGTAAAAGGCACATCTTTTCCAATGTGAGAGCATGCCATGAAAATGGGATAGCAGACATAGGCTGTCACAAAAATCAGCACCATCCCGAGAATAAGCCTAATAACTATCTGCATAAATATTCTCTTCCTTGCAAGGCTTTGCATGTGCTTGTACATAACTTATGGTATTTGGTAACAGCATAAGCGATGAGAGAAAAAGGAAATGGTCCATGTAGGTCACAAATGCCTTATGGTAAAAATACGGGCTTGCATGAACAGTTTGGATATATTTGATCATCTCCATACACAAAGGAGAAAAAAGAGACTAGATTTTTCTACTGCCTTTTCGTTTTGTTGGTGCAGCAGAACATTTTGTCACATTCATCATGACATTTACATCTTCCACTCTACCTGGGAGCAAGAAGATCATTTTATATTGCGTCTGGTCTCTGTTTGAATGGGAATACTTCTCTACCTTTTTCATGTAAAGCCTTAATAAGTTTCTATCACAATCTTTTTCATGTAGCTGAATGCATTTGATCTCCAACAAATTTATCACTCAGTACCTCTGATTAAAAAAGGAAAATCTGGATGCCTTTGAAGAATTGTTCTGCTTTGCAGGAGAGTAAATGGATTTAAAAAAAAAAAAAAAAAAATTAGAGCCCTAACAGCTTGCTGCTATGTGTATGAATGTGAGTTGGTGGGGGGAAGGGAGCTGTACAGGATTCTTAGGATTAAATGTTGGAAAGCCCTATGGTTTTACTTTGCCCACTTTATACCAGTGTATTAAATTTAATTTATATCACAAAATGGACAAAATTTAATCATAAATCCAAATGATTCTCATACCAGCAGTGGTGAGAAGACTGATTAGTTCTATTAGTGTATGTAATCCAGAAGGATGGAAGAAGTGAAATAGGATGGGGCTGCTAGAGGGAGATATTTTTTTCCCTTCTCTCCATTTTTTCATTTTTGCATTTATGTAAAGAGATAAGTCCTTGAAAAACTGAAATACCCACAGATTTCATCTCAGTGACTCTCTATACATTACATCCCCATTTTCTCATCTACTGTTGAGTTACACAGATAGACAGATGGTTGACAAAATTTTCTTGAATCATCTACATAAAATACACAGGTATGTAAGAAAGTATTAAATAAATTAACTTAGATAACGGAAGCAACATAACTCCATTTGTACTGTTACTGCAGCCAAACTGATATGCCAATAGGTCAAGTGTCTCCCCTCTGCTGTTTAAAGCTACAGTTGAAAACTTTGACTACTATACTGCTAGTAGTAAGACTTAAAGCACTTTGACCACATTTTTATTTGGATGAACTAGGACTTTAAGAGACACAAAGACCATTCCACCAAAAGACATAAATACGTAATTCTATATAAACACTGAGTACTTTGTATCATTATGTGGAAAGCATTCCTTGACTATCATCTTTTGAAAGTTTGGAAAGCAGCCATATTTTGAAATTTGAGGGTATTCTATAAATTGTTCATGTAAGTGCAGAAAGATAACGCACCAACAACGAGCAAAATGATGCTACTGTGCTTTTCCAGGGCCTGACTCTCCTTACCTATTGTCCCCTTCTACAGAAGGTTAACAAATAAAACACTGCTGTATAAACATAAAAGTAAATTGGGCCTATGTAGCACTTAGCTTTTCATTTGAGGGCTATCAAACTTTTGATAAACATGATGTGAACCTCTTCAAAGCATGATGTGTCATATCTCTAGAAGTTCGGATGTTCTCTCATTTCACCCAGAAAGATACAAAGAGTAAAGGAGGATGACTTCATTAAGAGGCTTTTTCTACTTAAAGAAAAGATTGTCTTATTGCTTTTGTCCTTGTTCTGCCTTCAGCTTTTTGTCTCCTGTTTTGTGTGCAATGAACATGAATATGTACAGAACTAACATTTTCCCAGTCTGCAAACTGGATGCAGTAATGCCTATGGCCTTATTCAATGACTGCAGAAGTTAACAACATTACCTTCAGTGGGCTGTGAACATGGTTATTAACCAAGTGATGCTGTGTTCCACTTATGCCCAGAGTGAATAGTTGTGTTCAAAATTCAATTCCATTTAAATCAGTGTGAAAACCAGTTAAGCTAAAGATTTGATTCATTGCAAATAAGAAATGAAAGAAGGAAAAGCGAATAAAAAAGAAAAGCAAGGAACATATTTCTATTTCGCACTGGTTTTCTATCCTGTTACTGCTCTGATACGGCATCTGTTTCAAAGCATTGACTGAGCTGTTATCTCTCTCCTTTACAAAAAGAAGAGGGGGAAAAAAAAAGCCTAAGAATTTGTTTCTGTCAGTAATTGAGAAGATTCTACAAACTTTGTTTCTGCCCTTAGCAGAAATAATTTGCACTCCTAAAATTTTTGAAACTTCTCCAAGTCTTTAAAAAAAGTCATGTAAGGTAGTTGCTGACTCTGCCTCCTTTCTCAGCTCTACACCCCTGAGGTGAGTTATTGAGGCTGTGAAGCTGGATTTGTTAGGTGTAGGATTTATGAATATGAAAAGAAGAAAATTTGCATGATTGTGATGTATCAGTCATTGAAATTCTCTCCTGTTTGAGCACAAGGAATGTATCAGTACATGAAACATTTAATTAATGAACACTAAATCTTTTTAAAGAAAGCTAATCTTAAAAATGAAACAAAGAAGAAAGATTTAACTTCTAAATGCATTTCATTTTGGGGAATCTTTAAAGAATGTCTCTGAAGATCTAGTGTCAACACCATTGCAGTTTCAAAACTCATTTCTGCTGCCTATTGCACTGTTTTAAGCTTTTACCTCTAAAATCAAAACAAGAGAATCTAACCTCCCGTTTGTAGTTTCTCTTTTAAAAAATAAAAGGCTTTAGATGGCACAAGGGCAGCAATTATGCCATCCAAACCCATCATGACAGAGTTCTAGAGACAGCAGTGAAGTAAACTGGAAAAAGGTAAAAGACAGTTATCAAAAGTAGACATGGTTTTATTCCAGGTATTCTTGATTCTTTCATGCTTTCGTGGAATCTTGAGAACAGGAAAACCATTTCATTATTATCTTTCTCTGAGACATTTAGATTTTTTTAAGGTACGACATGCATTTTGGTGCACTAGCAATAGAATGATATTCAATATCATCTTCACAATATGGTCAGACACAATTTTGGTGTTACTACTGAAAGAGCTGAAATGTTCTTTGGATTTTGTGTCTCTCTCTCAGAAAGGATTTTTCCTTTACTCTTTTCATTATTCAGGCTAAATTATTGCTGGAAATTTTGAAGCATGTTAGCCAGAATCAACAGCAGAAATTGTCATACTAATTTTAGATGAAAGCTATTACAAAAGTTATAATAAGTTAAAAATATCCTATTGTTTCTGACCACAAAAGAATGATATGTATTCTGGCTTTCTTCAGGTAATTAGTCTTACACCTTCCAATGTCCCTTGCACACACAAAGCACAAAACAGCAGCAACAATGTCAACAAAAAAGTATAGGTTACGGAAACAGGAAGCTACAAGCAATTAGCAAGCCTAGGACACTGGTCACCTGATTAGGCACCACAGAACTCTCTCTTACTTTACCTTTCCGTCCTACAAAAGGGACAAAAAGGTTCCTTATAAGCCCTTTATGAGGTGCTTCAGCATTTTTTTTTTGTTCTTCAGATCCATAAAATTTGAATACATCAAATGAGAACTTAATGCCTTTTTTTGTTCTTTTTTTTCCATTTGTTTTGGTTAAGCCTTAATTAAATAAGTCATGAGAAAAATTTGATGTGAAATGGATATGAACCTGGAACTCAGATAAAAATCAAACAGTCTTCAGAAAGTTGAACTAAACTGTTTACTTTGCTGATAACCATATTTGCATTTAAAACCTCTACTAATCTCTGTGCAATGTGAGCTGTGCTTGATAGCTGAGAATCTATATGTGTCAGAATGCTAAGAACAGCAAGGACTCTAAATTCTGAATTGTTACAACAACAAAAACAAAGTACTCAAAAGTCCAAAATCTAACATATCCTTCTTGCAGCACTTATATTTTAAACAGCTAATATTTCTGAGCTGTGAGAATGTCTTTTATTACTTATGCTGCTGAAGGCATCATATATTGTCTTTGAGGCCTCATCCCAATTTCAAGTTCTTATGCTAACTACATATAAACTACAAAGGAATTCCAGGGAATGTCTGCCTGTTGCTTTTTCCAAAAGGTATTTTTGGGGTTCTGCAATATAGTGAAAAAAAAGTAATTGTACAAGTTTTAGGGCATTGCAAAGTGTCTTGACACAGAGGTGTCTGGCAGGTCATGCCCTCCCTTTCCTATCTCATAGTGAGCATTTTGCCTTAGGCTCTTGGATTCACTGGAGAACAAGGAGGAAAAAAAAATGTCAGGTACAGATCCTGACACTAATGTCTTGAGATCATTACTGAAGTATCAAAACCCAGAAATAAGATGACCTATTATTTCTAGCGATAAAGTTATCCCAATATCATCATCTCCATGCTATCTGCTTGCCTTTCCCAGGGAAAGCACAAACCTCAATGCAATTCAGCTTCCACATTGACCGTTGTCCCTCTTTGCAGTCAGAGTAGGAACTGGTTCCACTGAACTCCTGCTCCACAGAGATGACTTGATCTGCTGCAGATGCAATCTACTCTGAATGTGACCTACCACAGGAGTTGCATTGTCTGAAATGCAGCAAGAATTACAGAATAACTGCAGTTAGAGAGGCTATTTGATTTCTTGTAGACAGCTAAGCAGTCCCTAATGTGATTATTTTCTGACATGAACTGCAAAAGGAGAAACTGCCATTTATCCCATGACTTAACATCCTCAGAAGAATATATTATACTAACCCACTTGCCATCACAACTAACTAATTAATCAACTAATTAACTAATTAACTTATTTTAACCTTACCTTACACCCAGAGTTTATGACATGAATTAGGTATAAGCCACCATAAGGTTACCACTTACGATAAAAATGTGTATCTTGCATTTAACATATCTGTTGTCTTTGAAGTGATGAGGAAGGCCTCAAAAATAGACTCAGTTGATGCACAAGATGAGTCTTCATATAAATAAATTAAATTTTTTGAGGGGAATGATCTTCATAACTTCATATACAAAGACTGTGAAAGATCTTTTTGTTTTGTTTTTCTGAACTTATCTAACTTGAAATCATGGAATTTGAAATTTGGAAGAGCCCTTGAGGTCAATCTTGCTGCTTCCTATCATCCAAGACAAGATGTGCTTAAAGAGGCCACTACCATGTGCTGAAACTTGATAGTGAATCCTCAAAAAGATGCCTTTCCATTGCATTCTAAGACTTACCATGGTCTTCAGCTTTTGAGCACAGAAATGCTCCACACCACTGGCCTATTTTTACCCTTAGGATACAATACCAGGAAACCTATTATAAGAGTTTCAAGATAGTCTTTCTTCTGAATTTCAATTCTAACTAAAATAAATCTCAATATTTTGTGAAGCTTCTAAATCTTGAGCTTTCTTGAGAGAAACCTTTAGAGAAATGAAAGTCAAAGCATGTGAAATGATACACATTTAAAATAGATGATAAAATTCAGAATAAACAGTAGCCCTTGAACTCCTGAACTGACAACTTCTTCCTAATGTTGTGACAGTGTACTATGGGTGATATTCCAGCTAATGAAACCTTTTTTAGATATTGATATTTAAAGATTATTACATCGCTGTTTTGAAAGCACCAACATATGGATCCTTACAAGAGATTCAGGAGATTGCTGCTACTATTACTACTACTACTACTACTACTACAGCAAAAAAGTTTACCATAATCTCTGCAGTAGTCAAAGCTTAGTGAACCATTAAAAGCAAAACAGCTCAATGAGTCGAGCAGCAGAAAAAAAAATAAAAGTACTTGAAAGCATGCCCAAGGCAACAGCATTTATTTTACTTCCATCTCTTACAGTGACTTTAATAAATGACAAAAGGGTCTGATAATTTCTTTGTTGCCCTCCCTGTTTGGACTTCCAAGACTTTCAGGCAAATTTTCAGCATGAACTCCTGATTTAGCGATCTCCATCAGAAGACTGAAGTCTTACGCAAGAAGCACTGAGTGCTTTCATTCCGGTTTGTCAGATAGTGTATTGAGGATGAATGGCTAACTCCAATAATACTGCTTTTGCATGTATTTGTGTGCAAGTATATAAGGTTTTAACCCATACACCACAAAAAAAAGAAAAAAAAAAAAAAAAAGTGAATTCCATCCAAGATATCATTATTGCAGCTCTACTGCTCTGACCAGAATGGAAGTCCCTTTTGGATGACTTTAGAAAGCTGTAGTTTACAGGTCACTAGGCTTACAAACCTCAATCCAAGTGCTTCCTTAATCTGTTTAGTCTAAGTCTAGCCAACATGCAGCAGGCACAGCATATTTGCTGTTACGATGGATGTAATTCTCTATAAGCCCACTAATAAGTGACAACAGCCATTAGTGTCATCTCGAACCAACTGAAGAAGCTGCCAATGGTTAAGTCTGAGATTTCGTTATGTTTTCTGTGAGCTTGCTGCCATCACTGTTACAACTAGGGGAAAAAAAATGAAAAAAGTGCCTATTCGCTATTTCCATCTCTTAGCATAAACGCACTAGAAAGACTAAGAGAAAAAGTTGTCCTGGTGCCTAGGCTGCCAACTCAATCGACTGGAATTGCTCTGAGATCTTCTAAGGTAGTGAGGCCTCTACCATCCTTGAAAAAAGGGCAATAGATTTCGATGAACTGTGTTACTATAATCACGGATGAAATATGAGTACAGTATTATGACAGTCCCTGAAGTGACATCACCCATCACCTCTCTCAGCCCTGTTTCACACTTCCTACTCGTGATGTTCAGTTCCAGGGCCGAACCTCACAGCGGAGTGGGTGCCCAAAACTGCCAGGAAAGTACCAGGCTGTGGTGCTGAGGGAATAAACTCTACAGAACTCTACAGAAGAAGTCTGTGCCACTTTCTGAACCTCACTCTTGAAGTCCTGTCGCCTAATGAGACAAATTACATTATTTAATACCAAAGAGATGAGGTTAGGCATTTGAGCTTGATCTCTTTTCTGGGGGGTCTGACAATTGTATTGTGGGAACCAGACCTGCTGAAGTATTTCTATGTCTACAGATAATGTAATTTTGGAAGACTACATATCTGCTCATTTTAACTTTTGAAGTTGATCTTCATGTTTTTCTTTGCTTTTCCTATCTTCCTTTCCCTAAGAATTCCTCCCAAGACAAATCGCTTTTACTAACTGGAATCCATACAAATGTACAGCTTATCTTAAAGAATATACCTTTAATCATGTTTTGCAAAAGCCTAAGCTGCTGGAATCAGGTGACACATACAGGAGAAATGAATCATTTTCCAAAGAAAGAAAAGATATATCTAGCTATCCAAGATTCAAAACAAATCTTGAAAACATAGAGCAAGCAGACTCCAAAGTCTCCAGAAATCAGATGGCAAACACAGGAACGCTGGCTTTCCTATTCTCATTTAAAAAGAGGTGATATTTTGAGCTGATCTGCAAAAGTGGAGGGAGCACAGGATGAGATGTGCTGCTTCTCTGACATGCTCTTTTCTCTGGGACTTCACAACCATGGCAATGGTGTTTGATACTGAGGTGCTCAGTTCAGCTCTATTGATCACGTCTGCAGTCTATCATCAGACACAATCAATAAGCTAAGTGGCTAATGTCCAATCCCAGCATGCATCTGGTTGTGCAAGCGGCACAATAAGAACTATTTGGGGGCACTTTCATAGTGGGTTTGTTCCAGGGGAATGACTAGAGCTTTACTGGGGAGCCCCTGATTATGCCAATATTCTCATGCATCTCAAAAAACATGAAATGAATGAGCAATGCATAAGCACCATCTTTTCTAGTCAGTGTTACCCACATTTTAAAGGTTTTTTTTTTCACCTGACTCCTTCTTCTTTAAATGTTCTTGCTTTGATTATCATTTGAAGGACGTCTGAGAACAACATGGCACAGACAGACCAGCTGTTTACAGCAAATAAGTTAAAGCGTGGAGTCATAAGCATAATTAACAGTGAGAATATTGTGCTAAAGCCATTTGCCTGGAAAAAAAAAGACAAGTCTTGGTTTCTCTGAAGCCAAAGCATTCCTCAGAAGGGCCAATTTAGGATTTTACCCCATATATCTTTTTAATTATTTACAAAATTCAACTTACAGACAGCCAGCTTTTTGTCAAGCTTTATATCCATTAAAGAAACAAAGACACATATGCAGACACACAGGCATAAATAATATGAAAAAATATTGCAAGTAAATCTTTCAAAGAGCATGTATTTCAAAATATACAAAAAATTCATGTGTACATTATTCTACCCACAGAGACTGTGTTGTTCTATGCAGTGTAGCTCTCAAAAAAGCACAGGTAGCAAAACTCCATTTCCCCAAAATGCACTTCAATATATTTTAAGTATAAAAACCTAATTTAAAATAATGTCAGCATCTTTTGCCTGTAGAATATAAGGCTCAGCATCTTTAAATTATTTAAGAGGTCCTCAGAGAGTCGGTTATGCTTATAACGTCAGATTTACTCAAAGAAATGGAAAGAGCAAAGCAAAGTGTTGAATAAGGACTTCCTGTGCGATTTTACCAAGTTATTTTTTACAGGCTATAATTGCAGCAGTATTTTCACCTCACACAGTTTTAGCCAAAAATGCATGTTGTATAACCTGCTGATTGGTTTGGGTTTTTTTTTTTTTTTTTTTTTTTTTAAACGCATATATACACAGATATAATAAAAAAGAGACAGTTCATCTGCTGGAGTGAACTGTTCTATTACTCATGAGGGTTCATTCACAAATAAATGCCTTCTATGAAGACTCAATTAACAGCTCACTTGTGCAGGGGTTATAGATTCCAGATACATCTTTTCTTAAAAATGAATTAGAATTACATGAAACCATCAGGAAAAACTGTACCAGACACATCATCGGACATTTTTTGTTCCCCTTCATTGTCTTACGAAAAGAAGGACTGGAGCTAATATTTATAATGTAATCTTAACAGTTTACACTCAAAGAAATAATAAATGTCAGGATATATACTGTCACATCAGTGTCATGATTTATTATTATATTATTACACTTTGAATATGCAACAAAAAATTCTAACTTAGTAAGAGCCATATTACGATAGCTGAAAAAAGATTCTTGCTAATGTTGTCTTTAGTGAAGCATACATTTCTTTCTAGGCACCTCAGAGACCTGTGTTTAAAAGCCGGTGTACCCAAGATGCACTATATTTTCCTGTGTATATGTCACAGGTTAACTGAGGAAAACAAGCAGGCAAATGCCCCAGAAAAAAGAAAAACAAATTTAAAGAAATCTCCACTTCACCATCTGTATTTTATCCACAGAATGGGTTATGGATGTGTAAGAGAGACCTATGCCACGGACACAGAGCTCCCTTTCTTCGAGTATCTGGATTATCTAGGAACTTACTTTAAAGTAGTTTCTAAAAGCTAGAAGTAATCTGAATACTACCTTATGAGCACAAAAACATGGATAACTACTGCTTAAAACAAAATTAGGTATGACATTTATGCCAAACTTACAATAAACTCTGATTGCAGCGCTCTCTCTTCTGTTTACAAGTTCTTACAGAGATAGATATGGCACATGCTATTATCTGTGAAGTTCTGTGCTCTTATTTGAAAACAGAACTTAGCTGATAAATATTGAAAGTCTCTCAACCATTACATAGGCTTACTCACAAGTATTATAAATATTTTAAATAAAAAGTACTCAAAGCAAGAGTACCAGGCACATACCTCGATTTTGATCCTGTGTACATTTGCCACATATTCTCTTAGTTTGGAAGTGTCTTTCTAATAAATGTGATCTTACACAACTGAAGGACTAGATCAAAAAATTCTTCTATGTCCTGGTTTAAAGCTATTCATTTGCGTGGCTGCAATCAGAAAGTCAACATATAAGCAAACAGTTAATCCTTCCCTAAATGTCTTGCCTGAGAAAATCATTCATACAGTAGCATAAGTGCTGATTTCTGCAACAAGCCAGAGTAACACACTGACCAATTCTACCACTTATTCTCACTTCACCTCATCTAGTTTTTATGCTTCTTTTACAAAAAGAGGAACAACTGATCTCTCTTTGCCTTGACAGTTTTTCAGCACTAATGATGAAATTAGCAAGTGCACAGAGAACATCGAACAGAGCTATGACAAGGACCACAGGCCAATTCTTACTTTACCTCCAACCACCTTGTACTGGCACACCATGTACTGTCTGAAACACTCTGTTTGTATTTGAACTAGAGCACAAGCTCCTTGGGGATGATACGCATCGTCTCATTTGCTTTTGAACTAAGCATATTATTGACACTCTGTACATAATAAAAGGGATCGTTAGCATTCATAACATTAATATTTTGGGAAGAGATTTCTCATTAACTGAAACAAATAGTTATCCTTTTATCTAAAACAAAACACATTGTAGGTGTGCTTACATAGTGCCTAAGATGATGTGTATCAGATCATACCCTTTGACCTGAGGTTCTTTAGTATGAGCTTTGGGTAAAGACCGAATATCAAACAATATTTGAATAAAGGACTTCAGTGTTTTGATTCATAGCTTGCCTTGTGACCTGCACACAAACTCAGGTAGAACTATACATCACCTCTGCTGAAGCACTGCAGCTCCCAAGGACAACCCTTCTTTCCAGCAGACATTTGCCAGCCCCCTGTTCTGCAACTTAACTCTTTTCCAAAGGAAAGTACCAAAATAGTATTTTCAAATGGGTCTGAATACCATGAACAGCACACTCAGCAGAAGTAGCGCAAAACATTACAATGACAGAAAAGAGTTGAGGCTGCTAATTTATGATTTTAAGAATTTTCTGTGCCACAGATGGAATTTTTCTCCACCTCACTTTTTCTTAAATACAACTAATGAAGTTTAGCAAGTATCTTAGGCTCAATGAGGACAAATATAGCCAATACTTTGGTTTGAAAGCTAATTGTTTTATCTGCTTAGGGATCCACCAACCCACAGCTGCCACAAAGTGCAGAGTGCAGACAATGCATTCACCACTCAGTTCTTCATTCTTGTGCCTTAGCTGGCACAAAATGGTGGAATTACACTAAAGCTGGCACTTATTTATATAGCTGAGGATATGCCCTATTCAGACATGTTATGTTCCAACTTCAGCTTCTATAAGGTCTCATCTCTTACACCTGCTGTCAGTTTGCTGTCCACACCACCGCCTTTCCTGGAAATGTAAAAAGAATGACCTCTAATTTTAGTTCACTGGGAACAGTGCTCAGACAACAGAGACGCTTATGAAATAAATCTGTGGTCGCTTTATAAAAACCTCATTTTTCAAACATTTCAACAGGGATGATTTTAGTTGTAACTTCGTTGGCTAAATTCTGTAATGTACAGAAGAAAAATCAGGGAAGGTACAAGATAGAGGTGATCAGCAGAACAGTAGTATTTTGATTTATTCTACTTATCTGGTACTCTTGGCTTGCTGTTGTAATTTTCATTTTCTTCTATCAAAAGAGAAGAAGGTTCCTATTATCATCTGTCAATACACAACTTAGATGTATCTTCCCAATGCAATGTATTACATATTTCATATTTATTTCTGTTGTGATTTTAAAATTCCGGAACCTAAATTTGAGAATTTATTCAAAAAAATGGCATAATAGGGCTAAGAAGGCATACTAACTCTTTCAGCTCAGAAATGGCACTTGAAAAAGATTGCATAGGGTATGTGGAGCTCCCAAAATGTGTTTACAATGTTACAATGGCATCCATCAGCACTAAACTTTCTTTCTATTGAGATTTTATTTTTTTTCGTTTGGTTTAGATGCATTCATTTTCGTTTTTCTCTGAATAAAACAAAAACATTCTTGGAGACATCACAGCAACAAAAAAGTATTTTTCATGATAAAAGCTAAAGCATTTAGAATAAGAAACAACACCCAACAAACAACCAATGTGAATCTTGGATATCAATCTATTTTTAATCTACTTTTCAGGCTGTAATTGAAAAATACCTTCTAATCCTGGCTCTAAGATTTATCTTGAGTTTACAAGACCTATTCTAATGACCTCAAATCACAGGACTTGTACTGAAATACACAACTAAATGTTTAGTGAAAATTACTTACATCATTCTTATTAAAATATTTTCTATATTCAGATGATTTTATTTTTAGGAATCAGCCTAAAGTAATCTCAGAGAGTTTTACATCACATTCCTCAGAGTTGACTGATTTCTTGAACGTACATATGACTGCTAGGAATCACCACCTTTATCAAGAAGTATCATGCATTGATATCACAGGCTACAGAGTATGGAACATACTCCTATACAAATAAATTAGGAAGGCAATATTTCTCTACGCATAAATATTCTACTCAACTTCACCAAAATAGTGTGCCTACGCACACTCAATGACTATATACACAGGACAATTTCTACACCTTCAGACATTCTCGTAAGTTTTGCATAGCATCCCTGCTTTCATTTTATAATAGTTAGAGGGAAAAAAAGTCAATCCACAAAATATATCCTGAGCCTCTTTATCTGAAGCCTCTAAAGCTATTAAATGTCTTCTACCCCTCACACCAAAAACTTCTATGTTAAGATCAAACCAAATAATAAATTCTCTGAAATAAAGACACAGGCTCACAGGAGTATTGAAAGTCTTTTGAAAGACAGAGGAGATAAATTGGGTCTTCAAATCCTTCTGTAGCAGACATGTTTCATTCAGTCCTATCCATAAGCACAGCTCAGTTTAAAAGTTTTTTTTTTCTTTTTTAATAATTGCCGACCTCAGTGGTGTAAGCAAGAGAAAAAAAAAAAAAAAAAGCATGTATTTTTCTCAGAATTCTTGTGTGTACTTTTTTCAATTCAGTCAACTTGACTGAAATGAGAGTAAGCTTTTCTTCACCTGTCATTATTTCCTTTTACATGAATCTTGGAAATCACTCATTTGGACTAATAGTGAGTATACAGTCATGCTTTAAATGTTCTTAAACACAGTATTTATGAAATATCAGAGTGTGCAACATATTGAAGCAACAAATGGAAAATGCAGGACATATTCCCATGCTATCTGCAGCTCCATAATTGTGTGGGACAAGTTCCATAATTCAAACTTCATTGCAGATGTCACTAAGACTGAAACACTGAGTCTATCAGCACCTAGATCTTACATCAAATTTTAAATCATGGTGTCCTATCAGTACTTAACTGCTTTGTACAGCTGCAGCTGCGACTTTACATAGCTCTACAACTTGTGTGCTTCTTTCTCAACAACATGAAAATATTAGTACCTGGCCTATTTTCAATTTGCAGTATGATTACTTTTCATAAAAACAATATGGCATACAACACAGACAATAGAAAATACACTTTGTGCAAAACCTATTCTTTTTGTAAGCATAAGAGCATCTTGTTCTGCATAACACTTTTGCATTCTATCCTCAGCCTGGTGAAGACAACAGGATATTGAGACTGTACATGAATTCTGTTAAAAGCAATATATGGAGCCCCACACTTTTCTTGAAAAGAAAGACGCAGAAATCAGATACAGGAAATAACATCCACATAGGTTTATCATAACATAATGGAATAATTTTTAACTCAGTGCTACCCAACCTTATATTTTTCCCCATACCTCATTGTAAAAGAGGATTAGAGTGCCACACACTCTAATCTAATTGGCACATTTGGCTCTCAGTTTAGACCTCATGATCTGATTTGAATATCTTCAAGGGAGCCATCAGGTGCTGAACATTTTGAAAATCTGCCCCTTTTTGTGCAAGTATCTATTTGATCTATAGTGCTATCATAAAGTTCATTATTTTCTTGTTCAGTGAATTGTGCCCCACTATCATGAGCCCACCATATTACTGATTTCCCTTAACTTTTTCAGGAAGTGGACATCTTTGTTAGCCTAGGGGATTTAACTTCCATAATAACATGAAATGTGTATTTGCAAATGAAAACAAGATGGTCAATATTTCAAATAATTTTAGTAATACAGGAATTTATGCTGACAGTAAAAGCTATACTGAATTGCTGCTCAGACTATTTTGAGAATATCTCTATTACTAATATGACAAAAGATGACTTTAATAGCATCATAAACCAGAAACATGAAAGCATTATTAAAACCTGCTTCATAAAAACTTATCAGCCTGTTATCAGTTCAGACATGATGAAATTTCAAACTAAACACACTGGACTACTTCATACACATTTAATCAGCAGTGCTGTAAAATCAATAGTAATGGATATTTAATAAAAAAAAACAGAGAAAAGGATTGATTTTGCTAGTATAGACCACAGTAAATGTTATAGAAGAGAAAAAAAGACATGCCTTCTAATAGATAGCCATATATTTTTTCCTCCAACTATTACAATGGTACATTTGTTTTGTGCATTTCTCTGCCCTGCCATTTATGCTTGGAAGCATAATTTTGTTTAATGTATTCAATGAAATCAGGCCCTTTATACTCTGGTGTACTTTATACATAAAGGAACTACTTTTTTTCTACATTACTTATTTAATTTTCTGCAGTTTAGAACACTTACTTTACAATTTTAATTCTTCCTCCTGCAAACTGCATATTCGATTAGAGCAAAATATGAAGCATTTGAAAACTAGATGTGACTTCAAGTAAGATATGAGACTTTTTTCTTTTCTCTTCTTTACTTTTTTTTTAAAGGATGTGCCTTAATGAAATCTTAGGGACTTCTGGAGATTTAATTTCGCCTATAGGTAATGGATTATTAGTTTTGTGTGTACTTTAAAGTTTAGGATATCTCCACCATATGTTCCTTAAAACATATTTGGCAACAGATATTTCAAAAATACAAACCAAAGTCTAAGTATCTAATGTACTATTGAACATAGTTCAGAGGTAGATCTGCAAATAGATAATTCCAAAAATTACAAGTTAACAAAAGAAGAAAGCATCCTATAGATGAAAAAGAAAACATTTTGAAGTATGTATATCTGTTTGGAAGATCAAGATCTTGTAATGTACTATCTAATCTTATATTAATGAAACATTTTAGCTAAATGGCAAATAATGTCCAAATGCAAAATATTAAAACATGCAGATAAGATTCTGCAAGAAGGAATTACCAGTTCTTCAGATATATGGATATTCATATATATATGTATCTTCACATATATAACTTGCAGACATATTGCTGGTTAGAGAATGAAAGAATACATATACCTTGCACTTCAGTGGTTAAGACAAACATAATCTGCTTATGAAAAATACTGAGGCAAATGTATGAACTACTGTTTGCATCATATTTGCATGTTTTTATCTCTTTTCCTCCTTGATGAAAGAGTTGATTCTGTGTAATGGTGCTTTAGCAGCAAATGAGGAAACTGAGCCACTGGACTCAGGCAGATGGGAGACCACGGAGCTTAGACAAAATGGGAAGGAAAAATCTTGTTCTAGCAAACAGAAGGTAGTCAGATAGAAATTGCTAGCTTGAGGAGCCATTTCAAATCTACATGGAAAGTTCATAGTGTTCTTGAGATAATTTAGTTATGACAGATCCAATGGCAGTGATAGGTAGATAACAATTTACAATGCCATTCTGCAGTGTTAATGCTGGAAACTAGTTTAGTTTTATGCTCACCGAACTTAAAACTCTTGAAAACATTTTGAGCTAAAAATCATTGGTTTAAAGTGTTTCTTACTTCACAGAGTTTGTGTTTTATTTACAAGTCTGGAAGTGGAAGACTTCTAGTTGAAAGGTCAGTATGAATAATTCACAAGCAATAGACAATAAAAAGTAAAATGAAAAAAAAGAGTGAAATAAAGTAGAGCCAAAATTCTTCTTCTAAATCATGTGCTCTCCAGCAATTTTCATTTTCATTTGAATATTTTTTTTTTTTTCATCAGGGTCATGGTGTATTCTAAAAATAGCAACCCCTATGGAGCAACTTGGGTATCCTTGTCCACTTCTGAGAGGACGAGGCATAATCATTAAGTTAATGCAAACAAAAAAAATTTTTTCTTCATTTCACATTTCACTGGAATCCTTCGGGGCATTCATTCTGTAAGAAATGGCTTTAAAATAGGGCAAGAAAACCATGTAAGTGATTTCCATAATCAACTGGAGTTGTTTGTAAGTTAACATGAGACAAGTTTAGGCTGCAGCTGCAGAAAAAGTCAGGTATTCATTTGGCTTTCTCTTAAAGGTGCTTGTAGAATTAGAGATAGCAAAAAAGGGAGATTTCATTTATTGATACCCAAGTCTCACTAAGGGTGATAAGAAATAACTTTTTGAGACAGCCATTGCCTCTTTTCCTATTTACTCCTTCAATAACTCATTCAATAAGGCCAAGACAACAGGAAACGTCAAAACATACATAGGATTTGTCAAGTCCACGAGACAGGAGTGATTCACATGGCAGAGGCACAACATGCTGGTGAAGTATTTTCCATTACTCCCACTAGAGCAAGCCAGAATCTGGAGTAGAATTAGTAAAAGCATCAGCTGAAGTATGATACTAATGAGTTGAGTGTCCTCTTAATGTCTTATCAAGTAACTCAAGGTGTTTAGACACTTTATTTAACAGTCAAAAGAGTTAGAAGATACTAATTGTTTTGGCAATTTCTTGGGAGAAAGCAGAAAGCAACTCTGCCACTGCTGTTGTGATTATAACAATGTCCACTTTGATAAGAGAACAGAACACTTATCATCAATTTGTCACTGTAGTGGAAGGCCATTCAGCTATGTATTTGTACCAAATCCCTGAGGAAAACATGAATCATCATTATTTAAACACGAAACATGATCATTAATGTACTTATATCTGATGTGAATTTGTTCACCAATTGAGTTTTTAACTGTAGTTTAAGCTTTTACAGCATCCTTGTATGATAGTGATTTACTGAAATAGTTTTTGGAAAAGCAACAGACATCTGTATTTTAAAACTTACTAATTACGATGAGATGATTAAAGTTTAGACGGTTTATAGAACGTGAAATTCCCAAATCAGGAAACTTAATAGAGTGCCAGAATAAATAATTTCTGTTTTTTAATCCTCCCAATTTAAGGGCAATTTTGATAATGGAAATGAGTTAGAAAGATATGATGATGGTCCATTGCCTCTAGAATATCTAATCTGTAAATGAAATAGTCCTGTAACCCCACTCACAACACAGTTTCCTGACCAAATACTTATGAAAGTTGTTGAAGAAGCTGTTACAGTTAGATGACAAAATATATTTTAAAACGTAAGAGAAAGTTTGAGCATACTTTCATTTTTCTCATTTCCCTCCCCTTCTCTATTTTTACAGCTTTGAATGTTAAACACAATGCTAAAATCTATGCTCAAACGGAAATGTGAAAGGAAGCACAATTCTAGTAGTATGACTGAAGTGTCATAAGCACAGGGCAGATCTCAGATGTCCAAAATATGGGCCACACAACAAACACTCTGTACGAGCAGCTTGAAGGCACAAAATGATCAAGATATGACAATGATTATCTTTTGTCCATAGATCAACACCATACAGTACAGCTGTATCTCCACTGTCTTGAAAACATCATTGGCATAGACATTACAGAAGATAAATAACAGACAAGAAATAAAGCATTCTGTCATTCTACACTTTCAGTTTAACACAGTACGATCCAGGCATCAGCAGTGCAGCCTTGGATTTAGCCTGAGCTCCTGTGCCAATGAGGACTAGAACAAGGCTTTCTCTCGCTTCATATCTCTACTCTTGCACTGGACCTTGAAGGCTGCAGATATTTCCTAGACTCCTCATTAAAGCTTCATGCACATAATGGGCACAAAATTAAGCTACCCATGTATAGGGCATACCAAGTCATGCACTGGGACATTATCTGTTCATATAGCATGACATTCTTCCATGAAGAAGCATAATTGTGAGCAGAAGTTGAAAAAAGTTGGGGCATAAGGGCAAAGTTTTGGAGGAAGATAATCTTTCTGAATGATCATAACTTGTTCAAATGGATTTCCTGTATAGAGTCAAAACAAACAAACAAAAAACAAACAAAAGAACTAAGCAGAACCAAAAATACCTGCCGTAAAATTGAAAAATTCTCCAAACAGTTGTACAATTATGAGTAGGTGACCAGATGGCTTGGTGTAGTCCTCATTGGCACAGGAGCTCAAACAAAATCTAAGGCTGCACTGCTGATGCCTGGATCCTACCATGTTAAACTCAATGGTGATCATTAGTTATAGTAAGCAGAAAAGTCGAGTTTCTAAATGAAAAGCATAATAAGTAGGTTAATCTTTTAAGATTCTTTTTGATATACAAGAAAAATCACAGAGGCCAACAGAGCGGAGACTTACAAAGAGACCGTGAAGCATAAGACCATATCAGCATCTAACCCCAGCTGACATCGTGCTGTATAATTCCACGGAGCCCCATTAGTCTGCACCAGCCAGAGAAACAAGTAAGAACAGGCAGATGAGGCCATAGGTAGGTAACTTACTACTTGGTGAGTGAGGCCAGACTGCATATTTTGCTCAGTTTCTGTTTCCTGTGTCTGAAGGCCCTCTGAGTGAATTAAAAGGGGTTTGCAATGTTTGCCTTTATAAGAACTCAAAAAGCAACTCTATCAGCATTCCTCCAAGTATTTGTAGAATATGAAGTGGTCATAGTTTCTATGTCACCTTTTTACAGCAAACTAAATATTCTATCAAATTAACTACTTGAATACTGAAGTGTGAGACATTCAAAGTTGAAAAACTATGTGCTTGCATTTTTCCAGTTGGCTAATGAGTAAGCTGAGAAATGTTTCAAATGTTTTTAGCTATTAATTATATTTCTAACAGTATTTTGGATCAAACACTCTGCAACGAATTTGTGGTTTGATTTCTTTTTTAGTATCATAATTATACATTGTAAACAACTTCTCTTTTCCCTAACGTATGTGTAACTTTATAAAAAAACAGAGGGGAGGGCTGGAGGGTGGGAAATGAACAAACAAAAAAAATGAATCTATTGAAGTAGAAATTAAAAGAGATGTTTGATATGATAAATAATGACTAGATAATGGGTTTCACTGGGATATGGAAATACATTCCAGAAAGAAAGTGAAAACCTGTGTGAAGGCATTTGGAAAAGGACATCTGCCTCCTGGTTTTCGTTCCCTCCCCATCCTTACTGTTATCACGACCAGGCCAGTCCTTGGGACAACCCACAGTTGACTCAGTTCACCAGAGAATCTCTTTAGGAATCATTGACTGGAGAAGCAGCTACAAATAGCTTGTTTTTTTGGGACAAGAAGTAAGCAAAAAAGCAGAAGATATTCCATGTATTTAATAATTATTGGGAAAAAAATGAGTGCAAATTAGAGACACTGATGACATTTCATGAAGATGCCTCTTCACAATATCTACTTTCATTCATACCTATTAAATGTTTTATTAAGTGTTAAGTGTTTATTAAGTGTTAAGTGTTTATTAAGTGTTAAGTGTTTTCTTTTTATTACTGGGGTATGCAACTGACTATTGGACATCTAACAACTTTTGTGTTAGATACCGTCTACAGTTTTGTCATTCCATGGGAGAATATATATTTGTGAACCTCAAGAGACTACAGAATACATACATCAGGTGTTTTCCTCACATTTCCTATGAGAACAGCTCTGGGATGAAACTTTCCACTAAAAACATGCATGTGCAGTAATAGTTGCATAATATAGTGTAGTAACAGTGAACTATAAAAAAAACCCCTTCATATTTAAAAGTATATTCAATTATTATTATTCTTTTTGGTTGCCACAGTTTGTAAGCCTACCTAACACTTCTCCAATGCTGATACCATGCAAAGAGGATATGCCATTCATGATACTATGAAGGGGAAAAGAGACCTCTGATAATAATGTGGAGGCTTTGATTGTTTTCTGGTTTCCATTCATGTAATATTTCTAAATTTACCTAACTGTTTAGTTTCTTAACTAGTAGAGCTTGGTTGCAAATTTTTTTTGCACATTTAAAATCATGGCATTGTAGTAAATCTGCGAACTAACAAATACCCTCTGCCCCTTGGATTATATGTAAGTGTAACAGAAGAATGATTCAGGCAAAAACTGCATAGCCATTCTATGTCTCAGTTGGACTTTATTAGATTTTGGACAACTCTCTGGGACAGAGTCATATTTGGGTTGACAGAAATGATAGTGGAGGACATGTCTGTGCTAATATCCCTTCTCCCTGTGATGGGAGTTCTATGCCAAGATAACCTGATGTAGAAAAAAAAGAAAAAGAAAGAAAAAAAGAGAAAAGTAAAAATCACCAACATAGCTATCTTGTATAACAATAGATGAGAAGATGTGTATGACAGATTTTTTTTTTAATTATTCTGTGATTTAACAAAATATAATGTCACATGTGCCCTTAAAAGTGAAATTTAATGTTTAGACATTAGAAATTTAATGTTTTTAGATTTAGATTTAATGTTTTTAGACATTAGAAATTTAATGTTTAGAGAAAAAATATTGTTTTTTAAAGTCAGGTACATACCAAGTTTTGAATTGCTTTCAGCCAAAGCATTCAATTTTTTTTAATTCTTTCAGATAAAATTTTTATTATTATGAGGTTTTAGTCTTTCACCAGGAAGGCGAATATTAATTATATTTTAATATTAATGTGTCATGCTTTTTTTTAAAAAAACCCACTTTATCCTGTCTTGTGTACAGCCTCTTACAAAGGACATCTGCAAGCCTATTAGTGGTAATGGCTTAGGTAGAAATGATGGTATGACCAGAGATCTGGGCTTACTAGATATGAAAGACCTTGTTAATGTTTTGCTTATCTACTGGTTTTAATGCATGCTTTTCTCTTCATTTTTTATCTTTGAAGTTCTTGAATCACACCTACAAATCTATTTCAGTAAAAAGGAGGTAGGTGAAGTAAGGAAAATGTTTATTGACCCTTTAATCTTTCATTTCTTTAAGAATAAGTATCTGTTTTTGCTATTTCTACCGAGTCCATTTCATAATCAATTACAGAACATTGCTTCATAATAGCACAAAGAAACTTATAAAGGAAACAGGAACATTACATGGTCCATCAAGATCTCCTGTAACTAACCTTGGAGTTTTTAATGCAGTTCTTCCCATCCTAAGCATCCACAGCTTCAAATTAAATCAATTCATATATCACCATTTATCATCTTGGAAATCTAGCTCGCAACTGTACTCTCCAATTCTCTCCTCCAGAAATGTGTCAGAATAATTCACACTTGCTTCTATCACTGTCTTTGACAATTTGTTCCATTATTCAGTAACCCTCTGTATAAAGAAATTCCATCTGAACTGCTTATAGATTAATCCTTTCTTTAACATCAATCTATTATCTCTGTTTTTGAGTAAATTATTATCTCAAACAGTGCCTTGATGAAAATCCTGTTCTCTGCCTTCAGGATCTTACAGGGCCTAATTAGGTCCTTGTTCTACTAAGATTTATGCCCTGTATATATATCTTATTTCAGATATTTTAAACTCTTCTTTCATCCACTAATGGAGAATATGTAGAAGAATATCAAAAGTGTCCCTTTTTTTTGTCTTTTACATGGAAAAAAACCCCTATATTTCTGGAAGAAGAAATATATTCAGACTATAAAGGGCATTGTTTACATCAGTTCAGCAAGGCAAAACATCTAAAAAAATAGTCTTTGTGGCTTGACATGACAGCTCTGGCCCATGAGGAGTCTCCTGACTTGGTTGCTATCAGTGCAATCATGAAGAAAGGACTCTTTCAGGAGACACCCTTCATCTGCAACACTTGCTCTTTCCTGTTTAGATGTAGTGGTCTGGCACAAATACAGATATTTGATTTCATCTGAGTTAATATTAACGGAGCACTATAAAGATTTTATTATGGCAGAGGTTTCATCTTTCTGTAGTAGAACCAGCAATTTACTACTCTATCCTTTTCTGAGCATACTCTACTTGTATGTCTATATATTTCTGTGCTTCATCCAGATGTCATAACAATGAGCACTGTGGGGGAAAAAATCAGTAAGTAAAGCACTCAACACAAATATGGATTAATAGGTTAGACTGATGGGCTGCTTAGAGTTGCGTAAATCTATCTCTATATATTTCTTCTGCTCCCACTAAGACCTTCATTTGCTCAGATAGCTTCTGTGTTATATTGGTCTTGATTCATCATTATTTCATAAGCTGCTTTGGGAGATTTTCAGACCTGAAGCATCTACACAAAGCCAAAATTTTTGTATTGCTTTAAAACCTGTAAAATGATCAGTCTGTGGACACGGATGCTATATTTGACAAACTTCACAAAGTTTATTTCTGTGTGTGACAAACCTCAGAGATTTCTGACAGTGTGATCTTGTCTCCTTTCATAGTATTTCATATCGATACTTCACTTTAAATATAGTAAACCATGCTATTGGTACTAACACCTACCATTAGCATCTCCTTGAAGATGTCTGATGTAGAAAACACTTAGGCTGGGTCCTGTGCTAGCTTTTGCTTGTCTTGATTTGGTAAAGACTTGTCGTATGTTCCACATACAAATTTTTGATATCTTCCAACCTGATATAGAATTTACATTTTTTAATCTTAATTTTAGGATATAGTCATGGAGATGTTTGGTAGAATGAAAAAATTGGAAATTTCCAAGGGGCAAATCCACTATGCTTTAATCTGGCATTTTCTGTTCAAATTGCATTTTTTAAATGCATATTTTATTTGGTTGATCTATTCCTAAAATTTTATTGTGCCATGACACTGAATTTCTGCTTGAGAGATATGTTTTATGTTAAGTTTCTGTAACTGATAAAAAGGCACAACCCTCAGCAAAATAAAACAAAAACAAAAAAGAAATACTTTCCTGAAAAATCCCAATGCTGTTAACTACTTTTTCTATTAAAATTAGTACAGAAAATATCACATCAGACCTCTTTATGAATATATTACACCATAGATAAATATCTTATTGTAGAGACCTTGTTTCTGTGAATTTGCCCCTCTGTGTGATTCATTCACTAACACTAGTACCTAGAATAACAGCTGCTCTCTTTACAGGAGTGGGTGGAGATTAGAGGTGTGTTAAAAAAAAAAAAAAGGCATTTTTGTCCCTGAAAAAAAGGTGGATTAGAAAAAAAAGCTTTATCCTAAAAATATTCCATTCTAAATTCAAAATATATGTTGCCAGTAACCCAGTTCCATAAGTCAAAAATCTGTGGAAGTGTAGGAGATGGAAAAAAAAATTAAAAATATTTTTCCCCTTTTTGATCAACAACAATAACAAAGATTTATTATGCTTATGCCTCTTGAACAGTAATAGGTTAGAATTTAAAATTAAAGCACACAATATAAGATACAAAATACTCTTATTTCATTTAAAAAATCTGAAATTAGTATTTCTACAATAGCTAAACTATTGTCAATGCTTTCCTAAAAGCAAAGTTCATCAAAAGTCTTCACTTATTAAAACCTTATTTTTAGTAAACTCATGTTCCACAACAAAATAAGTATATTTACCTAAAAGCAAAATGTCTAGGTTAGCACCTAGAGGAAATATACTGGACTCCATATTGTGGGATGACAGACAAATATACTTTGTACAATAGCTCAGTAGTTCCTCAGTATGGAACACAAGGAGAATAAACAAAACTTCAGGTATTTTTTTCTTTTCTACCTACAGTACTGAGAGTGCACTCCTGTTTTCTATGATCTTGGACAAGTGTTCATTTCCCTGTTAAATGGTGATAGCATTCTCTGCTGACATATATATTTTTTTTTTTCCAACTAATTTTATTTTAAACATTTGTAAAACTTCATATTTTTTATGAAGTTTTTTATGTCTGTGCGTGTCTACATAAACAGCTAGCTGGATGAGGGGCAGTCATGCACTTTTGTAAATCCTCACTGATGTTTATGTTTTCAGCATCCTACTCTAATATTTTATATTTGTGCTAAGCTGATTTCTTTCCCTTAATCCCTTTGTGAAGCTCCTTATTCAGCAATATACTGCAGGTCTTTTTAGTCCTGCTGTGCCTATTACTAAATAGCATTTGGTTTTGCACACACATATTTTTCTTTTAACACTCTTCATTGTCCTTAATGATTGTCTCCCCAGCCCATCTCCCTTTCTGATTTCATACAGTCTGCTTCACAATCTGTTTTATAGCCATTGTGCAGCATTGTCAAAAGATCATAGATTCACATTTTAAAAAAAATATAGCCATTCTACAAGGTTTTAACTTTTCGGCAGCAAGAACCTAACATAAGCCTTAGTGAATTTTCTGTCTTGAGAGATTCCACTTTCAAGGTCACTGCTTCCCACTTTTCGTTTGTCCATTATTCCCAGAGAGACCATTGAGCTCCCTAGCTATATGTTCATGTGTTCACACATTACAGTATGAATACACTGAACTGAGGGAGGACTCAGTGAAAACATAATCACACAATCCAGCTGAAGCACTGCTAAAATTTAATTTTGAATCAGGATTTTTCAGAAAGTTCTGTTAGCAACTAGCACTTCAGAGTTTAATGTAACAGGGTGTGTGTGCGTGTGTGTGCACTTGTGTGCATGCATTTTAAGCTTCAAAATTCTGAATTTCCTTGGTATTAGAAACATAAATCTGTTTTCACCTTGTCTTCTGTGCTAGACATCATGTCTTTAACATTTACGGATTCAATCTGGGATTAAATTCCAGAATAGAAATTGAATAAATACTTTATCAAAGAAGAAAAAAAGGAGAGAAATGCCAAAGTGAGGAAGAGACAATCTATACTAACAGGAAAGAGAGAAAAAGCATAAATAGAAATTACATCTTCATTAGAACTAGTCTTGTAATGGTGAAAATGTTTCCAATGGACCAGTGATACTGAAAGTTGTCCCCTTTTTTTTTCCTGGTTCTCATATGGAAGTTCATGACGTTGATCTTACTAGGGCTAGAAGAGAAATAGTTCTCCTGTTCAGTAGGACTCTCCTTGATCTACGTAGATTTAACACTAAAAACATTTAACACTAAAAAGTTCATTTTACTATAAAGTCTTAGCACTGAAGATAGAAAAAAGAATGGATCCATGCCCAGCTGACACAATTCTTGCAGTCATTAAGGCTCTACATTAAGTAAAGGTGGGAAATTTGCCTAAAAGCATAAGCTTCGGTATGAGTACAAAGGACAAGACAAAGCTGTTTGTCCAGTCACAAAGCTGTTTGTCCAGTCCCTTTTTACCTCTATTTCCAGAGGACCCAAAACTCAGACACTCATGTTTACTTGACAGAAATACGTCTGGGAAAATAAGAGAAATAAAGCCTTGGGCAGACTCATGTCCAACAAATGTTTTGGCTTATACGGTTGATAATTCTTGGCCTGAACTCTTTCTGGTTGACACGTAACTGTGACATTTTTATGCAGATTCAAATGCATTTTGACATAACCATATTCTTCAACCACAGTGCAATTCAATTACTGCAAATACGATTCTCTAATATGCTCCTATAAATGGTGAATCCCTCCCTACACCCTCATGTCTCCAGATTATCAAAAAGCAAAGGAGGCATCACCAAAGAAAAGCTACTTCTGAGTAGTTACCTGGAATTATCCTTTTCCTTCTTAAAATCAGACTCCAATTTGTTCTGTTTCTGCACATCATATAGGGCAAAAATATATAAGGCAAAACATTAGTAAAGCAGTGACATAGAGTACATAGGGTAAAACTGAAGGATATTTGTATTCCCTCTATTCACTGTCCTGCCTCTGCACTAAGTAAAATCAGTTTGCAGCCCAAAGGTCTGATCCTGCAAGATAGAGAGCATCTTCAGATGTTAAGGGTCAGACTTGCAGCATTTCATAATAATGTGCTGAGCACTTCAGTGTAGGGCCCTACAGAGCTGTGAAGAAGTATTAGCTTTCTTCCCAACATATTTATTTCTTGCTTACAATGAGCTTTCTATCACAAAACAAATCTTAATTAAAGGCAAAGTAATGAAAATCAGAAACATACATAAAAAACAGAAAGCAAAAAATGTATGTTATTCTGTGCACAAGCTTCCAGTGCAGCAGAAATATTAACATTAGTATTCAGATCTATGGAACAGAATGCTATTATTAAAGCAACTGAAGAGTTTTTAATATTATAAATATGTATGACTTCATAGAACAGTAAGGAAATATATTCTGCTGAAAGTTCTCCTAATGCTGAATATTTTAATGAAACTTACTGCATTTTTGTACAAGTGCTATAAATTACCCACTTTAAAATTAGATAAAAACTATTTGAGAAATAATTATGGGTATATGTTCATTAGATTGCAGTTGGAGGACTGAGAGATAAGGGCATTAGGTCAAGTCTTTCAATTTGCCTCCAGATACTCATTTCCACTATAATGCCTATAAGCACATTATGGCAACAGAATCTCAATGTTTAGAGAATTCTAATTCATTCCCACTCTCTCACTGTGAACCAGCCATTCGTAGACAGTGCATGTAAAAATACAAACACAGAATCTGAGCATACTCAGCTGAGATGCAGCGCTGTCATCCTTTCCCTTGCACAGCTCCTCTTTTGCTTCAGGGAGAGAGGTCCTGTCTGCTGAAGCCAATCAGCATGCAAGACTTTACCAAGCAGTTAGTAAATGTTGATTCAGACTGCAATATTTACTTAATAATGGCATTGCTTTATCCTTGCTTTTAAGTTAATCACAAACAATCCTCCTCCACTCCTTGCCAGAAAGCCTCCCTTAAGTCCATTGCAAATCATAGACATAATCTGTGTAAATAATTAATCTGCTTGAATCTTAGTCTAGCAACACCTGCACCAACACTGATTACCAGATGTGTAATTGCATTTCTCTTGTATTTAAATAGTCTTGCCTTCGCATTCTGTGGAAAAGAGTTCTCCATCTCCCTTGTTGGTCAGGGGCAGGCTTTCTTGACCTCTCCTTGGTTCCCTGATGCAAATGGGCCCTGAGATAAACCGACATGATGTCAAACTGTGAGGATGCCCCTTGTACAGCTTCATCTCAAGTCAGAGGTCAATGCTAGTCAACACAGGGATCAACCAAGGACAAAACAAATCTCTCACATGCTCAAGAGTTAAGAAGAGATTCAGTTCCACAGATTTGTTCACACATTTGGGAACACAGATTTGTTCCCCTTTCTATGGAAAGACAGTTTTAGAGGAATCTTATTTCTGCCATCTTGCTTCGTCATCCAAATGATTGTTATTAGTACTCGGCATGATATAGGTGTGGTATCTTATATGTAAAACACATTCACAAAACATGTGCTTTTTTTAAGCTTCAATTCTTTGGTTTGACAACTGTATTTTACAATATATAAAGGGAGAAATTCACCTTCAAGCAATAGGCCAGTAAAGACTTTAATGATGCTTTTGAGTAATTTCACCCTGCTTAGCCTCTGATCTTCAATGCACAGATAAATTCATCCACTGTGCAAAGAATAAACTTTCCCTAACACTCTGTGTTAAAACAGTACATAAAAAAGGTTTTGCTTAGTAGATTAAGGAATTGTTAACTTCAGTCATGAACCTGTCCAGCCCACTGCTTTCATTGTGTCCTATTTCTGTAGGGTTTTTGCTATTTTTCTAAGCCATCTGGTCTAGATAGCTTAACTCACAAAAGTGCTGACAATTTTTTCCTGAAAGGCAGAAGCACAATAAAGCATGCCTTCTCACATATGACTATAAACCTTCTCCATATCACATTTCTCTGAAATCAAGATTTCCAAATTAATTAAAAATTGCACCTTGACTTTAAAGATTGTTCTAGATTCTTTTT
>PTEX01000087.1:878757-891821 GCA_003342815.1 Eudromia elegans | reverse complement strand
CTTCCTTCCTTCCTTCCTTCCTTCCTTCCTTCCTTCCTTCCTTCCTTCCTTCCTTTCCTTCTTTCTTTCCTTCTTTCCTTCTTTCTTTCTCTCTCTCTCTCTGTGTCCTTCTCTCCTTCTCTCTCTCTCTCTTTCAAATGCCATCATTGACATCATTGGTGCTATTATTTGAAAAGGATGCTGGAGGAAGAGAGGAAATATATGTAGTTTAGCTTTGTCAGCTGGACCTGCAGTAAATATCCAGACAAAACTATATACACATGCATCTTTGGAGTGTTGGTTTTTTTTCCCCCCCCTGCACAACAAGACAACATAATGTCTCCTTCCTTGGGAGAGAGTCTCACCTTAGGTTTTGAATTAGCCAAGTGATTGTTAAGTAAAATTTTAATGCTATGTTTTTGCTTTGTTTTACATCTCCTGCCAACAAACTAGCATTAAGAAACTTTTTTGCTTTAAATTTTATGGTTTTTTTTTCAAAAAAAAAAAATGTATTTTTGTGAATGCTCTGTCTGGAAAATAAAATTTCAAGGTCTCTGAACAAATGGCTGGCTGCTTAATATCTTACCTCTGAAGGTGTGCCTCTACAGAAGTCAAATGCACCAATTTGAGAATAGGTATTATCCTGAGATATAAAAACACAAACCAGTGCATGCTGGCAATAACTGGTCACTATAAGAAAGTGCATCTTCATTTAAATTCCTCCAATACCTATTGGTATTGGAATTCTACATAAGCTGTGCCAATAAGATCAAATTTTGACTTACTAAAATCAGTAAACAAGGCTCTGTGGGCTTACACATCAGTGGGAATAGTTATTTGAGTTTGGTGAGACTTGCTGTTAACCAGCTTTCTTCAAGCAAGAGCATGTTAACTTTCTGAACAAAAAATATGGTCATAGTTCTTTAGAAGAAGGTCTTCTTGATGGAAGAGGAAAAACATTTCAGAGGGGGAAAAAAAAACCAAAGAAAAAAAGAAAAAAAAGAGTGCTAATGCCAAACATTGAGCTTGTTACATTAATCAAATGTGTCACTGTTTACAGTCTTGGATGATAGCCAAAGATTTCTGAAGACTTGGCTAGAAACTGTAAGCAGAGTGCTGTGAAAATGGAGACAGAGACAGTGTGCACATAAAATCCCACGAAGTTCAAGAGTGAGCACTAGGACAGAAACCAAACTTCAGAATTCAGATAAAATTTTCATTGATTATTTTTAAGATAAAAGTAATTTAAAATCATCATCTATCACACTAATTTTGCATGTATTTTCATTCAAATATTTGAACTTTGTTAAGGACTTCTAGAAATAATAGTGAATAAAAAAAATGCCCCATCAGTTACTGAAAAATATTCACAAACATCCTGAGTAAAAGCAGCAATAATTCTTCCTTAGCTCCAAGTCAAGGAAAAGACCATTTCCCACAAGTTATCAACTAAATAGAATGTCACATTACAACAGGATTCTAAGAGTGGACAGTTAGGCATTAAGAAAATTACAGTACAATTTATCTCACAGTTTTATTTTCTTTATCCTGAATACCTTGTGAATCTGCAAAGTCTGTGACTGATAAATCTGAGTCCTTAGTTTTATTTAGTGCCTAGAGCTGCACCACATTCCTTCACATGTTTATGCAATAAATGAGGTAAACAACACTATAGAAGGTATCAAGCCATGGTGTCTGCTAACTTATTTTTGAGATGAACTATTTGAGCTCACATGGGCAAATAATAAGGTGTCTTGAAATACAGAATGTGATTTTGGGTGTTAACCACTTTCATTAATTTAATTGGAACATTGCTTCAGTTGGTCCCCTTTTAGCCTCTGTGACACTCAGTTAAAAGATTTACTAAGGAAATAGTCTGAAAAATAAATCAGGAATCATACCAAAGCTTAAATAATTTAGAATTTACATTTTGCTCTGAGAAAACAGCAGTATCAGTCAAGAGCTTTTTGTCATTTGAAAGTGCATATTCGCTAGTCCTTCATTCCAAAGCCAGCTTTGACTGCTACAGGAGAGCATAAGAGATTCATTATGGAAATCATAGTAACCTGGATAGATGCTGGCCTTACAGACGTCAAAAAAGGCCTGTAGCAGCAGAATTAAATATTTGGAGCTAGATTAAAAATTAATAATAATCATAGAATTTTTCAACTGAATTTTGTGGACTTTAACTCGATCCCAGAGTGAGGAAGAACAAAATACAGAGCGATCAATGTATATAGCACAAAATCAATAATTCCCTTCTATACTTATGGATGGCTAAACTTTAAGCTTTAGAAGTTTAAGCTTTAGAAAAGTTCACTTTTAGAGTATTTTAAAAGTACCTTTTAGCATCTGAAAAGATATAGATCTTGATTTAAAATTTACCATGTCTTACATATTTTTTAATGACAACACTGTCATGTTAAGAATTTAAAACATTATATTTCACAGCTGTAGAAAGTACGCTGAAATCTCAATTAGCTCAATTTTAGCATAAATTGCAAAAAGTGAATTTGATTGCAGATCTAGAAATTCAGATGAGGTGCAGCTTATCCTGGGCAGATATCTGCTAAGGGATTTATTCTGTTTGGAGATCTTAGACTAAGAACAATGATGAACAGGACTTTACTGATACCAAAGATCTGCATTCACTTTAGCATTTTCTCTAGGGAAAAAAATACTTTTTTTTCCCCCCTGCAGACAAACTTGAAAAGCAAAAATAGGAAAAAAAGGAAAAAATGAAAGGAAAAAGTTATTTACTGTTGTTTGATTGAGAATTATATGAACTTACATGAATGTAAAAATATGTATTTTATTATGCAAATAAATTAACTGTGATTAATAAAAAATACACAGATAAGTGGTAGGATTACAGGAACCATATTTTACCTTATGTTGAGTAAAATTCTGGAATCCTTCCTTTTCCTGGTAATACGTTTTAACTGTGAGTAGGACAAAAAAATTAAAGGGACTAGTTATGAATTAGGAAATGGTTTCATGTTAACTATTAGCACGTATTATATAGCTCCTGCTATCAAGTCAGATCTAGGCCAGCAGGTTAGATAATCAAACTTCTTGTGTGATGACACATGAAAATGACATAAAACTAGAAATATAAGTGGGATATGTATAGTCCAAGATATTATGAAGACAATAAATAAATGAAGCTTCAAGAAAAAAATATAAACTTCATCTCCACTGGAAGGAGATGATCTGGAACTTGATGACCTTATGGAAGACTACAGTGAAGGAAACAATTTCTAGTTGGGATTTGTAGCTCTGGTTACCAACAACTGTGCAAAATACTGAATTCAATTGCAAAGCAGAAAAACAGCTATGGCTTTGGTGTGTGTTTCATTTATCATTATACATTCATCAGAAATTCACAACAAAAACATCTTTTGTCTTTTCAAAAACATTATTTAGAAACACAGATGCATTAGAATGAGTTTGAGAATGCTGCTGAAGTTTTTTTAAAAATTACTTTGGGTGTGCAAATTGTCCACCTTGGACTTCATTTTAAACCCATATATTCTTTTTCTAAAACTCAGAATTTTCAAGAAACATGACCTTGCTCCATTGTGAATACATTTTCTTCTTCTGTGAGCCAAATGAGATTTATGGGCTGTTGCTAATGAGGCCTACAATTGTCTTCTATTGTTTTCTAAAAGTAAACCAGCCATTCTTATTGCATATTAATGTAAATTCTGCAAAAATCTTCTTCTCACACTACAAAAACATAGATTAAGCCAACAATAAAATTTTATACCTTCAACGTCTGAAATTATATATTTCTTATTATAATTATTATTATACAAATGTGCAATATCAGCTCTTTTAATATTATGCAAGAAATAGAAATAACTGCAAAGAGCCCATAGAGTGATATGCTTCCAATTATTTTTACAGTCATGGTATGATAAGATCATAGCTACATTTGCAAGTGAATGTAACAGGAGCAGATCTACAGAATGAAAACAGTTCTTTTCTTGAGGATCTAGCAATACTAAAAATATACTGGAGAGTTTTGCTTTTAAGTCACTGATTTGTGGTCCATGCACTAAATTCCTGTTATTGTCTGGCAACTATTAGGTGTGATTCAGAAATATATCTTCCAGTTTGCTTTCATTCCACAAGTATCCAGTCCATTTAACCTCAAGTCCAGGACCAAGACTTCTAAAAAATCTTTCTATGTAGAAAAATCCTAATTAATTACATCATAATATTGTTATCCTCACTGCTACAGCGATTCACAAAATATCTTGACCTACTGAATACTGTAATTTATGGATGGTAAAGGCAGATGCTAAAGGATAAGTACAAAAGTAAAAAAAAAAAAAATAGAGGCAGTTGTGAAATTGCTTGTGTATAACTATATTCTTGTATGCTAGAAATGCAGGATAAAACTAGAAAAATCAAAACCACAGCAGCATGGAAAGAGTGTAAAAAATGGAAAGCAAAAGACAAAATAAAATGTGCAAGAAATACTATAGCACGTGATCTATTATGAAATATGTGCCAAAAGTTCTAGATCTTTATAATTCCATTTGGATGACTCTATCAACTCTTTAGGTAAGAGAAATGACATTGACTTTTGCATCATTAGTATCAACCATCAATTATCTGTGTTATGGCCTTTTCTCCCTTCCATGAATTCATTTCTCACATGTGAGCAGATGCATCGGATCTGGGATCTGCCAAGTGACATTACACAAGGTCACGGGTCTGGGATTATTCCCTTAGCCCTCCTCTGAAGTTGGTCAAGCTTACAAAGACACTGCTCTCGTCAGCCTATATATCGGCATAGACAGTGTTTTCAGTCATCTCAGTATAACACCTAATGCAGTAATATAACTCAGAATAATTTACTATTCAATAGATATTAGATTACTGACAGATCTGAGAGCAATAAAAAATCTTGCAAGGATAAACCTACTTTAAAAAAAAGATTGTTAAAATCTAAGCAAAACAAACAAACAAAAAAGAAATAATGATTTTTTTTCAAGTGAAATTTGAGAGGTTATACTGCATCATGCAAAGCAGAAGGAGTGTTTTGACCAGGTCCTGTCTGTGAAAAAACATGTTCATATGCATGTGTGTATATACATATACGTGTGTGTAGGTAGAGGTACATATACATATATCTATGTACATATATAAAGGCATATACCTCAAATATATATATGTATTTTTAAATGGTAAGTATTTATGTTTGAATAAATATAACATTGGCATATGATAAATTCACAGTTCGGAAATTCACAAAAATCCAAAGATGTAAATAATAGGAAGTTTTTATTTTCTTCTTGATTATTCCTCACTTCTTTGAACCATTTCTATATAGTCTCACCCCTTCTTGCTACTACCACAAGGGTCACCTTGCATTGTCACTCTCCCACTCCTCCTGTTTACTCTTTTTCTGGTTTTGTCCCTCTTTTCCAATGAGAGTGTCTCTTTCCTGCTCATAGAAACATTTCCCCACCTTCGCGCGGATCAAAACAGTGGTGTGGAGCACAAGGTTTAGAGAGGCGGCTTGACTCCAAGTGGTAGGAGGCTCCAACTCCGGCTTTGCCGCTGGCACTCCAGCGGCTGAGCCGGTGGAAGGAGCAAAGCCCTTATCTCTTCCCCGCAGCTGCTGGGCTCCTCTCGGAGAGCAGAGACGCCAGCCAGCAGCACTCTTGGCTTTAGGGACCGATTTCCTCTCCCTTGCTCCCTGCACAGCCTAGGTCAGCCTGAAATTGCCTTTCTCCTCTACCCACTGCGATACCTACATATACATATAATATGCAGTAATAATATATAAATATATATACACACATATGCATGAGAATAGAACTACAGCACGCCTTGTACCTGTAGGTGTGTAAAGAGAGGTAAACAGACATATGCCCTTTCTCAGCCTGTGTGCATGTCTTCGCAGCTGTCAAGTGCATGGGCCTGACTTTATGCAAGCTGTAAGAGAAACTGAGTTCTGGCTCTACACATCCCTCTCAATACCAAATTGTAGAAAGAAAGGCTTTTTCACCTAAACTGTACTTCCATTTCTCAGCAGCTTCAACTTGGACACTTTTTGAGGATGTGTTTTCTCTGGCAGTGCTCTTTTCACAAATAGCCCAGTTACTAAAGCTCCGGAAAACAAAAAAATAAAAAGATAGTAGAAACAGCTGGCTGTTAGGTGGATCTTCTACATGCTGCCTCTAAAATATTCATATATGCATAGACTAGGAGATGAAGACTTGCAGTCATCTTTTCTAGTGACAGCACATTCCAAGGACAGTTAAAGGACAAATCTGAGATTTAGAATTAGCAGCAATGTGTTAAAACAACTGTGGCTCTCAGCCCAGATTTCTGCAATAAAGTTAATTGATTTAGCTAGTTAAGATAACACTTTATAACAATAGTAAGTTAGAAAAGGTAACTGATGGAGACATGTATTCATATATATTTTTGTATGTGTATGCATGTGTGTACATATGAGTTGGAAAAAAATGTACAATTGATACAAATATAAAATCATTCCTGCACCGTTTCAGGGATGTAGCCAAGGTTGTCCATATTTGAGGTTAAAAAGGTATCCAAAGATACTGAGGTTTTATATTCTACTTCCTATCAGGAGCTTTTGCTCTCACCTGCTATCCCAGCTCAATCATTAATTACATAGTACTGCATGTGTGCAAGTATTGTAAACAGCCAATTAAAGAAGGCAGCTTCCCTGCTGTCTTCTCTAAGTTGCTTAAAACGGGTATGTGAATATTGAGACCAGTAATACAACAAACAAAATAACTGCACACATGGGCAAAGCAAAAGCTTAAAATTAATGCAGTAGCAGTTGAACATAATAAAACACAGAGGACAGGGAAACATTTGTTAAATAGTTGTTTTTAAATTGAAAATATATCTTTCAATTATTTATTAAATAGTAATTGACCAGCTAGGCATGTAGACAGGCAAAAGAGATTAAAGGGAGAAAATAAACACAGTACAGCACAAGACAAATGTAAAGGTTAGTACATGTCTTTCCATTGACTGTCTGGTTTGGTCTTTTCTTTTTGCTTGTTTTGACATTAGGTTTTTTTAATGTCAACATGTTTAATGCTTCAGGAAGCAGAAAATTCTTCTTGGGAATCCAAAAGAAGTAGTTTAGCTCATATATATACCAACCCATTCATTATATCTATTCCCCTCACAAAACCATATCTGGCCTCTGCCAGATGCAGATATTAGTGTGTTTATATGTATATATATAGGTATATATACACATATGTATATGTGTATGTATGTATCTGCACTGTATACAATGTATACTAAAGTATGTATATATATTATGTGTATTTTGATATATACACAATATTTTAATATAATATATACACATGTGTATATACATGTATAAAGTATGTATGTGTGTGTGTATATACATAAAAGTATACATGTATCTACAGTACAAAATATATATGCATATATATAACTCTTTCGTATGTTATTGGTGTTACTTTGCACATTACACAGACTGGTCTTCAAATCTGAATGAGGAAAATGGTGCTAAAACTTAAAACTTCATGTTTAAAACTCCAGTGAATCCTATTCCTGTAAAACTTACCAGAGTTAACAGACATAATTGAATCAGTTACAGACAATGGGTAAGACACTACAGAGAGTCAGTGGCTATAAATTTAACATTACAAACATCCTCACAGTGAAGACAGATGTATGATACACATGAGTGAGCATTTTTGCCCTCTAGGATTTTTTTTTTTAAAAAAAAGCTTGTTTCCAATTCTGTTGAAAAAAATGAAATACTGAAAGGTCTTTTTACATAAAAATGTAAATATAATATTTTTTATCATGTTTAGAGATAAATATTTTTCAGTCAAATAATCTTGTTTAAATTTCCTTCAGTAAAATTAATATACACTTCTAAGACTGAAAAACATTCTGAGCAACACCCAAAAAAATTAGACAAATATTATAGCTCTTTAAAAGTGTTCAACAAAGAAGTTAACAAAATAATTCATTATTTGAAATCTATCTTTTTTAATGAAAAGAGTAAAATCATCTTCATTAATAAGAAGATTTAATTAATGAGGCATCCTGGTGAGTTAGACTATATCCAATGAGTTGCATATATAGTGCACTGACAATTTTTGTTGGCTTAAGTTGATCTTCCAGAAAGGTCTTTCTTTTTGAGAATTTTCTGCTAAATATTATTTTTCTCTCTTTCAATAAATTTTGAAGCATTATTTAAGTACTGCTTAGTACAGGAAAAAAAAGATTGTTAAAATAAAGACATTATTGCCAGTGTGTAGTTCTGCTATAGATTTTCACACTTCTGATGTTTGATCCCACATTAGAAAAGTAATTGAAGAATGAGAAACACAGAAAAGTGATTCAAGCTTTGAAGAGGTTAATTTGCAGGAGAAGGAGGTTTTCATTCAGGCATATCTTTGATGTTTTTTTCTAAGCAATGTATCCATTCCTGATTTTGCAAAACACACTCACACGTCAGAATGTATTCTTTAATCTGCATTTATAAGGAATGATCTTGTTTAATTATACAGAGCAGTAGCTGCATATTCTTATATTCAATATGCCATTAGTTTTGATTCTTGTTTTCTGAATAATATTTGCTTACTTAAATGTAAAAACTGAGAATATGAATATAACACATACCTTTGTCTACCTTTTACTGGTGTCTGCTAAGTGATTTTAAATAACTGATTTACATAGAAAGTTATCTACAAGTAGCATATAAATAGTACAGTCACTGATGCTTAGGTGAAAAATAGAGATATCAAGAATTCTTTGATCCATGCCGAAAAGACTACCAATATGAATGGGCTAGCTGGAGATATTATTTCATTCTAATAGTCCCAGAAGAAGAGAAATACAAGTAAGCCAGCTAGCCTCCCACTGAAGCCAACAAATTAACCAACCACACAGTGGAACTGAGGTACTGAGGGCCAGAAATTTAGAGAAGGATCTAAATGAGAAGGCAACAAGAAAAAATGTGCAGGAAAAGTCATTGTCTTGTGAAGGACTCTAGGAGATGAAGGAGTCCAGGAAGACTGGGATAAAAGGTTGCATGAAGGTCTTTTCTTGCTTTTAAGCAAGAAAATTATTATTTTCTTATTTTTCTAGAGGCTACCTCTCTTTGTGAACAACTATGCCTGCCTTGTAGATAAACTAAGACATAAAGCTTAGCCGGTAATAATTACATATATTTGTTCCCTAGTGCAGCTAAACATGTAGTACTTTCTCCTGAGATTAAAAACTGACACAGTACCTGACAGTTTTTAAAAACTCTAAGAAGCTTAGGTTCAAACCAACAAAACACTGCGTAGGACTTTCAGATATGAATGGTTCACTCATTACCTAATTTCTGATGTTCGGTTTTCTTAGTTTCTCTGATCATCACAATCCAGCATCAGGAAGAACAAAAGTAGATTTGACTTTAAAATTATCTTAGGAGCAGCATTCAGTTTGGAAAACAAACCTAGATAAACTGAGAATATTTAATGTAAATCCTCACACTTTCAGTAGAAACTCAGAATACTTGGAAAATCAAACCACCAAAAGCCTCCTTCACACATTCCGGATAAGGCAAGACACTACTGCAGAAACAAAACAGCCTGATACTAATCTGGCATGCCTTCATTTTTAAGTGTTTGGACATGTAGGACTGAGCTGTCCTGCAGAAGTTAAATGAAAAGACAAATGTGGATAGGATGTTCAGCACTCCAGGTGAAAGGCTATGCTTTAATTTGGCAAAGTGTGTTTAAATTAGGCCTTATAGTAGGTCGGTTCCCCATTATTTTGTGCCATTAACTTGGATTTAGAGAATACTTTCAAACACCTTCACTTGTTAAATCTTTCACAGCAAGCTGATTGTCTCCCTAGCAGAAAACGAGAGAAGAAAAATGTCAAGAAGAGCAAGGATTATCTTAACCTTGTACTACACTGATCAGAACTCCGTTCGAAGTCAATGATTGCAAAACTTGTTCAGAATAACCTGATGACTCAGTCTCCCAGAATGCTAATCTTCAAAAATCAGTGCAGAAAGAGAGGAGAGGATTAAAGCCAATTCATTTGTAATGAGACCCATCGTTAAAGGCTGACCACAATCCATTGACATGAGATGCTGGCATGTGTAATTCCTTTTGCTTTAAAAGTTTCATTAGTACCGAGAATTTAGAATCATTGTTCTGTCATTACCTTTCACCTGCTATTTTCATTTTATTCTTATGACTTAACTAACTTGTTAATAAAGCTCTCACTTGTCTGCAGATAGTGATGCTGTAACTTCAATTTTATACAGACACCATTTTTTTTTTTTAATGAGAAGAGCCTGGCTGCAGAGCCTCTTCATATTATTCAGTGGATTTTTTCCTTTTTAATACTAAAAAAGACTATTTCATATTGAAAACCTGCTTCTTCCTGTTTTTTTAAGGTGTAGCTCAGTAGCTCTGTCCGATGTATGTATGTATGAGCCAGAACGGGCCCATACGTTCTGCTGATGGCTGATACTTCCCTTTTAAAGACCAAGTTCCTAAAAGGATTGTGAAGGGTCTATTAGTCCTTCTTTTTTTTTTTTTCCAATTTCCTTTCATTATTTTTTATTTTTAATGAAGGCAAATAAAGCAGTTTTTCAAATAGCTTCTGTCCTGTTTGGGTTTAGTTTGTACTGTTTGTTCACCCACTGAACATTACTGCATTTCATCTCCAGCCAAACATATTGTTAATCTATTTGGGGGTGGGGGTTGGCAATGGACACCCTATGTGATTAATTAGCTTAAAGTATGTGCTAAAAACAAATAAATAAAGAAACAACAATGCCAAATTATGCATGCTTCGCATTCAGTTAGTCTGAGCAGCAAAATACGGTCTGGAAATGCACAGATTTCTACCGAGTTCCTCCTTTTATACACAAGGGAGTAATTCTCATTTCAGCTGCACAGCATTTTATTTTTATCATTGAAACTGGGAAACAAGCTGGCAAACATTTCTGAATCTTAATTAACCCATCTAAAACAGTCCTGAAACATGCTAACTTACCATTTTTAGTTTTCGTCCCCCTCCCCCTCTCTGGTTCACATGTATTCCTGTATATACAAATACATGTTTATTGTATTTATGGATATTTTTGCTTAAAAAAAAGGTAGTTTTAAAGTGAATTAAAAGGAGCCAGAATTCCGAGAAATCAAATGTGAGTTGTATCATCTTCAGAGTAGTTAAGCTAATCAAGAGAGGCCGCTAGACCTGGAATTCAGGTAATGAAGGTCTCCCACATGACCTCTGAAATCTGCTCTTTCCATGTATGCAGGATGATGCACTAACAAAGTACAGCTATTAATTCTAGTATCTTTTAAAACCTAACTCTCCTCTTGAGTGTTACATTGCAATTCTGGATTTATTACTACTACATAATAGTACAAAATGACTGTAATTACAATTACCTTTGCTTTCAGTTTCTCCTTCTCTCACAAGCCCTCCCTGTGAGGCTTTAAAGCAAGATAGCTAATAAAATAGATGACTGAATGCTGTAACATAGATGTCATATGACAGGTCTGAAAGCATCAGCAGCAAATTGACTACTGGGCTACACAGTTATTCTGTAACTGAATGGATGAGACAATTTGTCCTGACTTATCCTTGACAGTATTTAAGCTGTAAAAATACTAACAAATTATACTCAATCTGAAATTATAATTTTATGGCCGTGAGATAGGATTAGTGGAACAGATTTTTGGTTGTATGTTGTCTGTTTTTTGCAGGCTGAATTACAGGCTTTGGAAAAGATTATTACTTTTTTAGATGGTATCTCATGAAATTTTTTTTCTGCCTCAGCTGAGAATGACAGAGGCAAATGAGAGGAAGAGGGGACAGAAAGGCAATCAATAAGAGAGAGGAGGAGAAGAAACCACTTGAAGGCAGGTGCCAAATATCTGTAGCACAAAACATAGACTCTTGCAGTAATGTCATAATTGTCAGCTGGAATTAGCCATACAACATGTAAAAATAGCCACGTGACATCTGGTAATCATTTTTTTTCCCTAGGCAAAATAGAAATTAAATGCTACAACAAAACTGAAATTCCCATGCCTGGGAGTGTGATAGAACAAGTACATACCACTTGTTAGCAGAGTCATTTCTCAGGCAAGTACCCCTATATTAATCTAACAGAGCAAATTAAAAAAACCTTACATTCCAGAAAGTGGTTTACTTAGGAATTTAAGGGAGCTCATAAAAAGAGTAGGATGTCTTCAGTAACGCATATGTAGGGACTCCTGTATCTATAGGCCTGACTACATTTCTTTGGGCTTCAGCATGTACTTCCTGTCCTGTTTTGAAGCTGCTGCTGTGACAATGTTTTGCTGTGCAGAGCATGAATGCCAACTCTTAATTTGAAAAACCTAAGATTTAAATTCGATTTCATTTTACTTTTAAACATGCTAATTGTCAGATGATAATATATGCAAATTTCCCTATATATTTCAAATCTATGACACTATCTCTGCATCTAAGCAATAATACATTTCTTCATTTTGCTAGAATGCATAGTGTCTTCAAATATCTCCAAGTATCTTCTTTATATTTGCTCACTTTGCTAGACATGAGATGACTTGTACATTAATTGATTTATACATTACTTTTTCTTTTGCATTCAGGAGAAAAGAATATGATGGCAAACATGAATAATAAAAAATAGTGATGCAATCTTTCAATTACTGACATTATAAGCATCTCATTAGGTAAAGACTATCTGCAGGATGTACCTGAGAATCTTTAGTGCAGTTGTACTATGCCCGCACTTTATCTGTAAAGGCTTTCCAGGGAATAAAACCTTTTAGATTTACTCATGCGAAATGTGCCATGATTAAGTGCTCTGACTGTTTTAAGCAAAATAACTGTTCTATGAGTGTCGTTCATATCACTTCTTTCTCAAGCAGTTACCCAGCATTATACTCTTACAAATTGGCATGTGCAGTTTTCTTTTTTTCTCTTCCTTCCTTCCTTCCTTCCTTCCTTCCTTCCTTCCTTCCTTCCTTCCTTCCTTCCTTCCTTCCTTCCTTCCTTCCTTCCTTCCTTCC
>PTEX01000087.1:858485-878517 GCA_003342815.1 Eudromia elegans | reverse complement strand
TCCTTCCTTCCTTCCTTCCTTCCTTCCTTCCTTCCTTCCTTCCTTCCTTCCTTCCTTCCTTCCTTCCTTCCTTCCTTCCTTCCTTTTTTTTTAAATGGCACCATTTGTCTTGTCCTTGTTCAGTATCCTATTGCTACAAACACTGCAAAACAAGCAACTGTAGCCATTTTCCTTGAGGATGGCTTCTAGGGGTGACCATGCTCAAGCACATCTACTGTGATAGAACCTCTTTTTCTTACTGTTCCCACAGCATTCCTCGTCTATGAGTATGACTGGTCAAGGCATGGCAGATAAGAAGCTCTGTTTCAGCTCTTAGCTGTTCATGCTAAAAGCAGTGTGATGGGTCCATGCACTGCTAGTCCACAGAATGTCACAGACTGCTGTTAGCATCTGCCTGTGTAAATCCCAAAAATTGGGATTACCCACTTCACTCATTTAAAACAGTACGGATGTAAAGATTTTCCCGTTTTCTTTGCAATTCCTTCAGAAACACAGAATTGCAAATTTGGTAAAATCGGAATAAAGGTCCTAGATTAGTAGCCCATACTGCTTGCTACGCTGTAACCTCATGAGGACTGTAATTTCCACATCTCAAAAGAAATGTGTGACCTTGTGTGCTCAGTCTTATTCCTGTGATTGGAAGGTGTCTGGTCACGCTGCACTGATTGTAAAATAGGTCTTCAATGTCCTACTGTACTGCATTGGATAGGGCCCTTTCCCACAACTAACAAAATAATTAACAAAGTGCAAAAAATACATAATATCTTGTTTAGAGTTAAATTTTTATTTGTTTTACTTGGCTACCATATTCCCAGTAGCATTATTTCATGGCTAGGCCTTTTCAGGATGCCACTGTATAGATACAGATAGATTGATCAAAAAGCAGTGATAGTGTAAAACTATAGTCCCCTACTCATAATGAAAGTTTTAGGGAACTATAATATTCCGTGCTCTTTTAAGGATTACACTTATTACATTATATGTCAAATTCTAAGTGTTTTGATGGAAAAACCTTACAAACCTCATTCTTTTTTTCCTTAGAAATTCTAGCCAGAGCAAACAGACCTGGAGATACATGGGCACAGTAATTATGTTTTAACCGTCAGTTAAAATTTTTAGGCTATGACACTTACCTTGCTGCATTTTCAACGTGAACTTTCTTATCATTATTTGCAATCACTGTTTGTGCCAAGAAGAGGAATAAGACAACAGCAACAGTAACACCACATAACAACCAACATGGCCAATAGGCCAATATCCTACAGTGAGGAAGAAAAAAAAATCAATACAGCAGGAAAATCTGCTTGAGATAAAGCGATTAAATAAAAATACCAACAATATGAGATATAAAAATACCTTCCACATTTAACTATCAATACTAAACACAGTTTCACATGTTTCAGAGACCAAAAAAATAATAACAAAGCTTTTCTCAAGTAAACATAGTGAAATTGAAAGAAGAGTAAACTGATGGAAGAGCTTGCTTGTGCTACCTTTACTCTTCAAGTTATCTCATGAACAGTCGCTGTGATTACGCTGTGATTACAGTCTGGCTGAACCGTAATGGTGTTAGACCCGGTATCATAGGTTGACTGTGCTGCTTAGAACTTGGAGTCAAAATTAGATTTTCAAAGTGAATTCAAAAAATCACACAGTGTGTTCCCATTGCTTTTGACAGGATAGAAAGAAGATGTCAGTCACAGTGCAGTGTTTGAAGGGGCTTGTATGTGTGCCGGGAGGGAAGGGTGTTGTGCTTCCCTTTGAAGACTCCTTCCCTTTCTGACTCCTGAAGACTACTTCAGGCTGGCATCAAATAAAGAAATGTGCAAGACAACTGCTCCCTCCAAAGAAAACCAGCAGAATAAAGGATGCCAAAGAGCTTGATAAATTAATTTAAAATTAATGAACATCTTTGAAATTTACATGTCAGAGATCTTTTGAGTTACATATCATACAGTAATACCATCACTAAAAACATAGTATCTTGACATAACTGTTACAGTTCTTCCCTAGGTTGCACATCCTGGTCTCCTCCAGTGTGAAGATTCATTATTTTAAACAACAACAAAAAAACCCCATTTTTCACTCTATTAAAAACAGAAGGTATCTCAGTTATTAGGACAGTGAACATTTTTTATATATACAATGATCACTGTATATATATAATCACAGACCTAACCACAAAACTGCTACTACTGCACAGTATACAGCTATTTAACAATGAGATTTTTGTATTTTTTAAGTAGGAGAAAATCTCAGCAGACCAAATCCAAACTTCAAAGATTTAGCCATCTTGATGAGAATTTGGCAGTGTTTTGGGGCCACTTCTCAAATGAGAGAAGTGAACTCAACCTCATATCACAAGGCAGACATACTTGACCATGTTTCTCTCTAGGAGCTATCCCATTACACTAATGTGTTACAGTATGCGAGTTAAAATTTTCCAGTGTTTTCTGCTGTTTACAATTCAGCACACCTTATATGTTGTATTCTATTGTTTTACTGATATATAAATACTGATATATATACATATTTCAGTTAGCTTGTATCCATCCAGTCAGTAGTAAGAACACACACAGGAAATGTGTGTGTGTGTGTGTGTGTGTGTGTGTGTGTGTGCGCGCGCGTGTTTTCAAAATTTCAGCTTAATTGTGACAGTCAGGGAGTTACATGATTTCTATTCATCCCTTACATCTTAAGAGCCCTCAGAATGTCTCTTTATAAACTTGTAGTGTTTAACAGCGATAAGGACGTCCATTGCTTTCTACTAGCCAAAAAGACCTTCCTTACCTTATTTTTGGGGAAATGAAGTTTCACTAGAGTATTACTGTGCAGGAACATTTGCATTTCTGCCAGTTTATGTGAATGCTATTACTGAAGAATCCGAGTAGACTGTATCTGCTTGCCATCCAAAAGTAACATGTCAGTGGCCACACTGAAGAAGAACCAGGAATTCAGGTTCGACTATCCAGCTGGATGGAGCAATGGTGGCCACTATTATCTTGTGCTCCTACAGAGCAAGAAAAACAATCCTGAGTAATCTGATATTGCTACACAAAGGCAAATGCACATGCATTTGTAAATGTGATTTGTGGCAACCTACCTTCCACAGAGCAAGAAAATTTAATCTAGCAGTCTTTCCTCAGGCAAAACTTTATCAAATTTGGATTTTTTCTTGAATATACAGAAGAGCAGCAAGTACTAGGTAACTCTGCTATTATGTTCATTATTTCAAATATCTTAAAACAAATACTAAGACCACATAGCAGATTTAACAAAACAAACCCAATAATAAATATTGGCAGACTGCGAGATAGTCTCGGCAGACGAAATCTGACATCTTTTTTAGAGATGATCTCCAGTTCCTCCTCTGCATTTGCTTTCTGAAAATCATCTGAAATGCAGCGCTGCTTTTTACTTTATATGAAATGCCCCCAATGACCTCGCATTACCAATTTCTTAATATTCAAGCTGACAGATGGAGCGCTGGGATTTGAACCAGATACCAACCTTCTGTTCACATATGACTGGCTCTGCGTTTCGTGAGAGAGCTCTTTGGAAGATGAGTCCTGGTGAGTATTTCGGACCTGGTTACATTTTTGTCAGATTCGTACCAAGAAATGACACTTTACTTGGAATTCTATTCTGCATAGTTAAGCACACTTTAAAAACTCACTGTCTTCTCCAATAGTTTAGATAGCTAACTAATTCAGTGTTTTGTTTGTTTGCTTTCTTTTGATATCCACTTCCCCTCTCCAAAAGAGATATAGACCATTCTGTATCAAATGTAAACCTACTGAAATACATGCTTTCTCCAGGAACTTTTTCCATATAACTGTCCACTGAGTCTTTTAGGCCTACATACCACAGACTGAAAAGAACTAGATTTTTTTCTCCTCTCTCAGAACAAAAAGGCTGTCTTGCTCCCTGTATCTTCCGTGGCTAAGCAGCTACTCATGTGAGCAAACCCACTGCAATGAGATAAACTATTTGAAAATGCAGCCTTTTTCTGATGTGAAAGAGCAGCACCTGATACAGCCCTGTGTAATTTTAAATTTCTGCTGGAAACCAGAACATCTAAGCAAGGTTTTATTTAAGGTGAATTAGGTAGAATTTCAATGACTATTTCCTGAAACATGCATCTCAGTAGCAAAATGCCATCACATTTCAAAAGTATCTTTAATGCTGTTCTTTGATGTCTCTTTGAACAGACAGGAAAGAACTATTTTTGTTATCATTCATCATACTCAAAATGTACCAAGTGTCAAGCAAAACACACAGAATCACATAGTCAGCTATTTGGCTTCTAATAGATGACTGTAATTCTGATACTTATGAAGGCTCTATGACATAATGTAAAGGAGCTTATTAAAACAATAGTTACAGAGAGATAAAGTGGTTGGCATCCTTCTTCCCCCCTCCTCTCCTTGCTCCCTTTTCCTCTTGTCTCTCATAAAACGTATGCCGAAAGGGACGACTGTAAAGTGGAGCAGAAATGCTCCCTCAGTTGGGACTGAGAGATCAGCTCAAGTCTAGGGGCAGGGATTTAATTCAAGGCTCCTTTTGTTGATAGCTGCTCACAGTACACTTTGAGCATTTAGTACCTTCATGCCTGTCATCAGTCCTTTAACAAGATTGCGGTGCTCTAAGCAGAGCCAGACATCAAGCTTTAACAGCATCACAGCATGTAGATTAAAACACCCAACTCTTTATTTTTACTGACGAACAGACACCTAGCTCTTCGCCTACACAAAACCAGAAGTCCCTCCGACTGACTACACGGGCACATGGATCCTGGCTCTTCCTCCAAACCTTCTGCCGCACTCAAGAGAAGGACAGACTTGTCCTGTCACTCTGACAGCCTCCTCACATATGAGTATTGGGTTAGGATGCCTATATTGGCATGGTTTATGTTGATGAGACTGAGCAATAACCTTGCCCTTTCTCTTTGGCCCTGTTAGGCAAAAAGGAATAAAAAATCAGTCTTGATAAGCTTAGAAGAACATGGATGTTACATTCTTCCAAGCATATTGTCATTCCTCCTTTCTCTGGAGATCCTGTGGAAAGTCTTTTCTGAGGATCAACAAGGTCAAGAGAGGGAAAAGGAGGGCTACAGGAATGGATTCAGCACAAGTAAAGTTTCTTATGCCATTTTACCAATATTTCTGCTCCTAATGCTGACAGGAGCCAAATGAATCAACATTTTATGGCTCCCTTTTACGATTAAAGATTACAATTAAAATTCCAAAGAGATGCAAAGGAAAAGGACCGGTCCCATCACTGGACATAGATGTAATTTCCTGAGCACAATGTTTTCTTTTTCTGCCTTCCACTGTTAAAATCTCCTCTGAGATATGTGTATATGTGCTAGGGAAACTATATATAGAAACAAATAAGATCCTTAATATTCTGAGGAGATAGTTGTGGCCTATAAATATGGTACATATTTAGAAAGTACATTGCAAGTTATTCTGTCATCATATAAGGCAAAAGCTGGGACGAAACAGAGAAAAAAGTTGTCAGATTCTACCTCAGTTTCTACCTAAAGATTCCTTCCTAAGTGATACCAGCATGGTGGACGGAAGGCTTCCTGAAGATCTATAAAGCCACCAGCAACTGCGGACACTGCTGCCAATTGAGCCGCTTGGTAAAATGTTAACATCTCCAATACTGAAGTTAAATCCACAAACCTCACACACACGGGGCTAGAACTGAAGTTAAATCCACAAAATTCACCCACATGGGGCTAGAACTCTTTATGAAAGCATCACAAATTTTGCTAAGATCTTCCAATAGATTTCCTCTCTTTTCTACTAATTAAATGCTACTTGGAAGACCAAGTGTGTAAAATAGAACATAGTTTCAATTCTGATCTTTTCAAAGTTGCCTCTGATTTGTCAAGCAAGTTCTCTCTGTCCTGCAGTTTTTCCATTTCATTCTCAACTCAAAGGCAACACTTTTTTTTTTTTTTTTCCACATTGGCTGATAAAAAAAATCACTGAAGCACGGTTGAATAGTGCAGGCATGAAAAGATATCACTTTAAAGATCCTGCATCTTAAAAATAGAGGAAATGAGATGCTTCATGTCTGAATTTTAGTAGTAGCTCTCACTGGAAATTTGGCTTTAAAGAAAATGACCTCCTTAGTTTTACATGTATAGGCACTTTCACACTGGGATGATGAAAATTAGAGCATTTTTTGAATGATTTATAGTATGCTTTGGAGCAAATACAGTATCAAATATGGGCAACATATGAGGCCATTTTAATCCTAGATAAGCAATCAGGATACAAATGCTACATGTTTTCAGCAATTTGGTTAAATGCTGTATGTGCTCTGCTTTACAGAGGTATTCCTTAACTAACCACAAATTTTCATTTAAGCTTTAAAGAATTTTCTGTATTCATTACTTGAATGTTTTGCTTGACTTCTTACATTCCTCCCTGAGATTACAAAAACTAACAATGTAATTTTTGAGTTGATCAACCCTGCCCACACATGCCAGGAGATTTACTAGATAGGGCATTGTTAGTTTGGGTATGCTGCAAATAAAAGCATAAACATCATCTATGCTAAAAATATTTTAAAGCATAAAATATATGAGTCTTTTAATGGTGCAAAAGGATGAAAGTATTTCCTGTTAGTCTTACTGAGGTCTAAAATCTTCCTACTCCAGGAACAATTCCTTTAATATATTTCTAAGATAGGTCTAATACGGCATTGATAAATTATGTCTGTATATTCAGATTAATGTAGATTGCCAGAAAAAAATACAAAGTTTGCTGCCATTGTTTCTTTTATAATTTTGGGCTGTGTACAGTCTGTTCTGTTATTACAGCTGTTTAGTATGAAAGAAAGGTATGAAAGAAAGGATTTTCTTACCTTAAGATATAAATGAAATACACTTTACAGTCTGAAGTGGACACTGGTATGACCTGTTTTACCATGGAACCATCCCTAATATGTGAAAATGGTCAGAATGAACTTGACTGGGCTTTTTTAATAAGGAGAATGTCGACAGACATTACTAGCTTTATTCCTTATACATTACATATTAGTAAAGAGAATTATATGAGAAATATCAAAATAATTCCATGATTTTGGTTTCTCTCTAAAACAGAAACAAACTAAAATACTCTCCATACCAGAGAGTATTAAATTGTTGGAATTTATTTTTTTTAGTGGTTGATGATTTTGCATCATCAATTTTGCATGACTTCTTCCCTTGATCAGAGCAGGTACAATTAGAATCATGTTTCCTGTTTTACTGATAAGATTAAGTATTTCTGCAATTTCTATGAAATATAGCCAGCCCACAGTTTTATGGTCTGCTCCTTAAAAGATAGCTGTTACTGAATGAAAACAATAAGAGGAATATTTGCAAAGAGCATTTTCAGGTCTAGAGATGCTTCTTTTGCCACATGCTCCGTCAGTTGTGAGAAACATATATCCTGACTGTTGCTGTACAATATGAACTTTGCTGTAATGTAATATAAACACCTGTAGATAAACTTCAGATCAGAAGTATGTTGTTTCCACTTAATAGAAAGATTCATGATATAGAAAAGTTTTTTTCTGATGCTTCCCTTATCCAATATAATTTTATGTTTATCAGTCACTTAGCAGCTTCTTGACTTACTCCATATAAAAATCATGAAGAAAAGTATTCTTCATCCAGTGTGAGGAAATCGTGATTTCCTGTATATTTGCCAAACTAAGAGCTTATTGTATTTTCTTTCAGAGGAAAAAATGTAATGCATTCAGAATCTGGAAATTGCTGTCTGTAAATAATTTTTAACTATGTAGGTTTTGTGGGTCATTTTCTGATCCTTTTAAAATTTTTATTCTTTTTTGTTTTGTTTTGTTCTTTAGTTTTTGCACCAAAGGCTCTGGACACTGTGGGTAAAGTCAGTCAGTCTCTTGTTACTGAGATTGCTTTCTTTTTATAGGCTCATAAAACAACAGATCCACAACCAGCTGTTTGTAAGCCTCCCCTTGGTGAAAGAAAACCAAAATTATTATAGCCTAGGCACTAATCCTGTATTTGATGAGGTGTCACAGCTGAGAAAGGTAATTAATGTCACTTTGGAATAGATTCATAGGATGGGTCACCTGAACTTTGAATCTGAACTTCAGTGTGGTATTTTATCTCCTCTGTGCTGCATAGCTGGGATCCACAAATGGGGTCACAAAGTCACATCACTTGATTAGGGTAAAAAGGCATCTTAGGCAAGTGGGTCTACTTGTGAATACTTCTCACTATAATTCATTAATTGATTTGCCATTTGTCAACAAGGAGGTACAGTATTTTTTGAACACATTAGGACAGAAAAGTTAATGCATACTTATATGGTGATGGATGGCATGAAAGGTGAGGGCATAATGTGTTGTGAGAAGTGCTGAATCTTTCAAGCCTCTAAAACTTGTCATCCACAGTGTAACAGCATGAGAATTAGGGAGGAGGATCAGTTTTGTTTTGGAGACTTAGAAGTACTGACAATTCTCACAAAAAGGTGAATACCAGAGCTGGAACTAGTTCTAACTCTGGCATGTATGCATGTCTCCTTCTCTGACTCCTGGGCCCTTTCTGGGACCTCTGAGAAGCCAAACATGAAAGATCACTGTCATCAGTGCACCTAGGGGCAACAACAAACGAGGTCTGAGTGTGGCGCTGGTACCTCTGAAATCTTCTATTTTTTAGGGACTTGTCAGAAATTGAGTGTTCTGCAAACCGGATTTCCTTTATCTTGCTACTGATAGACCATAACGTATCTTGGTTATACTGCCAGGCAGCTTATATACTATATTAACTAACAGTGTATTCAACTTATTTTACTGTTGCCACTAATCAAATTGATAAATAACTGGATAGATCATTTAGAAGAATTAATGTTCTCTCTAGGCCTCCAAGTACCCATGCAGCTGGACAAAAAAAGTAAAAAAAAGGAAAAAAAAAGAAAAAAACAACTCAGTTAGAAAAATCATGTCCCTCTACCTTTGTGAAGCAGAAATTTCTCTCCTCATTTTGAGGATGCATGTAGTGAAGAAATGAAAAGTTTGCTTCTCGTTAAGAAATCATTGAGCTCTGGGGTCTCTTTTGGAAGCCAGACTAAGTAATTTAAAGGAATCTTTACTTTGCATGATAAAGATCAAAATACTGGTAATGGTGTTTGTGAGATCCTGGGGAGGGATATGAAGGGGAAAGATTTCTTTCTAACCCATTTGTGATTTTAAAGGCCAAAACTAAGGGTCTGAGGTGCTACAAAATTAGCAAGACTCTTGATTTCCAAGTGAGAGGGAGTTTGCAAGGCAGGTAATGCTTTTGCCTTTAAACCTGCGAGAAGGGGTGTGAAAGCAAGCAGAACTGATGGCCCAAGGGGGGCTGCAGCAGGAGAACCCTTGCTGGGAGAGGAATCGAGGCCTGCCCATGCTACCTGAGCAACCAGGTCACACATGGCTCCCATAATGAAGATCCATCCATTACCAGGACATGCAGGCTAGTGCTGTAGATCACTTTCATGGTCTCCAAAGAAGCCGAGCAGTTATCAGTAACATTCAAAAATCTACTGGAAAGTCATTCATTTCACTTTATGGTCCTAATTAGCCATTTGTATAGTTCTATAATTAAATATGTTCCTTTCTCATCAAGTTTTTCACTTTAGTAATGATACCACTGTGCCACAAACAGGCCCCATGCTGTTTGGTTTGGGACTTATTCATAGCATTTAATTGGTCACCCAGTGGTTAGCCAATAACCCCTTCTATGGGAAGCAACACTCTGAATGCTGTTAATGGGCTAGAGGCACAGTGATTGCCTCCTGGTACCCAGCAGTACTGGGAATAAAGCAATTTCCTCCACTGTGTTGTGTGCCCAATAGCTAATCCTCTCCACTCCTGAAATGCACACTATTTGGTTATAAGTATTTGTACTGGCTTGCTTACCGCTGGGTTGTTAATAGGCAGTGATTCTTCAATGCTCCTTCAGTGAAGTTACAGTCTGCTTGCTGACTGCTAATTAAAACAAGTTTGCACTCTAAGACTGCAACTAAAAGGTAGCAAGGTCATATTATTTAATGCAGCAGTCTTTTATTTAACAGTGTTTATACAGTACTTATATGCGCACATTTTGTAGACAAGCACAGCTGCTATTGATCACATCAATATAGTCAAAATGAGCCACAAACTGATCTTTCCCTCCTTTGAAGCATGATCTCTAGATTTTCTATTTCTTTGGGACTGCAGAGTTAAAATGCAATGCATGTGTCTGCTTCAGCCTACTACTCAAAAAAAAAAAAAATCAAATAGGAACAGATGAACAAACAATGTTCTAAATGGACTTGATCAGCCAAGAGTCTTTATAGAAATTAGAGTATATGTTCATGAACATTGGGGCAATTTTTGACCCAGCAAGTTTTAGACAGCAAAATGGTTGCAACCCACAGAACCGAAATTTATCTATTATTCTGTATTTTTATGCCACTTATTTAAAATTCAGTTCTTATACAATCCCTATCACCAGAGGATGCCTTTTAGTAACGCCCTAAATGATGCAACATTCTTATTTTGCATGTGATTACCCCTTCCTTCTACTTGTCTCCCTCTCCTCAGGAGAAAGAGTTGTGTTCTGTTTACTTGTACTTTCTACTAAGACGAAGAATGAGGATAATCCATAGCCATACTGCTCCTAGTGTTAATAACTGAGGTAGAAATAAGGAGTCATGCAATTTTAATAAGTTATTTAACTGTTTTTCACTAAGTTCACTTCTCTGTCATTCTCCAGCAGAATGTAGGACACTATAGTTTCAGCAATGCTATAGCACATATAGTGTTTGCCTTAATCAGGGGTATTCTGTAGATTTATTCCTAAAAATAAAATTAAATGCTGTGACTTGTAAATGAGTTCAGTGTTTATGAAAAGCTAAGTCCAATTTACCCCCTCACCCTTGACCTTTAGTACACATATTCCCAGCTCACCCACACGGCATCATTTCTCAGGTTAGCAGTAGAGAGTTAGTCAGAGCCTGTACGCTCCCTCATCACTCCTCAGCATCCACTCGTTGCCCAGAGTCCCTCAAAATTGAAGCAATATTGTTTCTGCAGCATTGTCTTTTCTGAGTAGCAGCCTTTGTCTCATAGCACTGACAGGCAGCGTGCTGCTTATCTTCAAACTGATTTCATAGCTCTGAGAAAATGTATGCAAACCTGCCTCATCTTCCTAGTCCATAGTGTTTAAAATAGTTACTTAATCAATACAGGAAAGAATAAGGTACTGATTCATTGGCGTGCTTGATATTGAGACTCTACCTGCATGTGACTACTCAGTTCTCGCTTCAAGTTTCACTCGTCTTCACACTTTCTCTGCACCCCGTTTGTTTCTGCCTTACAGAACAATAAAAGCTCATTAAGCTCAAGTTCAGACCCAGCACATACTGCATTGCTTTTAATGCATAAAGGAGCTCTCTCAGGCTTTTGAGGGAGGATGATGGTCAAGGGAGTCAAGGGACTCTGCAACCAATTGATTAGCCCGTGTTTTGTGGCTGAGGGTGTATTTGCAATTCTCTCTCTCTGGCTCTGATTCTGAAAACATTTATGCATGGGAAGAAGTTCACATATGCTGAATCCCATTCAACAGAGCTGTTCATGTGCAGAGGTGTTTGCATGAGCTTTTCCTGAATTTTTGTATGTTGAGTATGTTTCTATAAATTCATAGGATTTGGATAAGCATCTTTAAAAATTATTTCAAATTGAAAATTTACAATGAAGATTACAGGACACTGCATCCAGTATAATTTATGATGGTTTTAGTGCATTCTATGTGTAATTTTTATACTACTCACAAGATTCATTTACGCATCATGTAAGATGTCCTTTGAACTTTTTCTGTGTGTGCACAAAAGTTAAAATATTATCCCAAATGTAGTCTTGTGTGCAGAGTGCATATGTAGCATTAAAATCTTATTACAGGTATTTGTGATCTGAGAAGCAATAGACCCTTACTCTGCCTTGTACTGTAAATCCGCACTGTAAATAGGAATCAGGGTAAAAAAAAAAAAAAAAAGAGAGAGAGAGAGAGAGAGAAAGGGTTCTCTTTGCCCAAAGCAAAGGTTATATGACCCACTAGCCCAGACTTCCTAATCAATACCCTACCCATTAGCCTTTTCTACCTCTGTCCTCCCAGCACTAACAATTCACTGTGTGAAGAGCTGAAATGTAATATTTGTCTAATTATGAAAGGGGACTTTTCTAATTAGAAAGTTGAAGGCACTTTTCCTCCAACCTAATATATAAACCATTTATCCCCTCAGATCATTTCAGTAAAAGTATCCCCTCCCAGAAAAGAGAAAAGGAAAGAAAGAAAAAAAAATCACAAGATGCTTTTGATGAAAAGTACTAATATATTGGGAAGCCAATGGAAAACTTTTTGTTGACTTCTTTAAGTTTTGGATCAGATGATCAGTTTCATACAAAATAAGACGATTCACAGCCTTGGAGTAATCATATACAAACAGAAGTGGTCATTTTTTTCTGAACTTTTGATCTACTGACACTAAGGCTGAGGGAAATTAAATTATTTTGCTGCCAGCATGCAGGAGTCTATTCTGGAGCTGGGAACAAATCCTGTAACTCCAGAATTTCATTCCTCACTCATCAAGCAATGTTCAATAGTTAATATTTTGTTTAATAATGCAGTCTGCGATTATTCCTTAAACATTACAATGCAAAGAATTAACAGCTGGCATAACTGATCTTTGATCTGTTGTCTTTGACATCAGCAGGCATGGGAGATGGGCAAAGCCCTTTATAAAACATAACTGGAGCAACCGCCAGGCTGCACAGGGCAATGCTTGTGGGGTGTTAGAGAGGTTCTGTGGCTGCGAGCAAGCTCCTCTGAAATCTACTTTTTTTGTAGGAGCCACCCCAGGGTGAGAGGCACTAAACTAGACCTCCATCCTGGCTCAGGGAGGATGGTTCATTAGCTCACACTTCTCTGCACCTCGGTCTGGTCAAAACCAAATGTATTTGGTGGTCCACAGTAGTATGTCAGAGAATAGCTGACAAACCTCTGCTTGTAGGGAACAACAGCATGTTCCGGAGAGTATCGGAAAACAAGGAGATATGTGCAAGATCTGCTTGCATGGAAACTGGCTGCTGATGTTTCTGTCTATTTCATTCCAAGCAACAGGGCTGGGAGCACTCTCTGTAAACAAACTCAGCTACACCAAAGAATATTCCAGGCTCATATAACCAATTTAGTCTCCTAATGGAAACAAAGCCCCAATATTGGCTGTGTGGGCTAAAGGGGAAATGATGTTATTATCACCTGGTTGGAAGAGTTAATCTACTCTGCCATGCATCATGATTTAATTATTCCTAATTGATCCTTAATAGATGGCTGTCAAGTCTAGCCTTGTTCGGCTTCAATTATAGCAATTTCACTACCTTAGTTTTACTGGAGCAAATCTGCTGAATCCTGCCAGAGCACCTTCAGATTTTCTTGAATACCACTTGAAAATTTCATACATTATGATGGCCAAGAGGAGCAGAGAGCAAAAGTATACTGTATGACAAACATTCTTTGTGGATACTTTTTGAGTATTCCAATTGAGTGTTCCCAATTTTTGCTGTACTCAAGCCAGGCAGGTTAGTCGTCTGTGGATTGATGGTGTTTATATTCTAAGAGGAGATGGATGAAAAAGCTTTAGATTTTTTAAAGTGGAACATATTTCTAAGTTAAATATTGTTTTTCTACATTCATTTTCTGAAATTTGTATCCAGCCTTAAGAAGAAAGACAAACATTTTTTAATGATGTAAGAAAAATACTCCTGAGATTGTGTTGTTTCCCTTTTGCATTTTTTTTTCTTCATTTGTTTGTTTACGTTTTACCTACATTGATATTTCAAAACATGCTTGGGATGATTAATTCTGTGGAGACTGGAAGACCAGCAAAATAATATCCGAAAAGTGTAAAATCTGTGAAGAGGGCCCTGCATCATGGTATTTTCTTCTCTTCTTTCTATGCTGTGTCTTCTTCTTTGCTGCGTTTTCTTCAACTCACATTCAACCTCAAAGACTAATTAACATTTTTATTTTTAAGAGAATTAATGTTTGTATTAACAGGAAATGGTGCTGAAAACACTGAATTAATGTGTCAGAACTGTCTATGCTAAGATGACAGTAATTCCTCAGGTAATTCCAGAAAGAAAACACAGTGCTATCACTTCAGAGGGCATGTTTTCATAAGGAAGCTACATCTGGCTAAGTATGTAACACCAACACAAATACATGAACAGACCTGACTAGGATCAATAAACTACAAAGTAAAATTATGTCTCCTGCATATCCTTTGAAAGAGATGAGGTGCAAGAACAACAAAAAAAGTTGGGTATCTAACTGAATACCTAATTTTAAAATGTAAATAACTCATTAGTACATATCAACAGGAATATCACTATAAAATGAATCAGGACAAATAATGTATCCAGTTTCACTACGCTCAATTATTTATATTCTCTGAATATATTTTAAACAATTATATATGTATTGTTCAGGAATATACAAATAATTCCTGAGTTTTACAAGAGTAAAATTTTCTTATTATATGGAAAAACTTTGCCTACATTCTTTAGTGCCTAACTAAAACACTCTTATTTTATAGCAGCTATCAGTTTGTCCTGACATGTGGTATTAAACAGTATTCTCTATAGAGGAAGTTCAGTAAGCTTACCTATAATTTTGAGAATACTCCAGTAAAAGTTCTTACTATTTGTCAGCTAGTCTAATAGTTGAAACTCTAAAACACTGTGAGATTAAAAAATATTGCACCTCATAAGAGAGCTAATATTATTCTGAACATTTCATGTGCACCTTGCTGCAAGATTTTTTTTCTGAGAAAATATTTCTGTCCTAAGCAGAATGATGGATAAATGGGAGAAGAATTATCGACAGAACTCTCAAGCAGTGTTTTCTTATTTTAGGGTAAGGGATCACCACAAGACACAATAAGACCATAACAATAAGGTCTCCCGCCACCCTGTCTCATTTATCTTATGAACTTGGCAAGCATTAAGTAAATAAGATAGCCCTACCATGAAACCTTTGCGTCAGCCACATGGGACTTTTATAGCATATAAAAGATTTTTTATATCTTTGGAAAGTGGACCTGGGTTTGTCCCTCAGCAACTTTGCTCTTACACATAATACACTTTTTGCTGTTCCAGAAATATTTTTAGAACAATTTTTGATACCTCATTCTCTCTGCACACAGGTGTGACAGCTTTCTTTTAGGGATAAGAAGTAATTCAGTAAAGCCTTAAGCACAGCCCCAATAGAAAGTCATCCAAGTTTCAGCCACCACTAATATATAGTGTAGCTTTATTTGTTAGTCACTGCATTCTGAAAAGGAATTTCTAATACCAATTCCTAATACACTTTCTCCACTGCATTTCTTCAGTAGTGTTCTCTCATAACCATCCTTGGAGTCCACTGTCGAAATCTAAAAGGTAGAAATGTTATAGATAAGCTAGAGACATACTAGAAACCCTTTTATTCCACTGGGGTCTGCAGAGGGTCAGGCAGCATTAAAAGCAGACAGTGTTTGCCAAGATGTGCTTGGGCTGCTGGATCAGGGCACCTCAAAGGCAGTTTCACCCAGCAAAAGGCCCATGAGCACCTAATAATCTTTATGAAGTTTAAAGCTGTTTTCATGCCCGCAGCAACCTTCTTTTTCTCAGATAATTTTGCCCCAGAGCATGGCAGACCAACTTTGTGCAGTATACTGCCACTTCTTCATGATATTAGCAGAATGAAATTATCCTTTGCCTTAAATGAGATGGGGGGGCAGGCTCTGCCTTGATGACCTGGTGGAAAATGGCCAAATACTTGTGATTCACCAAAGACAGGAAACTGTCCAGCATTGTTCTTGCTCACAGAGCAAAAGCATTACATCCATGGTGTGGAGGGCTATAGCAAACTCCTAATTCACCCATTTAAGTATTGTGTTTAACTATTTACCTATATCAATCCTAACAAGGCTTCAATGTTTTCAAACAAGTGGAATTTGTCACTATTCATAAAAAAACCAAGTTAAGAACTTCTATTGTTACACTGCTGGAAGAGTTTACATTTAAAGGAACAGCACATACTTCACTGAAAAAAAGAAAACATTACTCAGCAGGCATCTCACTCAGGCCCACAAGGACTAAAAAAAAATGATCCAGAGCTGAAATATTATAGCTTGTTTGCACATGAACGTACCAAAAAGTGATTTACTGTTGGCAGGTTTACCCACAAAAATTCAATTTGAATGTTTATTGGGAACTATACCAGTGCTAGCATGTCTCACTGGGGAATAATGCTAGCAGTACCACATAAAGTACTGACTGAAAAGTGATGTAGAAGAGCGCTCTCCACTCTCTAAACCTGTCCCATGTGAAACAGGCAGGCAGCTGACACGGAGGGGTTTGCCGTTAATAGGGTATGAAGACGCATGGCAGAGGAGATAAATTGGCTAACAATTATTCCTTTCATGCCTCTCTCAAACAAATACACACCATATTGCTGCCTTCCTCATTAATGTTAGTGCTTTTTTTTTTTTTTTTTTGTAAAAACAGACAGAGTGATAGAGAGGGAAAAATTCTTCCTCACTTTGCGCTGAATCACCACGCAGCTCTGAAGCACATGCCAAAGCTTTGGATGCTGAGTCTGCATCACAGTCCCCCTGCAGTGCACCAGTGCAACTGGAGGCTCAATCACTGCCCTTCTGAAATGGAGGACACTTTAGGTCAGTCACGGTCCTGACAGATCCACATCAACCAACTAGATTCAGCAACCTTTAAAATCAAAGGGTAGACTCAGGGCATGGCTACTACCCTGCTGGCTTTACAGTGCACGTAAAAGAAACAGGGAAAAAGAATTATGCTGGGAAACACCAGCCTCCCTACCTCATCTAAATAGCTCAGAGAAAGCCAATGGGTGAGTAAAGTAAGAAAAAGAAGAAGAAGAAGAAAAAAAGGCAAACAAGAACAACAGAGAACAGAGGGGAACTTCCTCTGTTCTCTTTATTAGATAGACCCAGACAAGGTGTTCTTTAAGCCAACAGCAAATTATACTGTACTTTAGAGCTTGTTCCAGAGGATCAGCAGTTCATCTAATCTAGCATCCTCTTCCTAGTTTAACTGGAGATTTCAGAGGAATTGTACAATTTCATAATTCATCTAATTGTATAAAACTACACAAGTGGGAATCTTTTCCTCTTGCCCAGCTGGTAATCAGCATATGCCCTGAAGCATGATCATTGGTTGGAGAGGAGATAAAAGCAGAAGAGAGAAGAAATAATAATGTAACTTATTTGAAGTATTGCTTTAGACTCTAATGGATCCCACCACAAATTAATTCTTAATAGTACAAATGCCCTGTGGTAATGCTCTGAACTACGGATGGATCAGCTGTGGCATGTGCACCTAAAGGGCTGATGCAAAGGTGGTATATTTAAAAGAAAAGATTTTTTATTTACTGTTTACTAAGAAAACACTTCATGTGTACTGCCAGAGCAGGGTGTAAATGTTCTTGATGCTCAGGAAATAAACGTATAAATAAATGTATTTCTTTCGCAGTTTCATTGGCTAAGCCACTGGATAGCGCATACTTTTCCTTTTATTTCTTCTTCACTTCCTATGCAAATTAACCTCTAAAAGCTAGAAGGTACTTAGAGTGTCTGGTAAGGGCTGGAGTGGTAAATACTCCGTGCTTGTACCTGAGCTTAGGAAAATCAGAGGACTTCCCATCATGGCACTAGCATTTGCAAACTTGTGACCACTATCTGTGTCTCCAGACAGTCCTTCTCCTAGACAGACATGAACCAGAGCACGGGCACAGCTCCAGCATCACCTGGCCAGTGCCTGTTAAAGCATGTTTACCTTCCAGGCCCAATAGAGCACCCTGTGGGAAGCAGACTGGTGAAAATTTTTGGTCATTAGCTGACTCCCTTGAGCTGTTACCATTGTCAATGTGTTTGCAAATGACTCTTCTTGGAGCATGCAGAAGATAGCCCACATCCATGGCCTGGAAAGAGGCAAGAATTCCAAGAAAGTCAAGTCTGCAACAGTATATGGGTGGCAAGTGCAAGTGAGAAAATGCAATGACATTGATGGGGTCTTGTGTGCCATGTGGAGGGAGGACCAAGGAGGAGGCCTCACTGCTGTGTGCAGTGCCCACAGAACATTTACGCTGTTGGCAGAGTCTGTATTTACATAGTGAAAGTCAAGCTGAGGATGATGGAGACTGAAAACGATCTGATCTGGTTTCGGCTTTCTAGACCCAGGTTCCCAAGTGAGTGTGCTTCACAAAAACAGGACTCAGGAGATGGCAATAATGGAACAACGACGAAAACAAGAATGTAAGTTGCATGAGATTATTGGTTACCATTTATTTCCATTGGAAAAAGGTAGTTATCAGACCAGGAAAAAGGCAGAGGAGTAGGTGGTCTGTATGACTAGATATAGGGACCTCTGCTAAACAGGCAGTTTCATTCTTACTCTTACATATGCTTGCTTACTTTGTGCTCCCTGAATAACTATTTAAGCACAAACTGCCCAAACAAATCAGGTTGGACAGCAGCACGCAGTCCCAGTCTCACTGCAGGTCCAGGTTAGTTCAGAAATAGCTGTGATATTCAGCTCAGCACAGTCTGGAACACAAAGTTGCCCAGGAAGAAGCCGATACAGAACTGAAACAAATGATTTTTACCCTCCTGTAGTTATTCAGAGATTACAGAGGTCAGTTTTACTGTCTCAGCTACTAGTTTGGCACAAGATGTAGCTGGAGTTTAAGGACTTTTGAAATTCCTTTCTTTTCTGTTGCACTCTGATTATTTTTATAAGGATGGCCTCATCATGGACCCTGCAGAAGATTAAGATTGATTCTCAGTCTGGAGATCACTTGGGAGAAAGGGAGTGCATCCTCCTTTTCGTGTTGGAAATGTTACATTCAGTTTCTGCATGAAGTGGCAATCCCTTGCAAACAGTTGCTGGGAAGGCACAGATGCCAGCGAGTTTGCAGTAAATGTCACACGTTCTGGCTTCACTGGACTTATTGTGCATGCACAACTCAACGGTATATCACATAAACAGTAAAACTGATGCATTATGGATGCATTGAACTCACTGTGCCTGCACTGTATGTTCCTGTCCAGAACTCCTTGCATGAAAATGAGAGGTTTGAATGCGTGGGGGGGAAGAGATTGCCGAAACACATCTTTAAATGATGTCAAGCTGTCCTCTATGGAAGGTCATGGAACAGTGCAGTCGATGCTCTATGGTGTTCATGATCATGTTTGTGTTGATACCAAATTATTCTTGCTGAACAACGATCTAAAAACAGAGTTATCTGCTCTGAATTATTTCAAGTAATTGAAGACTAAGTATACAAAAATTTTTATTATACATCTGACCACATAACAGCATGCCTGTTCACCAGCTAACTTTAATTTTGCCACTCCTGTATATTTGCACTTTCTTTTTATTCTGAATGTTCATGCCTCTGGGTTATTGTAAACCAGAAAGAATTATTGATTAAATTCCAATCCACACCCATACATGACTATATTTTTTGAATGGCATTCTGCACATTTTCCCAGTGCTTCATTCACAGGAGAGAGAATATGTGCAGTTTTGTAATGCCTATTTTATCACAGATGCCAGTTGAAAGAAAATAAAACATCTGTGGGGAAAAAGGAGAGAACAAAGCAGATGGGAGAAAGAGCATATGTTACCTGGACTCTTCTGTCCCTCATCTGAGTTCTGATTTCCCTTTTGGTATCTATGTGTGCATTTGAGTTTAAATAGGAAATTAAAATCACTTTTCCACTGCTTCACTCTCCTTTTCTTGTAAGATAGAAAGAGAAAGAAAGCCTTGCCAAATTCAATCTTTTTTTCTTTTTTGTTTTTCTTGAGATCAGAAAGGAAGGAAGGAAGGAAGGAAGGAAGGAAGGAAGGAAGGAAGGAAGGAAGGAAGGAAGGAAGGAAGGAAGGAAGG
>PTEX01000087.1:786968-858344 GCA_003342815.1 Eudromia elegans | reverse complement strand
AGGAAGGAAGGAAGGAAGGAAGGAAGGAAGGAAGGAAGGGAGGGAGGGAGGAGAAGGAAGGAAGGAAGGAAGGAAGGAAGGAAGGAAGGAAGGAAGGAAGGAAGGAAGGAAGGAAGAAGCATATACAAAGTTTTGGTAGTTTACTTGCTTTCCCTTTCTATCCTGATGCAAGCAGCCAAATTGTAACATGTAGACATCCCTGCAGCTGAACACTCCTCCACAAGGTTCTTTTTTTTTTTTTTTTTTCCCCCATCTAGGTAATTCATGCATGTGACAACATCTCAACATCTGGGGAATTCTCAGGTAACAACAGAGGTTTTCTTTTCCGGGCTAAATTTACTCTGGGACAAATACACTTAAAAATCCTCACACACATATTGTATGTTCTATCTTGTCATCTTCAGTGAGCACACTTAAGTTGCTTCCCACAGATAGTCATCTTTTTTCTCTCTCCAGTTCAATAGGCATCACAATTTATTGACATCTATGTCCACATCTTGGATAACAATAATATTTGCAAAGACCTCCTGTTAGGATAGAGATTGCTCCCACTTGCACACATTATTTTTTGATAACACCCGCTAATCTTGTTGCATTTCTGATGAGCTCTAAAAGCACGCTAGCTATACCTCTACCATCTCACTTATTGGATTTGACCCTGAAAGCCAATTTTCTGGATAGTTTTGTGCAAGATGACAATCATGATGCTTCCTGTTATCCTCCAAGCTAACACTTTAGAAACATCTTTGTCAGTCTATTTCAAGAAAAGGCTTTAAATAAAAATACAAGGGGCCTGAGATTCTAACTAGAGGCCCCTTCCACAATGAACTGGATGATAGAAATGAAGCTACATTCCACTCCTACAGAGCAAGAGAAAGCAAGAGACACACCTAAGTACTTTGCAAAGCTTAGCTTTGCAGTTCACACACAGGATATGTGGTGGGTGTTAAACATGTAAAAACAAATGAAATGTTAATTAAAAAAAAAAAAAAAGAAAAAGTAATATTTCTGAGTAACTCCTTAGGCTGACTGTCAGCCAAAATCACAGACATTCTCAGAGGATTGCTGATTCCAAGAGCTTGACTTAGGACCAGAGAGAGGAGTAATATTCTGATCTAATCAAGGCAAATAAAGAAAAACTTGAGGGGAATTGTTCATTTACAAATGGAAAAGAAATATATTTATATTTACTGTCTTTGGGATGAGAAGCAATGCTTTTCCTTGTAAATTCCAACAGATAATGAGGAATATTTTGATAGTATGATTTAGGAAACTGTCACTAGATAAGAAAGTACTCCAAGAAAAACAGCGGATTAAAATAATATGCCCTCAGAGACAAACCGATAGCATAAATGACATCAGTGACACATCAGTGTCTTTGGGTATCTGTCTTGCTTTAAAAACAGTTCGGCATTTAAAATATATTTAAAGAGGTTATCTTGTGATGGAGAGGATGATGTTTCCACATAGTGTTTGTTATGTGGCTTCGCCTGTATTCTTTAGAGCCATGGTACTCTCTAGGTATCTTGGAGGCACTTGCATTCTGCTTTCGTGGTACTCTGCCAAAAGCTAATTTTTTTTTTCTTCCCCAAATTCTACACCTTTTTTTTTCATCTACCTTTTTTTATTAAATGAAGGTCTAAACTCGTGCACGCAACGTTCTATTCAGCAAAGGGATGCCATTTTCTTTATGCATATCTCCCAAGAAATGTAACTCTTAGTTACAATCCTTTTTTTCCAGCACTACTTTATAAATGAATCATTTAGTATATTACAGTGTCTGTTGCTTTCCTCTCTCCATAATTGGTACTTTATAGTTGCCAGCATTTATTATACGGTCTTGCTAGTGCAATGCTTTCGTGACCTGGAATAATGACCCTCTAATAGGATCAAGGGACATTTAAAGTTCCTCTCTTCATATAGTTTGCAGTCTCTTATGAGCAGAACAATCAAAATTCATTGCCTAAAGGATCTTCCATTGTTGGACATTAGACTCATTTGCAATCATCACTGCTCTGGGCTAGCCTTAAGTGCTACAGAAACTATGAAGCTGAAGTTGACTCTGGTCAGCATGTCACTTTATCCTTTTGAGAAAGGAATATTAACGACAAAATCCCACAGCTGAAAGCTATGTTTGCACAAAGTATCACCTTGCTGATATGAAATGCAACCATAATTGCTACATATTCACAGTTTAATAACTAGTATAGCACAGTATCATGTTCTAGTTCCCAGAATAAATCCTTACAGAAATGGTGTGCATTCAGCACACTTATTTTCAGGCTAAGAGACTACTGAAAACCATTAGTATTAGCTTTAAAAAGACTAGCTAACTATTTTGGGTGATACTTTGTGAAACTAGGGTCTCCAAAATATGCAGTAAAACATGCTTTGACACTCTTAAACATCAAATAAATAACACACAATTTTGTAAAGACAAGATGCCCAATGGTTAGTTTTACATTATTTTGATTGCTTTTCAATGTGCCAACAGGGATTTTGTTTGTTTGTTTGTTTTTCTCTCTTTGCATTGCAAGAACTTTTTAGGAACACAAAGAGCTTGGCTAAGGTCAGAGAGTTTCCTACAAGCACTGATACAGAAAATATCCTTTCGTTGGAAGTTGTCTTCATCCACCTGAATATATCGATGTGGATTACCGCTAATGAATGAAAGGGCATGGTGTTATTTCAAGTATTTTGTTTATAAATGCTGCTATTTTCTTCATTAAGACTATTTTATAGGGCTGTATTTAACAGGTAGTTACCTCAGAAAAATACACCTCTGTGCCTACAGCATAAGGTTTTTGGAGTGAACCATATTCTTACAGGTTCAAGTCTTCCACCTTCTCAAGTGGGAGAGGGCAGGCAAAGATAATGATAGACCTCAGCTCCTTCCTGTATCATATAAAACAATCAGGTGGAAACTGTACCTCACATATGGGAGATTCATGCTGAAAACCTGTTGTGATGTCTTCAAAATAGCTACCCCTGACAGGGATATATCAGTTGCTGTGCCCAAAGCTTCCATGTCCCGCCATACAAGGGGAGGCCGCTGTGCAAGGAAGAGTTGGCATCTTCAGGAATTGGATTAATGGGAAGCTGTATAAACCAACAGGCAGTGTAATCCCAAGGGAAGATGATGTTAACCAGAGGAGAGGTTTCTCTTGGCAGGAAAAGTTCTAGTAGACTTGTAAAGTAACTGCACAAACTGGTGAAGAGGAGGAAAAATAGCTTTCATTTCTACCCTATTGTTGCGTACTATATTCTGGAAAAGCATGGGTCAGTTAAAAATAATAAATAAACAGAGCCACCAAGTAGGCAATCCATCTATATTTTATCTGCTACTGTAGTGTAATTTGCAGATAGTGTGCTCATAGACAGAAATTTGCCCTCCTGACCTTTATGCAAGTGCTTTCATAACACAATAATTGTAGTTTAGGAGCAGACAAATAAAGTATAAAAAGTACTACTTCTTTTAATTAATCTGAAAATCATTTTAAGCACAGAGAAAATATTGTGTAAATATTTTACTATGGAAAGATTTTAATTTCCACTTCCTAAACCATGTGTTGAGTATAAGATGTGCTCCCAAAATACTGTCCCCTCTTACAATAGAAAATGAAAACATGTGGATAGAAAATTTACATAGGAAAATATTGTTTTTCATATTCAGAAGCTTTTCATAAAAACAAACTTTTTTTCCTATATTTAATTACAATTAATGGTAAAAAAATATTGAATCATCAGCTGTAGGAAACTTTCTAATATTACTCATAATAATAACATGCATGTTCATCACATTAAAGTATTTCTCCCTTGTAAGGCATTGGATGGATCATCCTGTTCTAAACAAACTATTCCTTTCATCACATTTCAAAGTTTAATTACACAATAGAATCAGGAACATTAAAATATATATCAGTGTTTGGAGAGAAAGAATGCCCATTAGAAATGACAAATATGGTTGTACAGCCAAATGGAGTCGAATCCCAATATTGCACCATCCCCTGCTACACCCTCTGACACCTCTGTCTCACACAAACAAACGGATGTTCTTGTCCATTTGTTTACACATATTCATAGCCTCATGTTCTTTAATATATTAAAATAGAACAGTGTTTTTCCACAAGCAAAATTTGTTCCCTGTTCCACCTCCTCAAAATTCTCTTGCTCCTATTTATCTGTCTAATATTTCATCTTAATGTAATCCTTTCACTCAAAACATCCACTGTAGCAGGAAGAAGACCTGAAAGTAAAAATACTGAATATGATTAGTTCATTTATCTGGTTTATGTGACAAAAATCTGCAAGAAGGAATAATTTCCATGCCTTGTCTAAATCACCACAAAAAGATTGGTGTATTTTAAGTTGTTTATGATCACTCATAATTTGAAAATTCTAATGCACTGAAAAAAAAAAATCAGAAAGAATGCATTTTCATGCTTTGCTTTGATGACTTTTAAGCAAAATTCATATAGAACTGGTAAAAAATCAATGCTCAATTTCTACTAAAATAAAAGGTTTTTTTTTTTTATTTTGTAATGATGAGCATTTTACTCAACATGAATTTGCACAGTTTATTGTGTGTGCCAGATTGTAGTCTTTCAAGAGTTATAATCAGCCCATTGGATAGCAAAGCAAACTTCCTGAAATAACCTGAAGCATTTAAAATAGAGGCAATATCAAAAAAGAATTATTCTGTGTCATGTAAAAAATCCTGCAAACATATTTTTAAATTTGTATTTTTACCCCTATTGGATCACATTTATAAATAAAATTCTGCTGACCTGAAAGCTTAATGACATTTTCTGTGTTTTCTTTTTTTTCTCTCTCTTTCAAACTTTTAACACTATTATATACCGTAAGTTAGAGGCATGAAGATCATTTCTTGAAGAAGACAACTTGTTATTTCTCCTAATAAGTTAGCCTGATGGTAGGTTAAATTAATCCGTGCATTTGCCAAAAACTGCAGAATTTAAGACTTTCTGGAACTCTGAGAATGATGATCACAACTTTCTGTATTATCTTCATCGATCAGAGGTTGATAAAGAAATAGTAAAACCCCTCTGGAATCAATGGACCTGTTGTGTAGCAGTGTTTTGTGGTTAAAAGCTCCCTTGCCAAATATCCACTGTTCTGCATTTCTCCACCAGAAGAGGGGACAGTGACTTCAGCTGCAGCCACCAGAATATAACAGTGAAAACTTGCATGTGCTTGCCACAGTATTTCCTGCTTTATTGTGTTGCAGACCTTCAAATAATGAAAAGAGTCACTTAATTTGGTGTGCTGTCAAAGTTTTCCTAACAACGCAAGCAAAAGAAAGTTATTATTTCTTTATGATAGTTGGTGTTTCTGCTGAAATTGAGCAGAACTGAGGGACAAGAAGAGAGCTTCTGTAGGGAGATATCCTTGCCTATGATTTTAAGCCATGCCCTGAGCTATGAATGTGCTTATTATGTGAAAGGAGCAAGATTTTATTTATATTTTTAATAATTGGTGGAAGTAAGCAATCTGCACCACCACCACCTACCAGCTCTATTTGCAATAAAACAAACAGATCTTGTATGATGATACCCAGTTGCAGATTTCAACTAAGTTAGGATAATTAGGACAACCTAGGGATGAGAAAATGTTTCAGAAAGGTTTACCGAAGTAGAAAAAACCTCCAGCAGTAGCAGCAAAATGGACAGAACTTAAGTCTCCCATTTACAGCGATGAATGTCTGCTATTATCTCTAATCAAGGTCAGACAGTAGCAGGGAAAGAAGTACTCTGCTCTTACATGGAGGTTCTGTGCAGCTTCTCCAGCTTCATGACAATTAGCTGCACTTAGAAAATTGGGTATGATGCCCAGAGAAATTACTCTGCAGTGATTGAAGTACATGTTGAAGTCTTACATTCAAAAACAAAAGTAGCTGAGCTACAACATGCCTATCATTTGTAATATCACCTTGCTGTCACTGTAATACACATATCTCAAAACACAAATGTAAGTTTATCTATAAAAAAATTGTTATTCTTCTCAATTTTATTAATTTATGTAATATCAGCATAGCTCAGAGTTATTACTCAATCCAATTTAATAGTTGTATTTCATATTCCTCCTAGTATTGTTGATGTGTTAACCATTAAAAAATGAGTAACAGAATCACTTAGGTTAGACACTTAAAACATAAGTGTTGGATATTGAGCTGGATTTTTGCTACTCAAGGCTCTGGCAAATTTGAATGAGGAAGCATGGTTAGAACCGACTGTAGCTGACCTGGAGAAAAGTACTGCTATTTTGTATTCTCATACACATTAAACTAATCCTTAGTCTTCAAGAGCATCACAGTCTTTGCAGACATATACAGACATATTCAGCTGTACAAACTGACTGACTCATACTAGAGTAGTTCAGTACTTAAATGATTGGTCTAGTGATGTCTTTCACAGCTGTAGAAATAATAAAATCTTTCAAATATACTACTCATTTTTCTGAATAATTACATCTTAAAGAATTACAAACTTTAAACACACTGTATCTCTCTACTATATTTGCTACTCCTTTTTAAAAACAAAGGATTTTATAGTGCATCTACAATTCCAAAGCAGTTTTTTTTTCTTAAAAATACTTAGAAATGCTGTCATTTTCCAAAAATCTGTTTTTCTTAAAATGAAATTAAAATCAGCCCAAGTTTATGCTGCAATATTACTGAAGATAGCACTTGAATCATCTGCAGCACATCCTAATTAGTCACTATAACCTGTAATGCTATTCAGACCAAGGTATTTTAGGTACCACAGTTTCTGTTTGTTCCAGATTCATGAAATCTCTGAAAACCTATTTTCCCTGCTAATGAGCTAATGAACTTTGCCTCATAATAAATCTCAGATAGAGTATGATTTATTTTGAACTACTTCAGTATTCACCCAAGACAGTTTAGGAGTACATTTTGCTCGTTTGTTTGCTTGCTTGCTTTTTCTTCTTTAGAAAAGCAGGGAATGAGTGAAGATCTAGTTAAAAATTGTTTCTTTACTTCAAAACACATTGAACAGTCACACTGCTATTTGGCTTTATCAACAGATTACTGTAAAGGAAATGTCAAGGTGGGGAAAAGAAAGTAGGCAGGATAAATAACAAGAGCTAAGAGATTTCAGATGGGTAACTTGGAAACAAAAGCAATTAGGCTTCTGAATATACAGTTGTCTCCTCCAGTTCTTGAATCTGCTGTTTGCTGAATGAATGTGCTGGTATGAAGAGATTTAGCTAGATGTTCAGAGGTCTCAATGCACCAAGGTATTTACAAAGAACATTGCAAGGTTAGGTGGAAAGAACTCTGATATTTATCTATATGGAGAAATGTCCATTCAAATTTGTTACCTTTGTTTCAAACTGTGGATAATTGGCTTTCTTTTTCTCTTTATTAGTTGTGATTTTGAGATGAGTATAAGCTAATTAAAAATACAACACTATATTTGGAACAACTGAAAGGCTCCCAGTATGAATAATAACTCCCCTGGCAGCTAGAGATACCTAGCTCAACTGTTAGCTTTTTATCCATGAAATGCTATTACTATCATGTTTTGCTACCATCTCATTGTTTGTGGCCTGTAGTTCAAATTTCTCTCACTTGTACTTGTTCATGTCTTTTCCTGAACCTCAATTACCAGTTAATTTAAGACGCTCCCTGATGACATCTCTGACATGAGCTTGGGTGTCTTACCCACAGGAGGAGATTAGGCAAAGGGTTCATGGCAAGGTACCTTAAATGAGCTCATTGTAAAGGACTTCACCATCAAATTTCCAACACGGAAATCACTTGCAGATATTTAAGATGCCCTGTGAAGTCAGCAAACTTTAGAGGTAAAACATAATGAAGTAGGGTGACCTAGCACTTTCTGGTAAAAGTGTAACTGCTCACTATAGTGTGACCTATAGTGTGCATTGCCCACTGTGTCAGAAAGGGCAAGTCTTATGTCCTGGAGACCCACAAATCTTGAGGATGTCCTCACAACTCTAATGAAAGCACAGTAGCTGGAGTAAGGAGAGTCCAGTTCCCAGTTATGCTCCTCAAGGTCTGTGCTGAGTCCATCTGCATCTCCTCGACCCTTTCCCCACCAGCGCCCTTAAGGTTTCCCTGCTTCTGGGGAGCTGGCCCCGATCCACAGCTGCTCCTTAAGTCAACCTCCTCTCTAAGCAATTTTATTCTATCTGAAGAATTTGATTAAACTCAAGCCTGTGCCTAATCAAGATAAACTCCTAATCATTTTAAACTTGAAAAGCTACTTTTAAATGGACCTCTAAGGTGTCTGCATGGGGGCTGAACACATGTAAAATCAGTTAATTTAAACCTCCAAAGACAGGGCTTAATATCAAATTAGTTTTTGTCCCTATAAAATGCGAAGGAGATGATTTGTTCTAAAACACTCTGTTTTCATTTTTAATTCCCAATTACGTTATCTGTTGGCTCACTCTTTGAGCAAAGTTTAAAGCATTTGATAACAACAAAGGTTTCTGTTAACAAAAAGCCATTTCTATAAGATTTCTTGAGAGATTTTTTTGTAAGTTAAACTGTATTCAACATTTGATGAGTCTTCATGTGCAGCTGGATATTTATCATCATCAAAGTATTCTTCAAAATCACCAAAGGCAGTCAATTCTTTAAAGACAAAACCACCACCTGCTTTGATGCTCTCTATGTTTCCCAGGGGTTTGGATCCACCCTGAAGTCATTACTAATGTTTTGCCTAGAGGAGTGTAGGCTGAGAACCAATTCACTCTGTTTCTAAACCAGCTTTCTCTTCATTCTCTTACAAAGATCTCTGATTTTTTGCTCTTGTCCTCAAAAATCACTGAAATAGCAAAAAAAAAAAAATCTTCTGGGTGATTTTTATCATCCTTTTTTATCTTTAGAGAGGATTGTGAGAGGGAAACAAACAGAAAGTGCTAATATTATACATTTTTCATAAATTTTATGTATAGTACCTACCTTTTAACCTCGAAAAAATCAGGGCATGCTGCCAACCAAGTTAACCCCAGAGAAGATGGTGAGTAACAGGACATCTTTTGAGAGTAGAAGAGCATTATGGACAGAGCAGGATTAGAAAGAGAGGCTGAAATCAATAACTTTAAATGCTTGCAGGTTGCCCAACTTGAGACAAAATCCCAACTTGGGACAAAATCCCAAAATCTGTTTGCAGATCCTTTCCTTACAATACCAGGCTTATTTATTGTCAAATTGATTTGTTTTCAACAAATAGGGAAACTACTGTTCAACTGTACTCTACTCTTATTGCTCTTACAAACAGGGTCTAGCAAGAACAGAAGTGAGAGAAAACCAGCCTCCAGGTAAGCACCTTTCTCCTGGCTCAGGAAATGAGATCTCAGGCATAGAAAAAGAAATGAGAATTTCCAAATCATGTTCATTTTACCTCCTGGTACCCGGATTACAACCAGAGTCACTGTTTTCTGGTAACTTATTAAAACCTCACGGCTAACGACCTCATGCATAGGACATAGCATGTCCTAAAAGCTCATGGATAGAACAGGATATATATTTGGCAGTATGATACTTATTCAAACATGCAAACATCCCGTGTCAAATTGTCATTAGATAAATTTGAAGAAAGTGAAAAGCAGCTGCAGTGATTGCCTCAATTGTTCTGTGAAGGGGATGGTCTCAGCAGGAAGACATACTGGAGAAGCAGAAAGCAATCGGGTTTTAAGGATGCAAGTTAGGACACAGTAATTTCTTTGAAACTTCTTTTTTGAAGAAGTTCATTTTCCAATTGTTTTTTAGGTCATTATTCTCTCTAATTTTAGCTCCACAGTGAACCATAAACAAACAAATTAAAAAAGGGCATTTTTATTCATATATGAATAAATGTATAAACCAAAGAAAAATATCAGCCAGCAATAATCATGCAACTATTTGATTTTCTGGCTTGAACCAGAAATGTCAGAAAAAATAATATTGTGCCAAATGGAAATTATTTTTTTCTCCACTGAAATAAATATAAAAAATAACATCAGGATATACAAAACATTTTGTCTAGTTTGGGGGTGTTTTTTACACTTAAAAATTAAATCAAGTCAAATTTCTTAGTAAAACAAAAGTCAATGATTCATTTAGCATGCAAAATATTTTGATTATTTTAAACATTTTCCCCATGTGGGTTTAGATATAATGGCAAAACTGATGTGAATTTGGAAACAATTTAACAAGCATTTCAACAGACACCAAGTTTAAAGCTATTTGACTGTTTTAGTAGCCCACATCTAAGTAATAGCTTCTATCTCTTGTTCTCAAATATAATATACTGTGACATATAATTCATAATTGCTTTGAAGTGTCTGAATAGACCAACATGAGTGAATCATTGAAAATAGAATCCACAGCCAAATTTGTGACTGATTTGGCACCAAAATACTATTTTTTTAATGTATTTGACTGCCAAGGACACTTTGAGGATCTGTTCCAAATCACATTAAGATGTGACATTTTGTACAGCATGTATTGTTAAACTGTGTATTTTCATTCGTGTGTACTATCAGAACAGCATGCTTGATATCATCAAGAAAAGGGTGATAGAGACATTAGTTAGACAGCAGAGCATTCAGCAAAGTCTTCTGTTACAGAAGCGAATTGAATAGAAATTGCCGGATATTTAGCTGAAAAGGCTAGTGAAAACTATACTCTCTTGAATTCAGCAGATAAGTGACTGTAAATTAAATTATAATTGTGCATTTAGTTCTTGTAGAGTGGAAATTAGTCTCACAACACGTCTACAACCTATGTGGCACCAGAAAAATGAAAGCCAGCTCTGGATATGTGGATAGGGCTCCACACTCCATCCCAGCAGTGGCATGGGTGGGGGACAATATTCTAGCTCAGTTTCTGGCAACATCCATGTCACCTGATCTACTGTTGGGGTTGAGCTGGCTAGACAGGACCACTTGGAGAACCAGTCTCCTTGTTTGGACTTAGCCTTTACATGGCACTTTATGGCTAATATGCATGTTTTCTTCTTCAGTTATGTATTTCCTTCTTAGAGTTTGCATACTGTTGAGAATTAGATTTAGAGCAACAATGCTTTTCACTTTGTAGCGGAAATAACTAGAGTTATGGTTTGAATATATATGAAAACATTGAACTTAATGAAAACAAGACATCTCTGGCGGGAAAATTGACTACAAGGTCTTCATTGAAAAATACATTTTGACAGAAAAACCTTTCACAGAACCTTTTTCTCTGCAAAAAAATATGAGTATATTATGCAGTTTAATGTAAAATAAATATTACAGTGGGAAGTACTCCAGAGGAAGCATTCATTATTGAATGTCTGTGGAAGTACCACTGGTTAGTTCTTCCTAATCTTCATAGAAGTGGTCGGGACAAGTGGAGGGCATATCCACCATAAGAGAGCACAAAACTTGGGTTTCACTGCACTGCGCTCTACTGTGGGTAATTCAGCCATGGACATTGTGTGTGATCCAATTTTCTAATCCTCCGAATATTTAAGATAGATATCTAGACATAATATTTAAGATAGCTCCCTATCCTTCTACAGAAAAACTCTTTTGGAATCTTATTTTTCTGTATTTATTGTTTGTTTATTATTTTTTTCCAAAAGGTGATATTTGTGGAGATTTAGTAGTACAATAAAAGAAAATAAAATATCAGAATTTCACATCAAGTAATTATATTAAAAGCACAGAATGAACACGTGATGGACTCAGGCCTTATTTCTGTCTTGGTTTAACTTGTTATGGACTATTTTGCTTTTCTAAATTATCTGAGCTTAGGTGACACAGTTTTGAATTCGTGTTGTTAAAGCAATAAAAAAAAATAGTGTGAGCTTTCATGATTCAGCTTTTAAATCTTTTTTTGTACATGTTAAGTTCATGTAAGTAAAGACTCAGCTCAAGACAAAATGATGTACATCGAAGGTAAAATCCTGTAAGAGGAACAGCATTGTGGTTTTAGCATCTTTTTCTCTATTAAAAAAAAATCAGTAAATTAATTTAAATATAAATTAAAGCAAGCTTGAATTATAAAAAATGTGACAAAAAATATTGTTAATTAGACCTTATTGGTTTGATTCTCAGAGAGTTGGGAGCTTTTCTGTCTTCTCAATAGAAAATGAGCCAGGAATTTCCAATATTGCAGCATACTGGGCAGCTAGAATGGGTTTGGGACCAAAACCTGCTGTTGTTTGGCTGTGCCTCCTACCTGCAGATGGTGCTTTGGCATCTAGGCAAAACCCAAGGTTTGAGCTCTGTTGTGTTGGACATGCACTTCACTTATCCTGTGAAGAACAGAAAAAAAAATACATCCCAAAGTTAATTTGGGTTATGAAGTTCAGCTTGAAACACATTTTTGTGCGTGTGTATGTGCGTTGGACATGGTGTGTGCTTAACATCCAGAGTAACCAGAGAAGCTGTTATGTATTAATGATTATTTCCAAGCTATTATATTGTACAAAATGCTATGCTCCATCCTGTCCAGGTCCCTCTGGATGGCAGCCCAGCCCTCTGGAGTGTAGGCCACTCTCCCCAGTTTGATGACATCCACAAACTTGCTCAGGGTGCTCTATTTGCCCGCGTCTAAATCATTGATGAACAGGTTGAACAGCCCTGGACTCAGCACTGACCCCTGGGGGACACCACTGGCCACAGGCCTCCAGCTAGACTTAGCCCAGTTTATCATGACCCTCTGGGCTCTGCCATCCAGCTGATTCTCAATTCACCTCACTGCCTACATGTCCAATCCATGGAGAGTAGCTCAGCAATAATCCCTGCCAGTTCCTTCAGCACTCTTGGGTGCATCCCATCCAAACCCATAGATTTAGGGGGGTCCAGTTTGCCCAAATAATCCCTAACCCAATCCTCCTCCACATGCGGAAAGTCCTCATCTCTCTTGATTGTCTCTCTTGTATCTGGGCTCTGTAGTTCATGGGGACCAGCCTTAGCAGAGAAGACTGAGGCAAAGAAGGCATTTAGTAACTCTGCCTTCTCTACATCCTCCACCACCAAGGCACTCTCCCCATTCAGCAGCGGACTAACATTTTCCCCAGTCTTTCTCTTGCTGCTGATGTATTTATAGAAGCCCTTCCTGTTATCCCTGACGTCTCTCGCTAGTTCTAATTCCAAACAGACCTTGGCCTTCTTCATTGTATCCCTGCATTCCCTGACAATATTACTCTATTGTACTCGTGTGGCCTGGCCCTTCCTTCACATTACATAATGCTCTTCTCATTAAGTTTACCCAGCAGCTCCTTTCCCATCCACACAGGTCTCCTGCCCCTCTTGCTTGACTTCTTCCTTGTAGGCATACTTCTTATGCTTGTTTGTAGCTGTATGACTTTCATGTTCAGTCCTGAAATGAATAATTGGATGAAATATGTTTTGATCTGTGTTCTCTTGCTAGCTTGAAAATTTTGGAAAGATATTCTATTCCCAATTCAGGTAAGATTTAATGATAAGCAATATTTAACTAATAAAAAAATGGGATGAATATTTTGTGAGACCTTCCATTCTCACCACAGGAAAGGTGAAATTCAGCACTGATGATTTTAAGAGATGGCTCCAGCTCTTGCCTTACAGATGGGAACATATAATTTGTTTTATGCAGAATTTTCATAGAGTCTGACTAATTCATATCCTAGATTTACTTAATGTTGATCTATATGACAGGGGCTGTTGACTATATGACAACCTTAATTCATTTATTGGATCTTGGAGATCTTGTATGAAAATCATCCTCAACAGAAATGGGATACATTTCTTCAACAGGAAATTTTGGGAGTATTGTTCATCATACTTACCATGATTAAGAGAAAAATTATTTTAAGAAATTACCACTAATATTTATTTTAAATTAGTTTTTCTTCATAGATGGCCTTCCCAGAGAAAATGCTTTCTCTAATTTTTGCAGAAAGGGAAAAGTAAGAGGGTGAAAATACAGCTAAATGTTTGTTTTAATTTGAGCCAATATTTACAGAACGTTTTCAGAGATATTCAGCTCTACAGAAAAGGTTTGGACTCTAAAAATGGTTACAGATACAGGTGAATTTTTTTTATCCACATTATCCCTCCTATCATGGGCAAACCAATGTATGGACAATGTCCTTTGCTAAAGTACCAGAGCTCAGGTGATAAAAAGAGAAAAGGAAACTAGTAGCAGGTGTGAGAAACAAATTCAAGCTGTTGCCAAGACTACCTAAAGGATTCTTATTCTGCGCTTCTAAGGAGGATCCCTTTCACAGCTACAGAAAGCACAATAAACAAATGGCTGTGCTTTTGTAAGGATTGCTTATCTCTTGCACCAGCCACTTAATTCCTTTAAACACTGGAAATGGGCTTCCTCTTCTCAGCCTCGGAAAGGCAAAATCTGACTACTAACCTATTGTCTTCCTGGAAGATTAAAGAAAGCATCAGAGTTTTATAAGCAATGGTAGAATCATTTTTCTGATTTCAGTAGCTACGTAAAGGCAAGGCACAGCAGATATAAGAACACCTAACCTTTTGCATGGCATTGTTTTGAGGAATAGAGCTCTTTGTCTATTTACATGTGCAGCAAGTTTCTACAATCTTGTAATACGAGTGTCCATCTATCATTATCTGGGCTCTATATGTGAATAGATAAACACAGGGTAATCAGTTATTCTGTAACAGCCAAGCCCAGTAGCTGTTCCAGTCTCTTTGCAAGCTGCAAATATAAAGTAAGATAAATGGAGTTAGGATAGCTCCTTTTGACCAAGAAACATCCTTGTCTGAGCCTTGATCTTCTCAATGAAGTGGGATATACATCCACATATGTGCTTTTATATATTCATATAGATACCTATACAGATATGTACTACAAAAGTACACATACCTGAGATAAACATACAGCAGGCACAGTTTTCCTTCACTGCTTACTCTAGGAAGTTTGTTCTAGCTCTAATGCATTGCTTATTACTGACATAAGGATTCATTGTGCAATCTGAGAACATATCTTTTAACATACACATAGATTATGATCTCAATTACACTAGTGGGAGCTAATGAATTAGTAACTCTGTGCGTGCTTGAGTTTAATTGGAATCAAAACGATATTCACAGTGCCATAATCAATTTATACTGACCCAGTATATGCAAATGAGCATAGTGAATGTTGAAAAATCTGGAGGTAGGAAAAGAGTTTAGGTAATGATGGGCTGTATAAGTTATTACTTCAGTCCTGCAATGAGAAGATATTGTATAAAGAGAATTATTTGTAGATTCTTTTGAGAACACCTTCCGATTTCTCATATGGATTTACAGTTATGACCAATTCCAGGCCCCAGCAGTGTAGAAAAGTGGTGGTCAATTTAGTCAAGATCTGTAATGCTGTAATATCTGTAATACTGTAATATCCTCAATGGTATCTATAATACTATAGAATTCAACTAGACTTAAATGATACAAAATGAGTAGCAAAGCTAAAAGTATAACCTCTTTATTTTTAGCCCTTTGGTTTCAAAAGACATCTCAATTTTCCCTCCCATACACTCAATAATATAGAGAAGTAATATACAGATATTATTAGTCCAAATAGGTGCATTGCTTGAAAATAAATCTAAAGAAGCCAAGTCAAACATTCATAGGACCGGAAAACTGTCTTTTGAAAACTAGAATAATACAGAAAGACAAAAATAGCATAGTATGATAAATACAGAAATAATACAATATAGTAATACATAAATACTGTCAGCCGCATTCTGATGTCATTAAAACTATTTTAAAGTAGAGGTTGTGTTCTTCAGGTCTAAGGACCTATCTGGCTACAAGAGTCTTGTTGGAGAGACTGGCTATGGAAGTGGATGGGTTTTGGTATAGATCTGTTTAGATAACAATGAATATCTATAACATATTATTCTCTAGAAATAAGTAAGAGATATTTGCTTCAAGGATCTTTTGAAATACAGTTCTGCTTAGGACCTCTCTCTCTTGCGTTTCCTCAGGGTCTCACAGTGACCTGCATTTCTCTAAAGCTTAGTTTTTCCTTTTTCTGCACATTTCTGTAGATTATTTTCATTTTCATATAGACAGACATATAATTAACTCAAATATCCCTTTACTTGGGAAATCCCTTCTTGAACATATCTCAGCCCAGTTCAGATCTAGATTTCAGTGAATTAGTATTTTCCTACTATCACTAAGCAGGACATTTGCATGCTCCCTTAAGTGTTCCATATAGTAGTTCTCTCCCAGCAAATTCTCCAAAACAAGGGAACTCATCAATCCTCAGCACAAACTGTTACATTACCATGTGAGAAAATCCTTTTAATTATAAGGAAGCAAATTTTAAATCATAGATAATAGATGGGAAACAGTTGTGAACAGATCAAGCTATGAGGCTAGTGATCCTAACCTTTTCCTGTGGCATCTCAGTACCATTAGCAATCAAAAAATTCTGAGAGAGTCCTTATGATATATTCATTTTATTCACAAGTTTGAGTGGCCCACCCTTGGCTTATGATCTGGGACACTTTTGCTGCCATCCCTCTGTACAGTTTGCTGACTGTTGATGGCTAAAGGTTAGGCAATTATTGTGTTTAGCAGGAAGGATTCAGTTCCTTTCAGGTTTCCCCATGGCAATCAAAATACCTTTGACAAAGCATCCTCTCATTTTCACCCATCTCTAAGATCATTGTTAGGCTAAAGGGAAGACAGAGGACAGCAGTACTGTGTCAATCTAACCCTTGACCCTATCTCTGTAGAGTTCCTTGAGAAAATCACCTTAATGGATCAGAATCCTGTGATATGTTACTCTGCGATACTTTAGGCAGGACAGTGGTATTTCCTAGCAGAGATAATGTTATCAGGAGTTTTTTATTTTAGCATGAGTTTTTTACAGACACCAAAAAATCACAATTGTTGAGTATGGGGAATCAACGACATAACCCCTAAATGTCTATAGCTATATCTCTCTGAAATCAAAGTCCTACTGAATGTTGAGCAGAGCTGGGATTTATACAAGATGCATGTTCTGAAAATATTCATCCATTATGTGTAGAAAATAGGAGCCTGGTACTTTTTCAAATTTGTCTAAGTTTGGCTGAGAATAATTATAATCAAAGCACAGAAAATAGTTTAAGCTCATTCTTACAAATATCTGCAAGTAACTGCCATTGTATGATTTTTGCCTATTAGGGACAGGGCATTTGCTGAATAAAATAAAATGATAAAAAATGACCATATAAATCTGAATTATTGTTAGTTATAATTAGAATTTGGAGCATTTCCAAGTAGGGGAATTTGCTCATTAAGTGAATTATTTGCTTGGTATGGTTTGCTTTACTATATCATTTTAATATGTTTTAGGAGAGAATTTTGTTTAAATTCTAAGAAAATACAGTTATATCATGCTAAGTACAAGTAGTTGTGTGCTATCCACCACATGTTATTACTCGTAAGCCAAGGAAGAGACATGATAATGGCTTTTTTTGTTGTTGTCTAGAAACTCTGCTTTGCTGTTCTATATGCCAAAGGAAGTTCAATACATTAAGTATTCCAAAAGTAGAGTTTTTATCACTATTACGGCTTTCCAAGGGTTTTTAACTAATTGGTTACATGACTGATGATCTAGTAAACAGCAGTTTCATTTGGGTCTTTTTTTTTTTTTTTTTTTTTAGTATTGAAATCCTCTTTCTCTGGATGGAAACTCTGTAATTAGAGGTTTGCAAATGCCTCCTGTATAAATAATTATGTATAAAGTTAGTTTATGCACTATATGCCTACATTCTCTAACAAACATAGTATTTCTGTGGAAATATTTTATGCTGCTGCACATTTGCTCTTCATGGAAGAAGCCTTCTGTGTGCAACCTATGTGGAGGGGAGATAGACCAGAAAAATGCTTTTTAGCATTTTGCACATCAGCAGTTACCCAGCATCAATTTGATTCTTTCCTCCACATGTTGAAACACAGCTCAGAGCATTAAACCCATTCTCCAGCGATTGGGACAAAAGTAGGTTAGTAGAGTGGGTTGCTAGGAGACCAGTGTCAGCGTCATCTATGACCTTGCAGGGCATAAAGAAACTGTATGGATTTATTGAGCTCTGTGGCACATTGTCTAAGTCCTCCGCTTGGCTGTCTTACTCCATTTCCGTCTGCCTTAGCGCTCTCGCTCTCCCTCGCGCACCGCCACGCGTGCCCTCCTCCCGCAGCGTGGCCGTGCACATGGACATGGACCTCTGCTCCTCGAGGCTTCCCAAAGCCTCACCGCTACCGCTGCACTGCGTTAAGCCATGGCGTGCTCGCTTAGCTGGCTACACACGGCAAGAGCAGCATCAGCAAAATCCCAGCCTTTTAAAAGCTTGCTTCTTCATACTGTTGCTGTGAGAAATATATAGGAATCAGTTCTACTGGGAACAGCACTATGAAAAATGTATAAACATCACAAAGTAATATTGCTGTCACATTCAAAATGTTTTCTCAAAGTTGCATCCACAGTTTTCACAGCTGAGGTGACGTAAGGTTAAACAGTCACGTACTGCGGGGAGCTCTGGCACTCCTGTCATCCTCTTGACTGAGTTTCTTTTTCTTTTTTTTCTTTTTTGAAAGAGCTGAAGGTAACAGATAAAAAGAAAAACAAATGAATATCCCTTAAGATGTGCTAAGCCTTCCTGTTAGGAGAATTTCTCTTCCTATCAGGTAGATTTTTATGCTTATTAGTGAATGCAGTTACAAAAATAAGGACAGGTGATGGTGGATGGATAACGAAATCCATGGGAAGTTTCATTAGGTTTTGTTAGCAGTTATTCTTGGCAGAAAAGAATCTTGAGGAAAAAAAATTGAAATCTATATCAGATGCTTGGATTAATTTCACAGTTCAAAATGATATGCATCATTCTGTAGCACAGAAATGCCTGAATGACACAGGAGATTTCTTGTAGAAAGGAAAATACCACCTTCCTCAGGTTTTCAGATTATCTCTACATCTTTCCTAGCCCTGTCACCTGCCTTGTGTGTTCCTCAGGAGGAGAGGGCTCTTCTGTGAGTGCTAATGAACTCTGGTGGCATCAGGACAGTTGAGAGAGTGCGTCCCAACACCAAAACCCCTCTTTGAGGCAGTTTCTTGTCACTTGCCCTCTCACATTTAAATCTAGAGACTGTTTCCCAGAGCATCTCAGCTGACTGCAGCTGTCACAGGGGTGGTCAGGCACCATGGTGGGTACTGGAGCATAAAAACCCTGAATTATGTGTGGCTCAGTGCTGCCAGTAGGCAAGGTTCTTTTATAATTTCCAGTGAAAAGTGAAAACAATTTTTTTGTTGTTATACGTTTCTTATTATCCCCTCTGATATTATAAAACATGACTGAGAGTTTTAAGTACATCCTTATAACTATTATAATTATTATAAAAATGACATAAATGGGAGCAGTTTAGATAATTGTATCCCTTCCGCAAAGAACTATAAATTTTTTTGTCATAGTACATGGACATGAGACTCAGGGAGCATTCAGGAGCATAGTGTGCATCATCAGCAGAATTTGTGATCAAGAAACCATACCAGCCCCTTTCGCATCCGTCACGTAACTAGAAAAGAATCTGTAATGGTTTCAAACAGGAAAACTGCCTAGATGCTCACATATTGACTATTGGGCATCTACTCAGGCATCCCCATAGTCTTTGGCAAGGCTGAGAATCTTCCAACAGTTCATCCAGTTGTGATCCACAAGCAATGCCTCTGCTGCCTAAACCTCCTCAAGGGACAGTCTTGTAGGTATGTCCAGACCAAAGCCACTAATGACAAGCAGCACCAAGACAATAACTTTGTTTCTGCTAAACAAGGATGTTGAGGACATATTCATAGTCACTAGTCCTACCACTTTTCCTGTATAATATCCCCCACCCTTAAAATCAAGGGTCAGGATTAAAATACCTCCTCTGCTACTAAAGAGCTAAGGGAGGGAGAGAGCATGTTAGTGACAAATTTAGATGGAAGCATCTTCCTCATTTGCATCAAGCTGAACCGCTTCATGAACAATGTGAAGACAGTAAGACTAGAAGGAAAACATACAAATAAGAGATATTAAGGCTTAGAATTTGAACATAAGATGTTTAATGAAATATATGAAAATCATATCACTTGTAGATATTTTCTGTTTAGCAACCATGGACAAAAATCTGTGGATGTTGAATGTGGCAAAAGTACCTTGTATGTATGAGTACCTTTTTACTCACTAGTATCGATAGTAAAACCAGTCATCATAACAAAACAGTTAGAAAACATGATACTATATGTGGCCTAATACTCACAGAAGTGCAATACTGTTTTTTGTATGCACAGAGATTATAGTGGTTTGAAAACTCTGATACTTATTCAGACAAAAGGTGGATTTCATTTCAATGGGAAAAGTCAGGAATTCTGCATTTTTTGGTTTCCATAAGAACACTTTTTCCTGGCAACTCATCTTTTTTTCTGTTGTCATACTCCTCTCTCATCTTTAAGGATCTTGTCTCCTCTGAAAAAAATCCTAGATATTCTTGGAAATTTTTTGCTGAAAAAAAATGTGAGCTTTAAAATAAAGTCACCCCAAGAATTTATCTCAAACCTCTGATTGACAAGTCAAAAGGAAACGTTTCCTTCCTGTAAGCCTCTTTCTCTCAAAATACACATTACTTGCATGATCACCCACATGCCAAAACCTCTATATATACAAATTACTGGATGAATAAGACGCATGCAGGAAAAGATCTGAAGTCGCTGCTGGTGAGAGGTAAGCTCCTCTGACCACCAGAGCTGGGCCTTCAGCTGACTCCCAGGCAAACCCAGGAGTGCCACGCTCCGAAAACCCTGCTGCCTCCATCAGTTTACTGAGCCCTCATGGTGACACTGCAGAGCTGTCAGCAAGCTCATTGCACAGCCCCAGCCCAGGAACCTCACTGAGCTGCATGTAGCTCAAAGTCTGCTTGCTGGCCACCCCTGAAGCATATGAAGAGGAGATTTTTGAAAAAGCCCAGCTGAAAGGCGGCCGAGCACTTGTATGTCAAAGGGGACAGGAGAATATGCCAGCTTTCATTTGAAAGGCATTTCTTTGACTAGTTATTGTGGCAGAACCTCCTTGGACTGACAAAAGGAGCAAGGAAATAATTACTGAAGTTATTTCTATTGTATAAGGTTCAAAGTTCTTCCTTGGAATTTTTCTCACAACATTTTAATCAAAGTGTATTTAAGCCTCATTTTCTTTTTCTGAACCAAAAGCTCGAATTCCATCAAGAAAATAAATTGAATAGGAAGGCAGAGCTTTAAGGTAACATGTACCATGGAAAATGTTCTTAAGCAGAACACATGTGTAAAGAAAAGAGTTTTCAAGGTCTGAGTAACTGAAAGTGTTACTACAAGTAGCACAGCGAAGTATGGGGCAGATCGGTTCAGGCTGGCATGTCCTCTCAGCATGAAACCACTCTGCATGTCTCCATAGCTGCCTTCCCACGGTGCTGAAGAAACACATCCCTGGAGCATGGACCACTCGCTCCCAGTCTCTGCCATGCGTGTGCAACCGCAAAAAATGCAAGTCACTCAACTACTTCTGAAAGTATTACCTGATGTCCACAATTTAACACAGGAAGCTTTGTTTCTGGGAGAGAGAGAAAGAAAAGAAAATCTGTCTAATGGAAAAATCTGTTGTAGTAAACAAGAGATGAGGGAACTCTGATAAGGTATTTAGGCTAGACTCAGAGCTGTCCAAGCTGGTATGCAACTATCTAAGTATCCAGCCCTTTGAATTCATTTGCTTTCTAAAGCATCTTGCAATTTGTGATTGTAAATCAGACAACAAATGACTTGCTAGGTTGGTACCTTAGCTACATATTTACTTCAGCTACGATCCTTTTGCATACGGTTAAGATAAAAATCAGATAAAAGGAAGAGAATTAAGAAGTTGTTCTTATGTCTGGTTGGCACTGTATGCTCTCAAAACACTGCAAGCAAATTTTCCAATCTGATTTTTACACCAAGGATGTTGAAATTGATGCAGATAACATCCCTTCACTTTATCATATCATTTCTGTGAACTCTCAAGAGTGACTTTTGACCACTAAACTTACCTTTAGAAATTTTGAGTATATACATGCAGATCTCAGCAAAGGCAACATTTCAGCAGTAAGGCTTCTCAAGGTTGCTACAAATATATGAATACAACATACCTTTACCTGGGAATAAGGCATAACTGAAATCCCTCACATTAATCCACCTAATTACATGTATGCATGGTAATCAATTCTCATGTTGACCCCACAACTTTGTGCACTCTGGGGAAGATGGGGGTACCCGTAGCAGGATGTCCTCGTGGAAGGGTATTCCCTGGCAAGAAAGTCAAAGTCGTGGCAAGGTTGTCCTAATAGAACCAGATCAGAATGATTCAGCTCAGTACTACAATCTGGGCCACTGTATTTAATGAGAACACATTTAAATTTCTTTGATATTTCTTTGTGGTACAGAACTAAAGCCCCCAGGGTGCAACATATTCCATCTTAGTTACACTAGCTTTGTTAAATAAGCAAATAATCAGTTACCTGTAAGCAAAAGAAATGAATTGTGAACGTGCGATGCATTACCACCTTTGTTTTAGAAAGAGGTAGCTCTTTCTGCCAAGTATTGCTTTATATTAGACAATTAGTTACACTGAATAAATGTTAAAAAAAGTAGTTACTATGAAAATATGTTATGTCTGCACATGCAAATGACTTCGGCTTTGTTTTAAGCCAGTGCACAGAATTTCTATCCTGTTTTATGAAGAATGAAGATGATAAAAGCATGATCTAACCCTGTATTCTGCAATCCATGGGACATAAATATGTATTGCAGTGTACAAAGAAACAGAGTCTGGGCACACAGTGCCTTGTAAATGTCTAATTTGAAGATTACAAGGAGGAGAACTGTTGAAGTGGGGGAAAAAGTACAACAGTTCCAAAATAAATTTCCATAATTTTGTTGCAAAGCTGCTGATGCAAGCAGTTTCAATATTGCAGAGCTAAAACACACAGAGCTGCTTCCCACTTGGCCACTGAGCTGCACCACCAGCCCAAGGTTCCTGCATGTTGACATGCGCCACGTGGGAGACTGGCCAAGCGCTGCCCTTAAACCAACCAGACCCTGATGAGGTGGGTCACATCTTCAGGAATGCAGAAAAATAGTTACTTGCAAAACACACCTTTTAGGAGCAGACTCTTTTGGTAATGATGGAAATGACCCTGAAACTTTCACCAAGGGGATCAGGAAGAGGATTATTGGGAAGAATTATAAATTCAACAAATGTATGTTTTCATTCTCTGCCTCTGCCCTCCTCTTCTTCCCTTTGTTTCAAACTAAACAGGAAAAACTCTAGGGGAAAGTACAGTATTCCTTCTGGACTAGCTCGCCCTTCAAGCCACACTGCTCTATGTACAGAGCTTATTGCTGAAGGACAGCAGTGCTGGGCGGGTGATATTCAAGGCTGCCAGTCCTAGGGAAGATCAGAGTCAACACAGCATATGATTTCACAATCATAGTGTCCTGCCGACTGGGGAGTAAGCAGCCTGTTCTGTCTCCTCACAGAGCCTGTTAAGCCCTTTCACTAAAAAGCTTTTCCTTTTAATTTTTTTGATAAATAAGTAAGTTGGATATCAGATGAAATTTTAGGTAAAAAAAGCACGCGCATACGCCTGTGTGCACACACAGACATACACACACACACACACAAAAGAAATCAGGCAAGGGTTGAAAAAAATAGTGCTTGATAAATGGTCACGTAATGGTAAGGGAACTGCACGCTCCTCATGTGTTCCTACCAACCTGTAAGCTGCCAAGCAGGGTTCCAATTCAGCAAAGGATATTAATGCACATTTTTAAGCATAGAAAAATTAGCACATTTCAACTGTGCTCCATTGCCTGCATCTGTCTCTTGAATACAACAGAAGTGAAAGTGATACTCCCAACAATGAAAAAATGTTTAAGTTAGTATTTCACAAAATTAGATTTCAGAATATCCTTATAATACCACTATGTTTATTCATTTTTTACTACAGCTGTTTTGTAAGCAGAAATCCAGATATTTCCCTCCCTTTTTTTTTATTGTTTGTTTAGTTTTTCTCCACATAAATATTTAATAGAGAAGCAGGCAGTGAGTAGGTAGAGGGTGCTTCCTACCTGGGCAGCCTCTCATAACGCATGTTCATAAATCAAGGTATCAAAGAGAAACAAAGATGTCAGGCTGATGTAGGTAACAATATGCGGGTTTGTGCTTATGAATACAGAACACACAATCTATTCTATCTGTCGTGGTGACTAAAGAATGTCACAGTGCTGAAGTTATTTACAAACTGTGGCTAGAAGCACTTAAAATCACCTTAGCAATTCAGAAGAGGTGACATATTGTTGAGGCAAATGAATGGAGAAATGCCATAAGTAGGAGCAAGAAAGTAAGCTCTGGTTTGTGAAAGAATTATTTGAAATCTGTGTGAATCCTCTCTCCTAATTCTGTTTGAAATGTACCAGATATGGACAGCCAGTTTGCCCAGAGAGCTTTTTTAGTTTGCTTGTTTGTTTGTTTTTATTCACCATCAACATGCAGAAACAGGGAAGGTAATACAGCATCCTGCAATATTTGCTGAAAGAGATGACACTTTTTTAGTCTTCAGAAATCTTGAGCTCATAAATGTGCATGTATGTGTAGGAAAGGGATTATTCTGTTCTAAGATGCCTCTCTCCATATACCATAAGATCCACTGTGGGGACAAACAGCAGCTCATACAAAGGCATGTCCAAATGATACACACTATACTAAGCTGAGTCTCTCTATTTTTTCTCTTTCTAGATAAGAAATCGCACACGGCAGTGCCCTTTGCTGGCAGCTGCACAGCCCTGGCTTGGCAGACAGTTCCCTTGCTCCCGGCTCTCCCCAGTGCCGCGCTGCGCCTGGAGGCGCCAGAGCAGGATGCGCATGGGGACCGCAGGACTCAGGTGGCATTTTGGTTTGCATTCCCCGGCAGGCCCACTTTTTTTCTTTTCATTGCCAGCTTATCCAGCATTTTCCCTTTGTCTCCTTCCCTGCGCTACATGCGGCTTCTGCCTCTCTCCTCTCTGATGTAATTCCTGCTGCATGACCAGTGTGTGAGCTTGGCACATACATGGTCCTGGTACCCATTTGGTTTGTTCAGTTGCAGTAGAGGCATCTGCAACAGCATCTGACCTTTGCTGGCCTTGCCTTAGGCTGTGCAGCACAAAAAGCTGTTATTATAAATAAAAGATCGTATTTAGAAAGGGAAAATACATTCCTGGTTAAGAATGGGTGTCTCTCTATGCCTAGTATCCACTGAGGCCACACTCTAGTGCTGTAGAGTACCTTTCCAATGGTGTCACATTCAAAATACATGAGTTCACTGGACAGTGACAGTTCTGTCATTATGGGGCACATTTCACAATCTGAGAGGTCTAAAGTCCTGAAAAAACCTTTAATCTGTCCTTCTCCTTCTTTAGTGTAGAATGGCATGGATGGTTAAGAGAGCTATATGCCCCTTTTGCATTAGTGTTACATAGACAAAGAAATGTGTGGAAGTCCAGGACTGGGCTCAGGTTGTTCCAAGGTAAGCAAGCAGATTCCTAAGCTTTCTTGATGCGAAAATAAATGAATAAAAGAATAAAAAAATAGATCATCCAAATTAAAAGTAGTACAAGAGAAATACAGTTAAATCTCTTCTCAAACTTACATTTTGACCTTTAGATTATCCAACAATACAGCTGATACCCGCAGAAATAAGAAAGAGGAATTTCCTATTTGCATTCTCATTTTAAATTCAAAATCAAGCTGAAAGGATCACTTCAGAATTCAGTTGGTGTCCAATGATTGTGTATATATCATCATATTAGCATTTGTGAGTATTATACACTGCATTTGAATAATTTAAAGCATGCATTTTGAGGACTCGGTGCTACTCGTATCTAACCAGTCATTGTTTGATATATTACAGAGCTAAGTCTCATGCAGGAAAATCTGTTCATAATATGTATTATCTTCCTAACACAGACAAGTATAGACAAAGTACTTGTACTTGTACTTTGAGCTTTAATGTTCAGAAAGTAGCAGGAACCTCTGAGCTTCATTTACAATTTAGAAGTGTGACTTGAAAACACGCCTATTATTGCTGCTATCCAGCTTTGAGAGAGCTCTTATTAATACATATTTAAAGCACGAGTGGGACAAAGCAGTGGGACTGGTCCAAAGACCCTAAATTGAAATGTTATTTTGAAGATTGTGCTATGATCTTTATTGATACTTATATTAAATTTTTTCCAAAATATAGAGCCTATTCATTGGGAAAGAAATAAGGGCATATCAATGTCGAACCACTGCTGAAAATCTGTTTTGGTGAGAATGAAAAACAACAACAAGAAAACCTTCAGACTTGGCCCAAATGGCAAATACCGTGGTGAAAGTGTATACAATTTTTAACAAAATTTTTCTGTCCTCTCTCTGCTTAATCTTAGTGTATCTATTTCTCTCTCAAGGTATTGCTTCTAAGGCTCGATAGGTGCAAAATTATCCAATTATTACTATCTAACATTCTCTGAGGGCACTGATTTATCTATGTACTTTGCACAGATTATCCATTAAGAGAACATAAAAATCTATTTGTGGGCAGTGCTTAAAGCACTGCTCTACCATGGCTGACACATAAACTCTCATCAATTCCAACCATAACCTTTCACATTTTATAAACTAAAATTAAAAAAAAAAAAAAAAGAAGAAAGTAAAGATGTAGGGAGAAAGCCAATAGAACATCAAATATTCCTGCCTTGGCTAGAAAAGAAAGAGTTGTTCTGTTTGGCTTTTCTTCTTTGAACAAATTTTGCACTGTAAACTTTTTCAGTTATCAGGCATAAAACTTATTTCAGCTCCATAATCATGATAGTCACATGACAAAAATCCTTCTAGCCACAGAGCTTATTTCCTGACATATTTTTTTAATTATTATTTTTACTTGGTTTTGCAGGGACTCTCAAACCCTCTTTCAGAAAGACTTTTTGTTGTGGAAATCCAGCAGTCAGTCCTTCCATCTTTTCTCCTCCTAAATGAAATTTCTGCTGTCACAGACAGCAAAACTATTAACATACAAAAATATGAGCTTCAGATAATGATTGTGGCTCCAGCCACACTTTTTTCTGTTTCAAGAGACAGGCAGCTGTCTTCCTCATCCTACTTTTTCCATAAGAGAAATGCAGGAGCAGTACCACTCTGACAATTTTCCTTCTCTACAATATGACTATCTGCATGAAGTCCAGATGAAGTCAGAGTCATTTCATTCAGTTAAGAATGAAAACAAAAGAAATAAAAAGAGATAAAATACATAATAGCAGAAAAAATCCTTGTTTTATGGGAATAAACTACTCAAACCTTTTCTGCAGGTAGACACTACTAGGGAGCTTCAGTAATCACTCATCTGCTATTTCCTGGGCTCTAATCATTACACACACCCTTGTAAAACTAGCTATCCTGAAAAGAGGCCCTCACAGGTAAATAGAAACCCCTGTAAATTGTGTCAATCCTCTTATTTCTACAAAACACAAGTAATCAAGCAAACACATCAGTTTTCTTCCACTTTAATCCAGTCCCTCATAGTAGCAAAATAGGCAGAGCTAATTAAATAGTTCAGGTTAGCCACAGTTTTCTTTATCCTTCCAGGATATCCTTCCTTCTCTGTGACATACAGATAGACTTTAATTTGAACCAATAATGCAATTGACAACATAATTTACAATATGAAAGAATTCTGTTATATAAAATGATTTTCAACTGCAACTTCTATGATCAATATCAAATGTATTTTAAGCAAAAAAAAAATTTTTAGTACTTTTGACCTTTAAAAAAACAGAGATGTGATTTGTGTTGTAGTAGCCTTAGGTGCTGATTAATAAGGAATTTATAAGTGTTCAAGTTTGTAACTGTGGTATTTCTTTAACACGATGATAGACAATAAATAGCAAAGGGAGAATACTTTAGGAGAATAGAAAGGCAAAGCAAAATCTAGTTATCAGTAAGTGGGCTACAATCACAACTAAGATCTAAGAGGTGAACAGTAGCAGAGAATTCACAGAGGTTTTTATTGACTATTAGCAAAGGTAGATGTTGAGTAGTCCTTGAATCTTCTCTTATTTCATTGGAGCAAAAATGAAGTACCATAATAGATTCAGAACACATTTCTTTAGATGCCCCAGGTCACAAAAATAATGCAAAGGGCCATTTTATATTTCTTTATTTTTCATTAGGCTAAGTATAGACCTAAGGCTTAGAAAAGGAACCTGAAGTTGTTTCCTTAATCCTGCTTTGCTAAATGAAAACACGGTCTGTTGTGGGACAGGTTTCTCTTCCAAAAACATTAAAGATCAAGATTTTTTTCCTCTAAAATACTGAATTAGGTCTGAGTTCTACATTTTATGAGTTCAGTTTAATTTCTTTTGGTTCATATGTAGTTTTTGAAGTTTTCTGTATACTTTCTCAAAGTTATAAGTAGAAAAAGAATGCGAACATTTCACTGTTCAAGGACAGCTATTTTTCCGACAATCACATAAAATAGCATCATAGACAGCTTTTCCATCTAGATGCATTTTTTTCAGAATTGATTGCTTCAACTGTCAATGTTAGCATGTTTCTGTTGTGTATCATTTGGCTAGATGCTACTGTAATGAACACTGCACTGGAACAACAATGATTGGTCAAAAATTTTATTAGATAACAGAATAAGATAAAAAATCATATCTGTAGATAAAAGATTAAGAAAAAAAAAACTCTAAGTGACAATACAAAAATAGTATTAAATTCAAGAGAATTCATAAAAAGCAACACTGCACAGGAATTTCTCCCTATGAATAACAAGGATCAAGCCAAACTCTATCATACAAGTACATTTGTTATTTTTACCTAGCTACTTAGCTCTAGCCAAGGAGAGCATAATGAAACATAGTGACTGAAAGCTCAAGAACTACCAGTGAAAGAGTTAACAGAAAGCAGCCTTTATTATTTTAGAACATCTGCAAACCCCAGGAGCCATGCTAAGAGCTATTGCACAGTCCAACATCCTCTAGGGGCCGGTAAGATCCATACTGCCTTTGGAGAAATGATGGCAGTTAATAACTGCTCAGTTCCTATTGCAGAGAATCTGGCCTTCAGATGATTAATGAGACCATTAGAGTTCCTCTACCTGTTTCTTTCCCACCTGTTTTGTTTTCAAGATATGGCAGCCCATAAACACAAGAAAATTTATCTCGAATTGATGCAAATTCTAACAATAGACAGCAGGTTTTCATTCATTAGATACATAACTGTAGAAAAATGCCAGTGAGCAATTTATATCTAATGTGACTCTAGATATATTCTATTTCAGAAAAAGGTTTGTGGATCTTTGCAGTAAGGGCTTCAATAACATGGCTGTTGCAACCATGCCATGTCACGCATCACCATACGGCAAAAGCATGCTTTTTTTAGGAAAAAAAAAAAAGTAATTATACTTCCCTACCCAGCTTTTGATTCTGTGTAAAGTATAATTTTAAAGTCACATATGATGTCAAAACAATAGATTCCTGCCTGCCCCGCCCCCAAATAACTATTAGGGACAACTGTTTATAAATTTTGCAAAATTACACAGAATCACAGAATTTTCAGGGTTGGAAGAGACCTCTAGAGGTCATCTAGTCCAACCCCCCTGCTCCAGCAGGGACCCCCTGAGCATGTGGTGCAGGGTGGCATCCAGGTGGGTTTGGAAGATCTCTAAAGAAGTAGACTCCACAACCTCTCTGGGCAGCCTGTTCCAGGCTGCTCTCAGGCCTCACAGGAAAGAAATTCCTCCTTATCCAGAGATGAAACCTCCTATGCCTCAGTTTAAAACCATTGCCCCTTCTTCTACCATCAGCCACTACGGAAAACAGTTTAGCCCCCTCCTCCCTACAATCATACCTCAGATATTTGTACATGTTGATTAGATCCCCTCTCATCCTTCTCTTCTCCAGGCTAAACAAGCCCAGCTTGTTTAACCTCTCCTCATACAGTAGATGCTCCAGTCCCTTAATCATCTTTGTTGCTTGTCACTGGGCCCTCTCTAGAAGCTCCACGTCCCTCCTACACTGGGGAGCCCAGAACTGCACCCAATAGTCCAGGTGCAGCCTCATGAGAGCTGAGCAGAGGAGCAGGATCCCCTTGCTTGACCTGCTGGCAACACTGCTCCTGATGCAGCTGGGATCCCATTGGCCTTCTTGGCCATGAGGGCACTTTGCTGACTGATGGGTAACTTGTTGTCAGCGAGGACTCCCAGATCCCAATTTGTGGAGCTGCTTTCCAGCAGGTCAGCCCCTAATCTGTGCTGGTGCCTGGGGTTATTCCCGCCCACATGCAGGACCCTGCCCTTGTCCTTGTTGAACCTCATGAGGTTCCGCACCACCAAAGTCTCCAACCTGTCCAGGTCCCTCTGGATGGCAGCACAGCCCTCTGGAGTGTTGGCCATTCCACCCAGTTTGGTGTCATCAGCGAACTTGCTCAGCGAGCTGTCTGTGCCCTCGTCGCTGATGAACAGGCTGAATAGCACTGGGCCCAGCACTGAATAAAATTATTTTATTTAAAACTCTAGTATTGCATGTAAGAAGCAGACAGCAGAGGTACACATACTCAGCATCCTCAGACTTACATAATTCACTCTGCTTTCAGTGTTCTTCCGTGCAGTAGGTTGTTTCATTGATTTTCCAGTGGAGAGGTCTTCCAGAAAGAAGGCAGGATCAATCACCATTACAGTATTTATTAGCCGCAACCCACTCAGAATATCCCACCTTGTCTTTCTCAAGTGCACACTGCGGTTTAAGAGGGAACTGGGATTCAATGAGCTGGTGAGGAGAAGAACACAGGACATGAATGATGCTCCTCCCATTGAAAGAGTGCCGACTGTTGAGAAATTTGCAGAACTGATAATGACTTCTATAGGTCTTTTGGGGCCCTCAAAGGGCCAGGCTAGGGCATGTCCCCAACTAGCAATATACCAGAAAGAGCTTAAATTCTTCTGGAGAAGAATTTTTTTTGGTTACTTTCTTACATTGATAGTGAAGGGTATGTTCTATTATTTGAAAACATACTCACAGTTTGGGCTTTTGGAATGTTGCTCTGAAAAATTGTTTGTCACAGGGTTTCTAAATACCTTCTATAGCAAGAGCATTTGCACACCCAGGAATATATGCTTTTCAAAAATGTTCAGTGATCTACAAAAAGGACAACTGCGATAGTTATACTAGAAGATAATTCACTTTATCCTCTAAGAGATAATTTAGTTATCTCAAAATTGAATGAGGAATGAGGTAAAATAAAGAAAAAAAAAGATTAAAAGGAAAGTAAAATGTTTAGCAAAGTAGAGGAAGAGGAAAACGGACAGAGAGAGAAGCAGTGTGGTTAGATCCATTATAGATTTTCCTAAATAATTAGATCTTATGTTATTTAATAAAATCCAGTTTCAGAAGTAAGTTTACATGTCTATGTAAAATTCTCCTAACTCCACTGATCCTCTAGGACATATAGAAAGGCAGGTCAGGTGCTGTGGGAGATGGCAGAAAGTTTTGGTGTTTCCTGTGCCACACTGGCTATATTTAATGCCGATGAGAATAGTAACTGAAGGTATTACAAAATTTAGGATTTTTCATCTGTTCTTTGAAACAAATCCTGGTATTTGCTGTTATTCTTCACATGAGAACCACTGTTTCGTTGCCAGCCAATACTGAGATGTAACTGACTATGTGTCAAAACTGTTTCTAAACTCATCTCCTTTAAGTGCTAAGAAATGTCAGTTGACCACGCAAGATAAATAAGAGCGAAGAGCTGTGATGAAATAGGGATGGTCAGGGAAAATCAGTCAGACAATCAGGTTGTCTGCTGGACTAGAATCACTGGTCCAAAGAAAGTATCTCTCTGATTTTTTCTCAATAACAGCAGATTATGTATCTCTTTTGGATAACTTGCTTCATAAACCGGTTAGCTAGTACTAACCTAGCAAATAAAATGTTCTTTCCAATGCAGAATATAGATGTGGAGAAAATACTAAAATTAATATTGCTACTTGAGTCTTAGAAATGAAGGTTTTATTGTCACTTCTGCATAGTAATTTGTGTATTATTGCAATGACTTTTGTGTTATTGCAATACATTTTAAAATCTGCTTTCTTTTTGCTACCAATAAATTACAGTAAAGACTTCATTAAGTTGGTTAACAGTTAACTGTGTCTTCGTCCAAGAAATTCAGCAGATGATTTATCCACAAATAAGGACAGTGCACACCAAGTAAAATTTGATACTGTGGCATCTTTGAGCTAATTCTTTAAATACCTAAAAATTTCTTAAGACAGATGGAGTTATGTTCTACCCTTTCAGCTATATTTTCCAATATATCATACTATGCTCCCCTCTGAGTTTTGATGTATATTAGAGTTTCATTAGAGAGGATATATATTATCCTGCTTAGCAGGATTATTAGTGTAATTAGCATTGCTGGTGTGCTGCTTTTGCTATCGCTAAGCAATGGTGTCTGTGTGGAAGCCTGGGAATTTGTTTCTCATTGTGATGTGTGCTGACACTAGATGAACTTGCATGAAATTCTTAATCCTCACTACAGGGGAAATTTCTCCTTTTGATTATTGCTTAATATTGCTGGAAGTTGACATTCTGCTGCTAGACGGTTTGCGGAACAAGCCAGTAGGACGAAATTCTTGTAATAAAAATTATTTTCCAAAGACTACCACTTGCTTCATTAACTTACTACTAAATTTAATTTAGTGACAGTTTCTCACTCAGGACCTCCACAGTCAGGATTGCAGACCAAAGTGCTGGCGTTGACTGGTGATCTGGTAAATAACATCACTGTAATAGCAAGTACAATAAGGAAAAAAGAAAAATTCAGAGGCTGACTACTAACCCAGTAGATTGCCTATATTGTAAACAGTAGCATGTGTTAAAAGAAAAGAGCAAGTCTAGAGAGATAAAGATGAATCTGATGCATGAAACTAGCTTAAACTGGAAAAATTAATTATTCATTATATTGCACTCTGAACAACAGAAACATCTATTAATATATTCTCTTCATCTAGGCAAGTCTGTATCTACAAACTACTTGAAAATTATTTTAATCATTTACTAAAAAGACCCCAAAATTATAATTTTATAACCAGTTTCAATAAAATATTTAGTACACTGTAAGGATTTTTTAAATATTATGTTCAGACTGATTCTGAGCAAAAAAACTCAAAAAGTTATTTGAGTGTAGTGTATGTGGGCAATATGATACAGCATGAAGTAATATGATTGAGTTATTCATGACTAAATCACACACCCAATAACAAATCTATAATCACAGAATAATGTATATTCAAAGGCGTTCTGATCCATCCCTTTACTGAAAGTACTGATGATTTGGACCTGGTTACTCAGGATATTTTCTAGTTTTATGACTTTATGACTTCATGACTATCTCCAAGGATAGAGGTACATTTTATTTTTGTATTTCCAAGGGTGGTATTATAATTCTTTATATTAAAATAGGAGAGTTTGCCTGCAACCCTTAATTATCTAGCAATTTGCTGGTAATAACCAAGTAGCAATAAAATACCAGAAGTTACATTTCTCTTTACTTTCTTTTGAAATTTACAGAATTTCTTTTGAAATTTAAGTAAACTGTATGTTTAGTCTCAAACTACATGTCAGTCTCAAAGATTTAACACTTTAACTATTTCATTAAAAATAAATGATAGTTAATGTGTTGAACTGGAATGATTAGCTGGTTTCTGTCGGCATTCTGTATATTTTTCTTCAGAAACTTTAAAAAAAAATTTTCTTAGATCATTGCATATTTTAATGATATTCTGTTTATCTTAATTGTGTACTTATACATAATTCTGTGCATGATCTTTGGCTAAATATTACACTGGTAAATCCTGGAGGAAGTCACTAGAAAAGTTGCATGAAAATGTTGAAGGCAGATTTATAATAGCTGACAATCCAGAATAATATCCTTCCTTTCTCACACACAACGAGATTGTTGCGTAAGATATCCTAGGTGTCTCATTTACCCTGGTTGCTCTTAAATCATCACATGCAATCACCTCAGTGTCATTATCTTGACTCTGATATTTTCAACATTTATGTAATTTTGTTTCTGTTCTGATCCAGTTTACCCAACTGGATTCTAGCAGTTTCTTTTTATCTAGCTGTAAAATTCCATTAATATTTCTGACAAAATTTTGAATTACACATCATCTTCTGAAATTCTTTAAGTGCATAATTTTTACACAGGTGTTGAAAGGTGACAAATGGAAAAAGGAGACTGTCTTTGGTACACAACCTTGTATGCAGAAAACTTGGCAGTAAATTGATCTCTGCTAGAGAGCAGCCATACCATGAACTTGGCTTGAAATAATGAGTTTTCTCCAGGGTAGTTTCATGTCACCCTCCTTGACTAGCCCACCTTTTGCATAAGAATTCTAAAAACACAGGAAATATCCTGTCTGACTAGAGCTGTGAGCTATTTCACTTCCAGAATGTTGCTTCTAAACGTAGGTGCAAAGGTCCTCTAGGAAGTATGCAGCAGTTGGTCCATAAAGGAAACTTCACCTTAAACTGTTAAGAGTCAGTGCTTTTTATCACTTCTGCATGTTTTTGTCTTTTATAGTTGAACTATAAGTCTTCTTATTTTTATTTTTACCAGTCAAGCATTTCTATCTATCAACCTGAACTTTTCTGAATGATACCTTGCAGCTGTGAGTTATCCAGTTTAATATAACAGTAATTTAACCATACCTAGTGTTTCAGCCATTTTTTTTTGTCAAAACAGAAGACAGCTGTATTTCTTTAATTATGAAAGGCATGATGAGGTTCCTGAATAATTTTAGGATAATTTTTCCCTTTCCAACATACTTTAACTGTTCAGATGGGTCATAGCTACCAATTTCTGAGGCTTTTTATACTATAAATTTATTTTTATCAAGCATGATTACTCAGAATACTCATCAAGCATTTTTACTCAAAAARAAAAAAAAAAAAAAAAAGAATAGGAAAAGTTGTCTTTACCCAAAATAGTCCTAGTTTTTTAATAATTTCAGTAGAATTCAGCTATGATAATTTGCAGGCACCTTGATTATTTCACTGAGATAAGTGCGTAGTTAATTATAAAAGAGTTTGAATCCATTGACCTTTCTTGTAAAGTCATTTATAATAATAAAACATATCTTTTTAATGAAATAATGGTTTGATACTTCATTTTGCATCAAAAAAAAATGGATGAAATTTTGCAATGCTTTTCAAAGCATTCAAGCTTGGAAAGCAGAATTCAAAAATATTTTATACCTGAATGTGTATGTTAAAAATACAGCAACAGATTATCCTTTAATCAGTATGTTTTAGAGACATTTTCTTATTAATTCAACTGATATTTTCAATAATAGCTGGTAATCGAAATGTTAATCTACACATCTTTATACTCTAGATTAAAATGTGAAAAACTTGTGAGAATTAATGTGAGATTTGTAAAAAAAAATGTGAGAATTAAAAAGGCTTTCAAATGTTTGTTATAAAATTAGGGAGTCCCGTCACCCTGTTTGTATTCTCTTCTCATAAATCCTATTAAACAGATGTATATACTCATTGTCAGCTGTATTTGTCACTGTACAAGCTGTCTCTTGCCAGTTTTTCAGCGTGTTGTTAGACATGATTTATTGTGTGCTGTCAGTCCTGTAGTTTTGTTACAAAGAAGCAAATCTGACTACCATTCCTGAATGAAGAAGTCATCCAAATAGTAGTCAGAGAATATAGAACTTATCTGATTGTCTGCAACTTGATATTTAGCCAGTCTCTTAGTTTTCCATTACTGGCCATTTTGGATGGGAAAAAAATAAAAAGAGAGAAAGAGATTTTGATTCTCGTGGGAAAGATAACTACACATTTCTAAAAATGCTCCCATATTCTACATACTTTTATATAGAAGCCAGAATTTCTCTTTTATTTTCTAATGCCCTTTATTAGTCTGAAAGTTAATCTCCCTGGGCTATCAGAGTGCTGAGTTACTGTCCAATTATCTCATCATAAAACTGTTCACAAGAGATAATACATGGACAGTGCATAAATCTTCAGATCATATTCACTGTCACTTCATAAATCCAGATCAGGCAGAATTAATCATCATAATCTGGTTGCCCATTAACACATCTACAGTGGAAAACTATGTTCCTTTCACACACACACACATTTGCACATCTCCAGAAAACTGAAATAACCCAGTCATACATGCAGTGATTAATAGAGAAGAAGTGCTTTACAACAAGGGAATGTTGTAAAAACATCAAAAAATTCATTTTTGAAAAAAATCTTCCTCTTTCATCTCAAGAAAATATCAGCTGCATGAAAGATATATGATGACTGTACTATTGTACTATTGTACTATTGTACTATTTGTACAATGTCAAAAATCTCAATACTGTCCATTTGTTAATATTTAACAGACCAATTAATTCAGAATAGTTCCAGATATTTTTAAATAACATAATAGCTAATAGCTAATAGCTATTAGCCACAGTAGACATTAACTTATGAAAGAGAATCAGTAGGCATTAACATTTATAATTTGTTACCACTGGCCTTTCAAAACGTACATTGTACTCTTTCCTTTTGTGTGACAGACTCTACTACTGTTGTCAGAAACATATGGGCTTCAAGATGAAAGCAGCAATAAGCAATACAAATGTCATTTCAACATCTCCAAGTGTTCATGATTATTTTTCAGATAAGTTTCTAGGTTTAAAAACTGCCAATGTTGTTTTACCGAATTGCTTAAACTTTCATGGCTGTATTTTTTCCTTTTCTTCTTCAAATAGGCTCACATACCATATTCAAACATGAATATTCTCATTATCTTACTTCTAAATCCTGCCAAGTCTCACTCTACTAATCTCAAATAAACAAAATGATTATAATATGACACATATTGTTACTTATTGCTTTTCTTTACTTATTCACGTCATAAACGCTGTTTGCACAAAATGTCTCTCCGTATTTGAGATTTGCTAATGTACTCAAAGGATAAAGAAAGAAAAGATAATTGAGACAAACAGTCACACAAGCATTGTCCTGTTTCAGATAGAGCTGGTCCATGAAGAAGCTGTTCCACAGCTGCTTCTTGTTCCATGTACAAGAACCTGCCTTCAGCTGCTCAGAACTCTACTGATCATTAATCATTCAGAATAAAACATTGCTGAGTGAATTCAGAGGCAGGGGTAGATGATTTGACTAACCTATTAAAAATAATAAAAACAACAATAAAATGACTAAAAATATTTGCTTTGGAGGACCTGAATTTAGTCTTTGTTTCAGAAAAGCAACTTTTTCTGTTCTCATGAAAAATGCCAACAAAATTTGGCCTAACTTCTTTCCTCCAAAAATTATGTTTTTCCAATGATTATTAGGGATGCAATTGCATTTGGAGGCTGCATTTGTCCCTTGGATGTAAAGCCAGAGCTTCACGTCCTCAGCTTGAACTGTGGGACATAACAGGCTAGCTCTTCCATGCCAAGGTTACAGTGGTACAAAGAATAAGCCTAGATCCTCAGAAGTCTGAAAAGTTGTCATGCTGAGCATGGGAAATGTGATTTTCGACAATTTTTTTTTTTTTTGCGTTAGACCATATCTAAGGGAAAGATTTGATGAAGGTGGGACTCATAAAAGAATCAGATCAGTACAATCGTGTTGTACTGGCATGTGCCAGAAAAGGAGATAAACTATGTGAAATCAAATCTGCTTTTTATACGATTTTGTTTCTCTTTATTTGTTTGTTTTTTTACAGGTGAAGAACATTTTCTATCTTAATTAAATCCTCTTTTTTTTTTCTTTTGAATTTCAGTGTCATTCTTTGTGCTACTGAGATTTTCCCAATCCTGTCTGTGAAGTTCAATCTGACACATTTACTTTGATGTAGGAGACTCAGCTCTTCAAAATTGGGTAGAACAGAGACTGGCCATGCCTTCTGCTTCTTTATAAATGAAGACTCAATCTGGAAAGCATTTATCCTGTTCCTGCAAGACCTAATGCTTCTGTCTGATAACTAAAAGGAGATGAACACACAACTGTCACTCCTTATAGGGAGGCCATTCATTCCTTTACAGAGAAATTCTTTCAGTTGCAAAAAAAAGAAAAAAGAAAGAAAAAATATTTGGACCGTAGATGAAAAGATTCCCACTCTATAGATTATTCATTAGATCCTACAACTTGATGTCCATGTGTACTACAATAGACATTCAACTATTTAATTATTAAATACTGTATTATAATACTTATGCACTAACTTTTTGTTCTCACTGAGAAATCCTAAATACCTTAATACCTAATATGCTAATACCTAAATGCCTAATAAGTCAGTGGAAGGAGTTCCTTTCCACAGAAATTCCACAGAAAAGGGTAAATTGCAAAAGTGAGACCGAAACAAAGAAGTCAGACTGCATGTCTAATCAGCTCTGTTCTTGCCTGCTTGTCACCAAAATGTATTCTCTTCATGTACTTAAAATTACATCAACTGGTATTGTGGACTCATTTTATTTAGATGAATCCAAGAAAACTTCATCCATATCATCCCAAGAAAAATGAGTTGGTGAAAATGAATTTTCAAAGGGACAAATTAGGTGAACAAATAGTTATGAAGTACTGACTATAGCTACAATAAATAACAGAGGATTATCACTTAGCCTAGGTGCCTTTTTCCAATAATTTCTCATCTCTGATGAAAATCAAACAAAACTTTTGTCCCTTTTAATTTGTTTTTGAATATTTTGGATCCTGAATGCTGTATAACTTTCTTGCATACAAAACAACATGACTTGATATATTTAAAAAGACCTGTCAGATCTGATAGTGTTGTTATTTTAACAGCTTCCAGAGATGTTTTTGAAGTTTTATGAAACTAACTTAAAAGATTCTGCCAGCAACAAGCTAATGAGCTTCATTCATGTAATCCTAGGAAATGAAAAGAACTGAAGTATATTTTCGTGTCAAGTACAGTATCCAACTGCACATATGTAACCACGATGGCTTTGGCAAAATTAAAGAAAAAATATGCATGACCAAAGTAGTGGCAAGTGTGTGGCAAATTTCAGGGAAAATGGCTTTTGGGTATGCTGGGAAAAAGCAGCTTACAAACAGATGATTGACTAGAGACTGCAAATTGGCAGAATATACAGCTTGCTGCGTTGACAAGAGGTTTTCTGATGTGTGTGTATTCTCTTTTGTAAACTGTTTCAGAAGGAGGTAAAGAGAAAAGCTGAAGCTGCATTTTCACAGGTGTACTAGTGAGTTTCTAAAGAGAGGAGTGAGTGGGAGGTGATAGTTAGAATTTCACCGAATTTTGCTCATGACACCTTGTTATCTTCCTGACCCACTGAAGACACAGGTCCAGACCCTCAGACAATTTGAATATGAACCATCCTCCTTATATCAGTGAAATCATTCTCCCCTAAACCTGCTGAAAATCTGATCTATGCCACACATCGCTGTGTATGGTGTTGTCATACGAAACAAGCTCCAGTAAATCTGGTGTTTCTAATCTCTATTATTTTTTACTCCATATCCACTCCTGGTTTTTGGCAGCTTATTTTAGTACTGTGTCAATAGCACTCCTGTTCCAACCAACCTCTCTTTAAAGCAGTATCTCCCGGAATTCGATGTCCGTGGTTCATTCTTCTTGTAAAATTCAAAATATTCCTCCACTGAAAAACTACAGTAGGTCAGAGACTCATGTAGGATGCAGATGAGAATGCTGTCTAAGATATCTTCTCCATTTATCTTTTCATGTTTAAGTACAGCTGGTTTTCCCAGAGAGCAGAAAAAAGAGAGTGGACTTCCCACACAAAATGACAGTGAGAATTAAGAAGAAATAGGAATTGTCTCCAAGATAGAAATAATATAATTCACCTTTAACACATATACCTGCAATCTTGACTAATTATAGACAGCAAAAACTTTAATTTGTAGTCTCTAAACACTGTCATTTAAATAAGAGCAGGCAAGGAGCTGGCACTTTTAGTCCCAGTGTTAAATTCTGTGACTTTGTTTACAAGTTATACAACTGAATAATAATTGATGAGCAAAGAGCACTGTGAGCAAGCTCATGGCTTTGCCTTCTACAGGACACCTCTTCTAGTAACCCCTAGCAGCTAGTGTTGCAGGAAGGGACACTGAGACACTTTCTTATGTTGTCTGGTTTTATGCCAGGTATTTGGAACTTGCGCTGCATTTGGGAGTTGATATGAAAATAACAAAAAACCACACATATAAGGCTGTGGAATCAGCCTCTGTTCCATGTTATTTTGCCTGATGGCACCACTGAAGATACTAGACATTTTACCATTGGCATTTTGTTAAAAAAAAAAAAAAAGAAAGAAAAGAAAATAAGAATATCTGCACTGAGGGCAGAGTTTTCAAGGAATTGCAAAGTACAAAATACATAGGCAAAAATACACAGGATATTTACAGAGAGGCCACTATAATTTAGGAACTTGGGAGTTGTTAACATTTCACTAGAATATTGTATGCATCAATGATAAGAAATAGTTGGTTTTCAGAAGCTGTCTTTCAGAAGGATTAGTCCAGAGTAATCTGAGGACATTGACACACGTTGTGGAAGAGGGGATGATACTATTTAGAAATGTTAGTGTGACATTTTGCTTGCTTTTCAGGAAATCTTTACAACTCACATCAAACCTCCTTCTGTGGTTGGTAGATCAATGCCAAAGCTAGTCGTATTAAAGCTTTCCCATATAAGTGTATATGATCCTACAACCGCAACATTGTCTTGTGTGACTACGGGAGGTATATTAATTCCTTTTTTTTTTTTTGCTTTTACAGCATCAGTGCCACATGGAACATGGTCAGCATTATGTGCAAGATGGCAGCTTTTCAGGATATAAACTTTTATGGTCTGAAAAAGAAAACACACACATATACATGCGTATATACATAAAAGTCATAGTTAACCTTCATGGGAAAAACAAGGAGGTGCCTAGGCCTCCAAGAAAAATGACCAGTGGGGCAAAAGAATCCTCCAATTAATTAAAGACAGACAAAGAAATGCTAAAGAGACAGCCTATGTAGGTTGAAATAAAGTCCTGTGAAGTTTGGTCTGCTTCCTCTTGCCTTCTTTAGAGGCTAGATATCTTTCACTTTTGATTTAATTGTTCATAACATAACAGCACGATAAAAGTTTTTTATGGAAATTTCTCACAGCAACACAATCAATCATATTTCCAACTCATGCACCGTCTTGAGCCCCTGAGCCTCAAAGCCTTTTTTTCTATGGAGCTTACTTGTTAAATTAGCACTGATCAAAGGCTAAAACATTTATCATGCTTATTAGTGAATAAACCTAGCAGCAGGTATCCCAAGTGAGGAAGCAAATCCTCATTTCCTGCAAGAATGAATTGGAAATTATCCAAAGTGCTTGCAAACATTTTTCAGGAGTGACGAATTGTCAGAAAGAAAGCAGCTGCTAGACGTGGCAGCTCTAGGGTTAGCGGTATGGAAAAAAAAAAAAAGCAAGCATCTTGTAAAGGTATCTTCAAATTACCCTATGGGAATATTCTATAGTTTGATTTACTGTAATTGCCTGTGAAATTCTTTATCAGCTGACCTTAGAACCAAGTTACAAAGTAACTGTAAAAACTACTGTGGTTGTTAATGTTCAGATAAATGGGAAATTCTTCACTTCTCTACAGCCCCAATCTTTTTGCATTTGCACGAGCGCTCACAGACAAGTTGGAGAAGGTTCTCTACGGCACCATCTACATGAATCTGCTCCAGCTGATGGAAGTAGCAGGTATCTACCCACATACAAGTGCATCCATATTCTGGTGTGGAGAAAGGAAAAGGAAAATAAGAGCTGTGTTGTGCTCCAGTTCTACACAGATTACTAGGAGATAAGGAGAAGCTTTAAGGGGTTTTGCTCTTCATCATCTGCTCCAAATCTGCTCCCCTCCTATTCACCACTCAGGGCTCAGACCCCAGGCTCACTCAGCAGGTAGGGTCACTTGAACAGACACAGGCAGTCACGTAAGGAAAAGGAGCCTGATAAATCTGTTGAGCTAAGACTCGGTGTTAAGTAGAGACTTTTCCTAACTAACAAAGGAAAACTCAGTAGCACTTGTTTTGTTTCACTCCACATTCAGCCAAAGGAGTTACTCCCTGTCTTTTTCACTGGTCCACCTCCTGCTTGCTCATTCTCACTTGGGTAGGTTCTTGCTTTACAGTCCTACTAGACTGTCTCTTAACTTTTTAAATACTGTCTTTGGTTCTACTTCAAAAGTAGTCATCATTTAAATGCTTCCATACTTTCTTCCTCAGTTTTTATCCTTTAGACTTCAGTGCTGTGATGCAGCAAACTACATATCCATCATTTTATTACCCAGTAGAGCAGAGAATCTGAGATGGATGCAGTCTTTACCAGTAATGGTTTAGCAGGACTCTGCTGCTTTCTTTTTTTCTAGCATCTTACTGCATCCCTACTTTTCAGCTCTTCTATCTGCCATTTTTAGAGATTACTCATCCAAAATGTAACCTGCCCAACTGGTTTTAAGGTTTTAAGGCGTGTATGTGACTTAAAAGAGAAACTGCAATTACAAGGGAAGCACTGGTTGTTCTAAACAGTTTCACAGAACCATTCTTGGCGAAATATTTTTAAGTGATTGCTATACATGAAAAAAAGAGAGCTCTAAATTATGAAAATTAAATTTCAGTATAGAACACTGTCTGGCACACATAGAACAACAACTTTAAATATCTCTTATAAGTGGATTATTTTATAATCAAGCAATCCAGTTTGGTTTTCTTTTAACCTGTTCTTCTTTGCAATATGAACCTAGCAGTGCTGTGGGCACCAGCTAACTCATGCAAGATGCTTTCTCAATCCCCAGTGAGAATTTGCTCTGGAGAAGTTTTCAACTTAGAACTGATAGATCTGAAAGCTTCTTTACTGTCCATGTCGCCAGTATCCTCAACGACAACAACATGTTTGAACTTATTTTTCTGGTAAATCAGGTTTATTGGTGAAAATATAGTCTATGATATGTATTAGAAACCTCAAAACATTAGATTATAAGTAATCTTCTTAGTATACATTGAACCACTCCTGTCTGATTTTTTTTTCTGGTCGCTTTACTTTTCTCTCAGTACTCTATCTATCTTCATGTCCAAGTTTTGCCCTGAATGTCCTGCATAATCTGTCCAGTCCTGTTCAACTCATTCATTAATGATCTGGATGAAGGATGGAGTGCTCCTTCAGCAAGTTTACTGATACAAAATTGGGAGGAGTAGTTGATAGCCCTGAGGGCTGTGCTACCATCCATAGGGACCTCCACAAGCTGGACAACTGAGTGGTGAGAAGTCTTATGGAATTCAACAAGGCAAAGTGCAGGGTCCTGCACCTGGGGAGGAATAACCCCAGACACCCATACAGGCTGGGGACCGACCTGCTGGAGAGCAGCCCTGCAGAGAGGGACCTGGGTGTCATGGTGGATGATGAGTAGACCAAGAGGCAGAAGTGCCCTCGTGGCCAGAAAGGTCCATGGGATCCTGGGGTGCATTAAGCAGAGCATCTCCAGCAGGTCGAGGGAGGTGATTCTGCCCCTCTGCTCAGCCCTGGTGAGGCCGCACCTCAAGTACTGCGTGCAGTTCTGGGCTCCCCAGTGCAAGAGGGATGTGGAGCTGCTAGAGAGAGCCCAGCGCAGGGCTAGGAGGATGATCAGAGGCCTGGAACATCTGCCCTGTGACAAAAGGCTGAGAGAGCTGGGCCTGTTCAGCCTGTAGAAGAGAAGACTGAGACGGGACCTGATCAGCATCTGTAAGTACCACAAGGGAAGGAGTGAGGACGATGGGGCTGGCCTCTTTTCAGTGGATGGCCACTTATTGGTCTAGAAGAAATGGCCACAAACTAAAACATCAAGAGCTCGATAGGAACTTAAGGAAAATTCCCTTAACAGTGAGAGTGACAGAGCCCTGGCACAGGCTGCCCAGAGAGGCTGTGGAGTCTTCTTCTCTGGAGATCTTCCAAACCCGCCTGGATGCCACCCTGCGCCCTGTCCTCTAGGGGCCCCTGTGTGAGCAGGGGGGTTGGACTAGATGACCTCTAGAGGTCCCTTCAACCTTAAACACTCTATGATCATGTGATTCTATAATTGGAAATGTCTAGGAATGGCACAAGTACAAATATTATAGTTTAAGCACCTAGTTTAAGAGGTAACTTTGAGGGATCAAGATGTCTCCACATTACTCCTCAGAATGTTTCTACATTGTCAAAAGTCCATGTGTTTAACTACAGACTTTCAGGTGTTGCAAGAAGAGCCCTAGATATATAGACAAACTAGAGAGATGAAAAAACACATAGAAATCTAAAGCACTTCTCTTGTTTGCCTAGAGAAGATCTTAACTATTCTTAACCATTATAGAAAGATTATGATGATTCTCCAATTAATGTGAGCTGTGGCTCTAATTTGAAGACATTTCACTTTGTTTTCTGTTTTATATTTTCTCAAAGGGAAATTAAGAGAGGCCATGTGGAATAAAATTCAACTTTCCTATTCCCCCTTCCTGTCATCAGGACTCAGCCCTGGCAATAGAACTCTAATCTCACCACATTAAAAATACGAGAGGTAACAAAATAATTACTAATTACCAGAAACACAAAACAACAGGAATCTCTAATTTTCCTTCTTCACCTGAAATGTTCTATTTTGTCATTGCCTACACTGTTAGAAAACTACAGAACATTAAACATTTAGGACTAATGATAAAATAATTTATATCTGGAAAACAGTGAGCTGAATGTCACTCTGGTACTGTAACATAGTCATTAAAAATCACCTATAATTCATATCCACTATTTCTTAAACAAAAAAGAGGAGGGAGGAATTTTAAGTAAATTAAGTAGGAAATCTGCAATAACTGAAAAGGTTATCCTTGAAAATGAGTACAAAATTTTACAGGTGACCAGTGACTAGATAAAGTCAGAATAAATCCCTGGTATTTCTTTCCATAGGAACAAAGACAGAACATATATAATTTTGTGATGTAAACCAAGTAATTCATCTATCATTTTAAAGCTTGGAAGATAAATATGTCACATTTCTGACTGCTTTTTATTCCTCGTTAAAATACATCTTGAAAGGCTATTACTGTTATGGTCTGCTAAACAGATAAATAAAGATGTGCGAATATGTATTTTGACAATTTAACAAAACAAAACCCTAAACTTGACAGTAGGCTCTATTCAGTTGTGAAATGATCTCTTGAGGGAAATGGTGGAAAGAAGCTCTATCTCTAGGGATATTTACAGTTCTACTAGACAAAGCACTAGAAAATATACTACAGGGAGCAATCTTGTACTGACAGCAGCCTGGACTAAGAGATCTTTCCTATTTGTGACTTCCAAAGTATGTAAGGAGGATATGTTTCATTTACTCAGCTTCAAATTCTCCTTTGGAGCTCCCATAAGCTATCGTCTACATCAACTATAGCATATAATTTAATCATGAATAAAACAGATCCTGAAAACAAGGAGTTGTACAGTAACGCAAATAATAAATATGTGGGCAATGCTACAACTTAATATTATTAAACATATTAAACTATCTTCATGCTTCATACCTTGCATGTTGTGTCTGTAGACAATATCACACATCCAGATTGGATGACCCTCACCCCATAAGACTTATATTCTTCCTTCAAAAAACACTGCAAATGGAAAATGAAAAGCAGTTTGAATTATACAAACAATTCTTGTGAATTACTTCTGTAGTTATAAAAGAAAAGAAGCATGAAAATTCTTTAAAAATAACCAACTGCCTGTAATGGATAATTGGTTTTGCCTATTAGAAAATCAGAATTATTCCCACCTTTCCCCCCAGCTATTTTAAAGTATATATTTTCTGGTGTTTTCCAGTAACTTTTCTTTTCAATTACTTCAGCCCCCAATAAAGAAGTGACAAAGGATCATCTTCTTCCACTCGCTTTATCTGTAACTATATCAGATTCTGAGGAGGAGCCAGCATTTGCTGCTGCTTATTGTTTCATTTATTATTAAGGAAAATTATTTTACACTTTAAGTCCTTATTTGGGCATTTGCATTCCAATGACAGAAAGAAGAACAATTTTAGTACAAGGATCATTATTCTCTCAGTTTGCAGTTGTTCAGTTTGGATCGGGAAGAGAGTTTTTACAGTTTATTCTTCTCTTCTGTTGATTATAATTACTTGGACCTTATTAATTGCAAGTATGTTGTGTGGTAGCAGACAACTTGTTCTATATAATAATTTCATCTGTGAAAACTCAGCTACTCAGTGATTTTTTGGTGGAATTGGCTGAGAAGCAGAGATCGAACCAGTGCTCTGTACAACAGTGAGTTAGGACATGGAGGCCACTCTGCATTCTGCATTGATGCTACAAATGTGTCTTTGAATATTTTCCTTCTGTTTATGACAGGGTAAAACAGGATAAGTTCAGTTAAATTCCACTGGACTGCGCTAACTTTTGTGTGCACATTTTTGGAAAACAATAAACCTTTATGTGAAGCAGGAAAACTGTTATTTTGTGAAGAAAATTATATTAACAGTGATAGCACGAGTTCTTTTTAGCCAGACTCTAGCAATGGGATAGCTCATACTCTGCATATCTCTGGCAAAATATTTCAGTTCCTTAAAATCAAACTGCATGATTCACACAGTCTCTCTATTGTCAGTGAAATCTAAAGAAAAAAATATGGTTTTCAATTCCAGTGTCAAGTGCTTGTCCCAAAGATTAAGATATCACTATCATGTTTTTATTTTTATTAATTTTTTTTTGCAAGAGGATATAAGCCCAAGAATAGAGAAGCACTGTTGCTATTCCTTAAGGTTGGTTTGAGGCTCAGTTACCTGTGTGTTTTGATCCTGTGTGCTCCATAGCAGTACAACAGCATAGAAACATTGTGCACAACAGCTGATGAATGGCTGTTTCTGTTTCTCATATAAGATGCTTAAATTCAGAATACTTCTGTGTTATTACTGATTTAATATGGTAGAAATGAACAAGCAGAAGCAACAGAGAGCGTTGTGTAAGTAAGAGATATGCAAATAGGTGAATGGAGTGGTTTCTATATGTGTCTGAATATTAGACACTCTCTATTCACAGGGGATAATTGGTAATAGGCAGGAGACCTGATTCATTTGATTGACAGTTTTGCTTTTTATTTAACTGCGTCAGTTTGTGGGAAGTACAAAACACAATATGCCAAGTCAAGAAGTTTAATTGGAAGTCCTAATAGGACTGAAGGAGAGACAACTGTTCAAGTGTCTGCATGTACCTAATTTTTGAAGGATGAGGGCCCAGCTGAAGTCAGTATTAAAGCTAGTCAGTATGCTTGCACAAGAGCAACAAAAACATCTCTCAGCCCTCAAGAAAACGTCTCAAGTCAGATCTTGATTATCCTTAAAAGAAGCTGGACTCCTGTTACAAATCCACTGAACCTGAACAAACAGCTTGGTGTTCGAGCCATGATGCCTGAGACAACAAAGTGACTTCGGTATTAACATACCAGGATCGTTTTTCTCATTAGCAATTTACATCTCCTGTCAGTAAGTTTGATTCATCTCCTGTTTAAGTCAATAGGAGCTTGCCCCTGGATATGTGGGCCTGGGCTCCACGGACTGTCTTTTGCTATGGCTGTGGCAGGAGCCACATACCCGCTCTCACTTCAGATCCAATACCTCTGTGATGCACATTAGTTTAGTGCCTAAAAACCTCACCAGAGATTTCTGTTACCAGGCACTACAATAAATTTACTTTTTAATTTTGCCGCATTTTCTTTCCTCAGATTAATTGAGATCAGGCAAATCTGTCTCTTTGCTCTAGAGTTTTCACTATTACAATCCATTTACCTTTAACATTCTTCCCAAGAAATGCTTTCTTACACAGTGGAGTGAATTAACCACGATCATAGTTGAACAGATTGTGATTCAGAGTTAGTGAACTTTAAAGATCAAAAATAAAGGTACCAGTGGAAAAAAATCATAGTCGACATTAAAAGGGAATCTATACTTGAAATCTCTGAGACTTGGTTTGTGCAAAGTTTGTGCCAATGCCCAGGGACTCTTTTAAACACTGTTAAGTAAAAGAGAATTATAGCTGAAGAATGGCTTGAGGCAAAGAATTAATGAAAAAACTACCCTGTTGTGAAACCCAGCAAATTAGGAGCTATAAAGTGGGTATTATATTTAGAAGTGCTAAAGCTGTTTTGAGTTTTTAAGTTTCAGGAGGGGAAGTGAGATACACTCGAAAGAAATGCCTCTGTTCCTAGTTAACTTAAAATAGTCAACACATTGCTAACCTTGAAAAATGTCCAAGGAAAAAAAACAAAAAGAAATTATTATAGCGGGAAAGTGAGTGAAAGTTCTGACCTAAAAATAATTAAAAAAATTTTATTCTATTGGCCTAACTGGTTTGCAATGTCCTAGAGCTTTTTGCTCCTTAGAAGGTTTCAGAAAAGGTAAAAGCAGATAATATTCCCTAATGAGCTAATATTCCCTAATGAAAATGACTATTAAACAAGTACTTGGAAAAGCAGTAAAAACCGGTAGCACTTCCTGCTTAAATGGCTTTATTTACTTAATTTGGTACTGAAATCCACATGTTCATACTTCAGTAAAGAAGCTGTGTCCTTTCTTTTTGAGGACAGGAGATGAGGAGAGGTCCTGGCTCAGCTCCCGGGGCTCTGTACTCGAACAGAGCTGGGCCCTGCATATTGCAGCCGTCAGTTGTAGAAAAAAAAAAGAAAAAAAAAAAGCATTGCACACATTTCTGCAATTGCCATTCTGGAAGGCAAGATTGGTAGCCTCCTAGATGTTTGCTAGCAATGGCAGTAGAGCTACATGAGAAAAAAAAATCTGAAATTTCAAAATCAGTAATATGATTGCTGCTTAGGATATAATGGTAGAATCTAGACACAAAAATTTACTACAGAAAAGGGATGATCGTTCTGAAATAGTATTTGGTGTGCAATTCAAAACACAACAATATTTTTACGCTTACATTATAGATGAACACTGATGGATAGACATCAAGCCAATGTGAGCTGGCGTACTTCCATGTAAGTCAATAGTGATTGGCAGACTTAGGCCAGTGAGAGTCTGTCCTGCTGTCAAATGATATATAAAACACATTGAGTTATACATATTTGAATGAACATAGCCAAATGTGCCTGCATGAATGAGGATAAATCTAGTGGACTTTGGTGTACAGTGAAAGCAAGAAATATTTAAGTATGTTGAGACACAGTTGCACTGCATACCTTAAGTACTTAAATTTTCGTTACATTCCAGTCATTATCAAAAAAGATAAACTGAAGAAGTTTTATCTTAAGTTCTTGGAAGGCAAGTAGGGCAGAGTAAGCTGCATTTTTTTTGTATATACAGTTTAGACTGAAATAATATCCTAGCATGTGCTATAACATTAAAGAATCTTTGGCAGGTTTACATCCATTTTGAAAAAATGCTGACAGCTAGATATCATAGAGTTGTTGCTTTCATATGCAAATCAGGGCTGCTGTGCCTGGTTCCCATCAACAATTCAGAAAATAAATTGCATACTTTTTTTAATTAAAATGTTTTAACAATAAAACTATAAAAAAGCAAATCTGAAGTCTCTTTGATGTAATAGAAGATAAAATACAGTGACAATTTTGCTAATGGATGTGAGAGGTCCCTTTTTTTTTTCTTTTTCCAATAATTGAGATTAATGTCAAATCACAGATCAGTGCATTATCAGTCAGGGCTAGAGGCAACATCACCCACTTGAATGTATTTTGAACTGAGGTGTAAATCTGAGATTGGGTTGAACGGTCATGTTTTCCAGATAGTCTCGGGCTGTAAATCAGACACCTCACTTAGAAACAGATTTATGTGAACAGTGTAACAAGCAGACATTGACAAATAAACTTTTATTTGTTGGGAGGAATAATTGCTAGCAACCTGAGTTTTAACACGAGGCAGGAGCTTGATCACTCAGCTAATTTATTTAATCAGGAAAGTTCCTGAGACAGAACTACTGAATTTTAAAGATATGAGCTTCAGAAAAGCTTACATAGGGATGCGTTAAAATAAAGTATCTGAAAAGACATGGGCAGCTGAATTGAAAGAGGTATTGATAATAGGTCAGAGCCATATGCATTTTGTGTTTTCACTTGATGTATTCAAAATATTATTAAGGTCTCATCTTTAAATGCCATTTGTCAGCATGCAAGGTGTTGATACAGTTGTAAATTCGAAGAAAGGGGAAGTAGCCTGACAAAAAATGATTGTCTTACATCCTGCCACAAGAATATGTGTAATCTTGGGCTGGTGCTGTAAATGCTTAGTTACAGTCCCTTCCAGGAGAATATAAGATATAATGTTACCTCAAGGTATTTTACTGCCTGTGACAAATTAAAGCTATATAACCTTCCCAATCTAGCATTTTCATACTTCTAATAATTTTCAAATGCTTTCAGGTTTATGGCAAGAATTGACAATAAGTCTGGATGCTCTCAGCACAAGAATAGGAGCAGGAAGTGTCCTTCGCTCTCTGTCGATTTACAAGCACAAGTTGGATGTGCAAAACAGCAGAGGTGAGGAACAGGTTGAAGAAGAGTGGCTGTGTTGTGGCTCCAGCCTGGGAGTACTTTCCAAGAAAATTACTCAAGGCAAGAAAAGAGGATAGTTGTGGTAAGATTGGCAGAAATGAACACATAAAACAAGCATTGTGGTTCCTGTTCATGAGTGTCACTGTATCTGCATCATTTCTCATTGAAATTGACGTATTTACCAAAATCAGTGAAAGCTGGAAATTGCAAACTTCATTCTGCACATTTTTTTTGTAATGATATTGAGTAAGTTTGAGATGATGATTAAAAATCATTTACTATTTGATATGTCTCTCTGCAGAAGATTATGCACTCTTAAAATGTGATCCCTGTAAAACCCTAATTAGCCTAACACATAAGGGTTTCTATTCCAAGTAAGATTTCTGTTGCGTTTTGTCTGTGAGCTCAGTGGTGAACAAAAGACAAAAGGGAAGAGAGAAAGAGTGATAAGATTCACTCTTGTCCAGTTATGAGCTGTGCACTGAATTTGTACAAACTGCCCATCCCTGTTGTATCCAAATGTTTAACCACAAGCTGATTTCACTCATAATCGCTGTGTTGCCCAAAGCCAGTGGTGACAGCTGCACCATGGTGGTTTCAGCCGAGGGAAGGAGTGGTGGCTTTTGGTCACACCACTGTGCTGTTTGCTGTGCTGATAGCAGCTCTATCAGAGGACAATATTAATCTACTGAGTTGGAGGCCAACTGCAGTTTCTTCAGCACACAGGATTTATATCTACCTTCCCTGTTTATTCTTCAGAAAAGATTTTGTTTTTCTGCCTTTTTTTTTTAAACTGTTTCAAAATTGGCACATTGAGATAGGATATTGAGTTAACCTCCCAAGCTATTGTGTTTGTTGTTGGTTTTGTTTCTATGTACTCTGCTGACAGCTCTGCTGGCAGTACCTTGTACAAAGTGCTTTTACCAGACAAGTTCACAATGAGCCTTGAACAGTATCTGGAGGGGAGAGAGGTGCCTTAAATATTCCAATCCCAAGACTAAAAGTGGAATAAAAATTTAGGTGGGAGGGGAATATAGTGTGAAACGATCAAAGCTGTTGTTTGCGAGGTCACGGCTCAATGCATTGGTAGGATTACAACAAATACATGATTCAAAATAGAGTATGTAGTGAAAACTCTTGTCATACAATCATCTAGAGAACTAGACATTAGAGAAATAAAAGTTAAGCAATTAAAAGCCTGTTTGATGCCTTAGGCATGTTTCAGTTCGTTGTTCGTCAGCTCCACTGCTCTATGTATTCCACTTAACAGTTCATTTGACTGAATTTGGGACCAAAAAAAAAAGGACACAAAAAAACATACAATGCAAAAGAGTAAAATGTTATGCTTTCTCAGGTCCTTTTGGCTGCAAGTCAGAAGTCAAGGTGACATATGAGATACCTTATTTATTGCACAGACAATACATAAACAAACAGTACATACAGAGTCAGAGAAATCTTTTATGTCTGTACTATTCCTCTTATGTTTGCTTTTCAATATTCTAAAACTTTCAATTCTAAAAATCGGGAAGGAAAATAGAGAGAACAGCAGCTCTTATATTTTGCAAGTTAGAAGTTAGGTCTGACTGTTTTCTCAGATGGATTTTAATACTCTTAATTGTTTGTAACATGAGAGAGCAGTAAAGTTTTACATTCTTATATTCCAAGTATGTAATATAAGAATTTCTCTATCACATCAGACCTGACAACCTTGTAGCACGAGGTCCCAACTGTGATAGTAGCCAGACACTATGGCAGGTGCTGAAAGAGCCCTTGAGTAGACATTTAGGGAAGAAATAAGTTCACATCTAAGTAAGCTTTTCCATGATACACCTGACTTGATATCAGCCATAGACTTCAAGCTTTCCAATATTTGAGAAAGCTATTAAATTATTTTTATTAATAAACACATACTGTATCTGTGCTTTCTGGGGCTTGACCTTCTGGAAGGCAGCCCCACAGAGAGGGACCTGGGCATCACGGTGGATGAAAGGCTGACCATGAGGCAGCAGTGTGCCCTTGTGGCCAAGGAGGCCAATGGGATCCTGCAATGTATTAAGCAGAGCGTCTCCAGCAGGTCGAAGGAGGGGATTGTGCCCCTCTACTCAGCCCTGATGAGGCCGCACCTGGAGTTACTGTGTGCAGTTTGGGGCTCCCCAGTGCAAGAGGGATGTGAGGCTGCTAGAGAAAGTCCAGCGCAGGGCTACAAAGATGATCAGAGGCCTGGAACATCTGCCCTATGAGCAAGGGCTGAGAGAGCTGGGCCTGTTCAGCCTGGAGAAGAGAAGGCTGAGAGGGGACCTCATCAGTGTGTACAAGTACCTCAAGGGACGGAGTGAGGAGGATGGGGCTGGCCTCTTCTCAGTGGTGGTCAGTGATAGGACTAGAGGAAATGGTCACAAATTGAAGCATCAAAAGTTCCACAGGAACTTGAGAAAGAATTTCTTGACAATGAAAGTGGCAGAGCCCTGGAACAGGCTGCCCAGAGAGGCTGTGGAGTCTCCTTCTCTGGAGATCTTCCAAACCCACCTGGATACCACCCTGTGCCCTGTCCTCTAGGCGCCCCTGCGTGAGCAGGGCGGTTGGACTAGATGACCTCTAGATGTCCCTTCCAACCTTAAGCATTCTATGATTCTATGTCTCTCACTATCTCATTAGGCTCATGAATGTTGTCATATCAGAATGAGAACTTAATCACTTGGAATTTCCAACTCTGAATAGATTCAAGAAATCTCAAGACAAAATCTTTTGAAACACTTTATTTTAGTTTTTGGGCTAAAGAAATCATGATCTCAAAATGAAATTTTAATAGAAAATATGCAAAGGTGCTGATTTTTTCCTTTTGATTACTCTGCATTACTGTCTCTTTCATCTACCAAATACTGACCATCACATTTATTCTGTTGGTCTGGGGAAAAAAAGAATAAACTATTAAGGGCTCATTCAGACACGTATCATAGGTAAAATAACATTGCTATCCTAGTATACCAACACACTGTAATTCTGTTAACTAACAACACACTGTAATTCTGTAACACTGTTATTAACTCTGCCACAAAATTCCTTTTCTTTGAAAGATGATTTACAGCTGCCTGAGGAAGAAAGTTCCATTTCTTAAGTCCCTGCAAAGAGAAGATTAGAGTTGGTATAAGAGTGGGTGTTACAGGGGGATTCCATGAGAAAAAGAATTATCCTCATCTGGAAATCATTCAATAGGAAATGTTATTAGGTAGAACAACTCCATGCCTTAGGAAAGGCTAACACTATTTTATTCTCAGCTAGCACATTTGGATACAACAGGATCAAACCCTACATCCCTTAATCATACACCCCTTTCTCATTTGGTAATAGCTTACTATGATCGAGACCATATCAAGACTCCTGGCCTTATGGTCCTGTGTCTCTCATTCCTGTATCTGATGGTAAGCTAGTGCAGATCAGTGGACGAGAGAACTGACTGAGAGAACTGAAGTGGTATTTTGCTCTTAGTTCATCAAAGTCAATGGTCAGGTGGAAATCTATATCATGAGCGCGAGAGAGAAGAAAAAGCAACAGTCAGCATTTAAAGTGCTGTAATCAGTCATGGAAGCAGGGAAGACATGGTCTCGCAAGCTGGTAAGAATCAAGATCTAGGAAGACAAACCTGAAGAGAGAAAGGAGGATGCAGTTTAAAAACACAGGGTCCGAACATTTATACTTGACACATACTTTGTCTGATTTCTAGATGCTATTAATTCATTTTTTGTACTCATTATTATCTTAACTATCTTTGGTCTTCAAGTGTCAATTTGAGCTGAATGAAAAGCCATTGAGGACGTTTTACTAACAATTAATTTAACGACTTCTAAGTATGACTAGAGGTTCTGGACTTGGGGTACAGGAGAAAAGGAATCAGTAAAGCATAAAAAAGGTAAAAAGAATCGAGAAGGTAATGGAAGTTTTAAAGAGATCTGCAAATTTGCCAGTGGAAAGAGGAAGAGGAGATAAGTAAAAAGGTTGGTATGGAAGAAAAAGAGAGACCTGTATAGAGAGAGCTGAAAAAGACCAAGATCACTGAATTATGAAAGACATAGGCATTTGTAAGACAGGTAAAGTCAGGTATGTTCAGCTGCAGCTGAAATCAGCTGAAGTTTGAACACTTAGTGCATTGATATCAGTCATCCACTTTTGAAATGCACTTTCAGTTCTGTGTTTTTATTTAAGAAAACTCTTACAGCTGTAAGCCCAAACACTATTCATCAGTAATATATATTGACATTTTTACAACTGAGCAGTTCACAGTTATTGCTTTTTTTTGGCTAATTATGATTATAGAAATCAAAGCTGTTGTATTTATGTATATATCCTGTGAGCGCTTTCCATAGCTACATCTTTACACAACATTAAGCTTCCCTAAAATACTGAATTATGCACTATAGAGAGTCTTCAAGACTTTCGTATTCTTAACAATCATCTATTGATTCAAATTGTTCTTCAGTGCCTAGAGTGGAAACTGTTAGTGTAACACAAGTACTCATTATACTGTTGAGTGGCTGACTTAATGCTTAAATAATGTACACTCTACCTACCTATTCAAGTATACTCTTTTTACAAAATGATTAACTATTTTAGATACCAATTCATCACCCAGAGGTAACACATACATATATTTAAAGTCCTTAACAAAATTCGGCTGGCAGTTTAAGTAAATTGTCCATCTCTGTGGAAAAATCATGTCTGGTTTCAATTTTCACCACAGTTCTAGATGATATTATAGCTCAGTATTATTCTAGTATCACCACAGGTATTCCCTTACAGGCTGGAATAGAGTGATCGACATGTAATAGATGCTTATCTTTGATACCTTTTTCAGTGCTACTAGCAGGAGGGCTCCTCAGATAGCCAGCTGAGAACCCAGCTCTCTCTGATCTCCTGGAGGGATATATGGCTTAAGGGAAGCGACTTGCTATAGCTGATGGGGCCCCTGGCTTTAACTTCTGAAGGCATCCAGTGATTGGTTTCCTTTCGCAGAAAACAGTCCTGGACTCATCCACATGCCAGTCACATTTTGTGCATCATTTACTTTGAAGTCAATTTACTTTTCAGTTTAATTTCTCACAGTCTTGGAAAAAAAAAAATTTTTTTTTTGTCTGTTTCAACAGACGTAGAGGAATGTTGCATGATCTCATGATTCTGGGGCATTTAATATCACTTCAATTCTAATCTATCTCTGTAGTTCAGAAAGAAAGTTCTTTTAGAATCCCAAGTGTTCAATTTGGTTTTATAACTATTACTACTTCTTATACTGCTATCATTATTACATAAAATAGGCAGTTTTGGAGTGAGGGTTGAATTTCACTTCAGCAGTTTCTACCTATTTTCTGAAGGTTGTTTCTAATCTTTGAGGCATTTGAATTTGCTTCCTGTTCCACTCACACCCTCCTACTTTCCAAATAAGTGGAGGTAGTTCAGATTCTGACTGTGGAGTAAAATGTACCCTCAAAAATAAATATTACGTCTGGATATTCACTGAAGGTGATTCATTGTAACCTTCATAAAATCATCCTTAAATCATACTGCTGTGTTATCCCTTTGGCTTAGCCCATCTCTGATGAATGGTATTTCCACACACAGACAGTGGAAGCAAATTAATGCCTGTCCTTCCAGTTTTATTCCATCTGAGTCATGCTACCATGTGTTAGCAGCTGTGGCATGTGGATATCCCTCAGCAGCTCCGTATACAGCTACAACACATTCTTTCAATTGTTTTAACCTGCACAGGTTTTGGTAATTGCGGGTCAGCTTTATGGTTTGCAAGAAGAAAAAGAAAAGAGATCAGGTTTCCAGTTCTTTAATTTAGACACAAACCTAACATATTGTGCTAAATCCAATCTGACTCAGGAATTTACCCATGAAAAGGGAAAGAATGCTTGAAATTTTTGGCTTGATATAGTCACAATTTCTTGTTCATATTGCTACTGTGTATGTTCCAGGAGAGATCTTCATTCACATGCAGATAAATTAAACACACACGCATGTTCTAAGCAAATGCAAAACAAAGTATGATGAGATGTGAAAATTCCATTTTGTTTGAAATTCAAAAATTAAAAACATTCAAGTAATATATTCAACTAATTACTCGTCATTAATTTTTATATGTAGTACTTGGCTCTTTCAAAATACTTTCAATTATTCTAGGCAGATAGGAAGCCTGGCGAGTCCCAGAGCTAAGACTGACAAGGTTTTTGGACACTGTCAAACTTTCAGGATCAGGCAGGCTTTCCTAAAACAACTGAGCTTTAAAACATTGGAGTATAAAGTCGTTGAGAAGAGAGTCAGTGAAATGAGTTTCTCTAGGAGCAATGCTGAAATCCCAAGGATATTAAATTGAAAGCATCAAGGCATCTGGGCTGTTTTCTCTTAGTAGCTAGATTTTGCTGGAAATATCCCCTGGAAGATTTTAATTTTAATGAACTCGCATTACTATTGTGATGACATAGTCTGTCATCCATCCCACCAGTCTGTACTCTAGTCAGCTAGTGCACATTTTGAAAATGAAGTTAGAATTCATCTACCTAATGAAAATTGCATCAGAAATTCCACAAACTGACTTCAATTAGATTTTCCCTCAAAAACAAATCATACATCAAAAAAAAATAGTATGGTAAATAATAAAACGAAAGTGTGGATAAATTATTTTAGAAGAGAAAACATATTAAAATGAGAAGTTATGCCTTTCTCTCCACTCTCAGATCTTTTTCCACATAGCAATATGTCAAAATGATAGATGAGCTTCCATGTCCCAGAGTTTATTCTCCACAGTATTAATGGCAATCCATTAGATTGAAGGAAAATTTTTCAAAGTGGTGCACAGGGATCATATTATGCAAGTCCCTTTAAAATCGCCAGGAGCCTGGAGGTTAACGTCTCCTCGCTCAGCTTTGAAAATGTACCTCTAGCGTATTTTCCATTTGCCTAGGCTTGAATCAGTTGGATGGTTCATTATGTTTTATTTCTTAAATATTATGGTTACACTTTCGCTACCAATACATGTGTATTTAAATCATAAAAGTGCATTTTGAAATCCCAAATCAAGCTTCCTTTCCATCTTTCATGTAATAAGCTAAGAAATATACAGTGTATATATTTTTCCCTAATTATATCAACTAATTATTTTATTACAAAATAAATGGCAGAGAAATTGCAGTCATAGAAAGGACAACTGTTCATTTATTATGCATAAGTTGCCAACTTCTAAATAAAATAGTCATTATAAGCTAATGTGAAACCTTGATAAATTAATAAAACTAATAGATATTAATTGTAATTTCAAATGATTCACTGTTGCTAATTTTGAAAAATTAGTGTATCGGACCAAAATGAAAATGTTATTATTTTGAATATCCATGTGTGAAAAGATCACCAGGATTAACTGAAAGAAGGATTATAAGCACTACCAAAATTAAAGAATGAAAGTGATGATCTCAAAGTGGTAAGTAATACTGCTGGGCAGGTTCGTAGATTGCAATATAGCACTTAAATTTATTGAAGACATATCAACCAATGTAGATATAAGTGGTCATGGAAAATGAAGCCTACAAGCACTCTATTTTCTCACTTAGAGGTGTTTATTTTACTTTTATTATCAATATGCGACTGGTACTGATGGGTAACTTGAGTACATTGTCAGAAACGATCTATTTATACACATCTGTGTCTTGTAAACATAATTCTTTAATAAATACAAGCCTAAGAGGTGCATGACTCTGAAACATAAAGAGCAAAAGTATGATGCATGAGCAGGATAGAAGATACCGATTTACTTATGTGTCTTCTTTTGCTGACTTAGCCTTGAACTGTTCTTGAATAGAAGGTTTAAAAGGTTTAAAAAGAAGGTTTTTCTTGGTGTTAAACTATATTCAGGAGGAAGATGGATGTCAACAAGTTCAATTAAATTTATCTCTCAGCTTAAGATCCAGGGATGACTCCCAAAGAAAGTCAGGATTTAAACAGCCGTATAGTTAGAGGTCTAGAATCCTAATCTGGGTCCAGAATTTATGAGCTGAATGGGATTTTTGTTGGTTTGTGTTTGTTTGTTTGTTTATGTGTTTGCTTTGTCTTTTCGCTATGATTTCTAATTTAAAGATTACATGAGATAAAGACAAAAAAACATATTCTGTCTCTTATGTTCCTTTGAGAAACACATACTGAATAAAATGTATTATGAATGCAACTTCAGAGGAACAGATTTCACAAAAAAGAGACAACTGTTTCTCCAGGGATCATATAAATTCTAAATTCAAGGGATGACCATCTAAATTCTTAATAATCTAAAATCCATCCATATTTTGAAAAAAAAAAATCAACAGAATTAAGGGAAAGGAAAGCCAGAGGAAAAACAGAAGCAGCACTTCAATTTGTCACAGCTAGAGGCAAACATGAAGCTGACAAAACAAGGGCCCAAGGAATCCATTAAAGAGTCAAATGCCAGAAAGAATCATTTTCAGATTTCATTGCCTGTGTTCCTAAGATTACCACACACAGAGAAAGGGGAATATGATAGTCAGCTCAAAAAACAAAATAAAAACAAAACAAAAAAACATGCTAAATGCTCTAATGCAATCTTGTTTTAAAGGTAACAGAAACTTCAGGGAGAATTCAGTACGCCATACCTATAGCAAAAGTAATCTTGTTCAGTTCAAATGGTAACACAAATATTCACACATCTGCGAAAGATCACGTGGCTTGTGAAGATGATCTAAAAATGAAACCTGTATTCATGCTAAAGAAATATATTACCAGCCCAAGGCTAAATTACTTATATTCCCCCTCCTATAACTCTCTTCCTATCCCTGTCTCACTACAGTTCCTGCTGTTTGCAGTCTTCAATAAGAGAAAATAGGTAGGTCCAGCCACAGACATTTTGACACCTGACAATTTTTTTTCACTTACCATTCTCCCCATTCATCACAGTTCTTCATTCAGTTTCCTCTACCCCTGCCTCCAAACCAGAAATTTGAAACTTTCTTTTTGGGGAAGTAGGAGCTATTGAGATGTCTTACTATAGTCTTGCATTAAGCCTGCAGAGGAGTGCCATTGTTCTCCACTCTTCACCTGAAAAGACCCCAAGGGAACAGGAATCAGGGTGGAAAAGCCCAGTCTCCTAAGCCAGACACAAAAATCAGGATCCCAGTTGCCTCCTTGCACATATGGTATACTTTTTACAGGTGGGAAAAGGTAGGGGAGATATGCCAGAAGAAATTCTCAGAAATGTGCTTATAGAGCAGTGCTATAACATACCATAAAGCATGAGCTTCTAACACTGTTATGTAAATGAATGTCTCCCTCACTCCAATTTAACAGTAATCTGACATGTGATCCAGTAAAATCAAAAGCTGCTAGTTATTATTTACTTACAAAGACAGCAAGTTTCTTGAAGATATTAAGAACTATAGTAAAGAAAAGGTGTGCACCTACATACCTTTAAAAATCTGCCTTTTCTCCACAGTCCTTGTGAGCTTATAAACACAAAAATAGCACACAGGGTAGCAAGAAGTTGTCCAGATGTTCAGTACCTGCTAGCAACACATGGATTTCTAATCAGCCTTAGTAGGATCCACAATAGAGCTGCAATCTATAGTTAAAGATCCTTTAAGTGTACTGTAAATAGTAGAGTCACTGACTATATATTTCTATCAAAATCAATTGTCAGTTCTTTCATTCCACCACCTCTGTGTCTGCTCTCTAGCTCTTGCTTACACAGGTATAGTTCTTGGGCGAGAGTCCATTACTCAAAAAAATGATTCTGCGCTTTGTATTCCTTCACTTTATTACTGATTTTAATTCATTTGACTTGAGCAAGATGAATCCTGCTCATGTGTAATGTCATTTAACTCGTCTGACCTCAGCAATGGATCTCATCTTAGGGGCTATTTGCATGTCCAGAGGACAATTCAGCAACAAGAAGGAGGCAAAACTTGGGTTTTTTTCTGCAGATTTCAAATTCAAGTCTGTGAAGACAGATATATTGGAAATATGTCAGGAGCCAGCTGGTGTTTTAAATTATTTTCCCCAGATTTCCCCTTGGATAACACTGGGGAAAAAAAATGTTGGTTTTAATTTAGTTGAACCTGCCAATACACTTATCTTTTCTGTATATCTATATGTCCCACCTCCCAGCTACTCTTTGTTCCACTTACTTGATGATGAAAGGATAAAAAACATTTTTTTGGCAAGTGACAGGGTACTTACTGCCCTCTAAAATGACCATTTTTTGTACTATGTGATATAATAGCAGCACAACACCTTCATTGTAGGTCCTCTCACTCTGGAGACGAGAAGTGAAAAAACTAATTGCTATATCTCTCTCCCCCCCCCTTCTTTTTTTTTTTTTTTGTGCAGCCAGTCCTAAAATACATTGCCAAAATCCTCTCCACTTTAAGATCATGCCTATCCCATTTTTAGTCATTCTGACTTTCTTTACTGTTTCCTTTGTGCAAAAGGTGAAGGGTCTTATCATTTCAAAACACTGACTCTGCTTTCATCTCCTCCTCCGAGTTTTGTATGCCAACTTCTCCCTTTTCATTTCCACTTTCAAATTAGTTTTAGTAATCTGAAACACTCTCTCTGATTAATTGTAGCAATTGGCCATCCTCTTGTCTTATTTCCAGAAAATCTACATGTAAATTGACAGTAGATGACACTCAATTATTTGATAAGAATATACCAGGCAAGAGAAGGGTGGAGTGGCTATAGTCATCCACAACTTAATCAGTGAGTTTGCTTATACTGCGTGAGTGGTCACCCTTTCCACATTACCTGCAGTAGTCATGAAGTACTATGCACCAAGGAAGCTAATACAGAACAATCTGGAGGCCTTCATATACTCTTGGATCTGTTCCGCTTATACAGATATACCTATCTATATATTTATATTTAGCTCCTTTTCTTCTAAAGGAACATGCCAAATCCCCAAGAGAACTTTATTTCCCCATCAGGAATTCACGTCACCATTGGGGAAAAGACAGGATGCTGCACAGCTAAAACTGTGTCAACAGCTGTTCTGCTGACATCTAGAAAATAACATAAAATAAATATTGGACCAATACCAAGTTATTTCAATTTATATCTAGATGTTCTATATTAACCAGTTAATGTAATGACATTGAAGTATGCAAAATCAGTTTCATCAGCACATGAATAATACAGAAAAAGCTCTTAGTAAATGAAGAACAGTTCTAAGACTTACAAAAAATCTGTATCGCAGAAAGTAACATTTTCCAAGAGGATGTTCTTTACATCATCTCTGAACACCACAGAAAATAGCTGGTTTTGTCCTGGATGAAGTGTATCCAGAGATACTTTGAATTAGATAACAAAACAGATAATGCCAAGCATTTTTCTCTATTTTTCCAAAGAATGGAAAGTCAAAAAGTATTCAAAACATTTTGATGCCACCATATGGATAAATTATAAACATGAGAGAGTATAATTTTTAAAATATATATTCACCTCTGTCTGCTAGTCAATTTTTATGAGTCTTTAAACATGTTGTGAAGACCTGCCATCTTTCCCACCATGAAACAAAAATCAAACAAGCCATTCAAGATAATGGCATTTCCTAATCCAGAGAGTATATCCATAATCTCAATTTAGGTAAGACTTAGGACCATTGGCACGTCCTTTAGAAACTTTAATATTTACCTCCTTATTATTTGCTAAATTGGCTTTAATTCTATGTAATACAGAAAGCAATATACAAATTTACCACCTCTGCTGACTGCAGTCACCCTGTGTTCCTTTGGAGGCTTCTATTAACTTGTCTTGAAGTTACAGCTCAGCTGATACTCCAAAGTCTCCCTGAGAGGAAGAAATATGCTCATATTTGTGATAGGGACCCTTTATTGTCAAATGTCACAAGCACCCACAACTTCGTGACCCCTTTAAATAATTGTGGAGAATTTGTTTGTGTCAAAACGTAGAAAGGATGAAACAGCACGTATGAAACTAGGCACAATAGCCTACTAACACTGGAATAGCACCCTTGGCTATTTCTTTGCTTTTATCCATCAGCTCGTCAGGTTCCATTACTGAAATGCCATTAAAATAAATGTCCCTTTTCCTCTTTTTTCTCCACCAAATAGAATGATACTTCTCATACAGAAAGGGATGAGTCACTCTCGGACTTTGAGTCATATTTGTATCTCAAACTGTGCCTTTTGTATACAAAAATTACAACTGAAAAGATCTGATAATATGTTTCTAAAACAGGGAATAGGTGTAGCTTATATAGCTCCATTTAATATAATTCACTTGCCTCCTTTTATACATGGTGCCCTTCTTGGAATCATAAAGTATGCAGTGGAAAACAGCTCTTTTCACAATGGGACATATCTGATTTGCCAAAATGACATGATACTGTTGCATTAGTAAGATGAAAGGCTTTTATCTTGCTCAGAGATACACATACTATAGTCATTTCAATAGATGAAATGTCAAACTGCTTGGGTGTATCAGTTGTGACATATAGACAAGTAATTGCCTTGGGAAGCTCTAAGGTAGTAAGTCTAAGATACATGAGGATGCAGAGCTAACTAATGCAGATGTTGCATTTTACACCTATTAGACAGAAAAAAAAAAAAAAAAAACAGCTAGCAGCTTCTGTGAGAAATAAAGTAATACTGTAGCTATTTAAAAACTAAAATCCCTTCACATTTAATCAGAGACCTTCCTCACACTCATCCTCATGAGATTCGTCCCACTGGTAAATATTTAATCAGTTACTATGGATATGTCAGTCCCCATTCTCGCATAGTCCTTTGGCTGACCAAGAGAACACAGTTGTGTTACATATGACATGGACCAGCGTATTACGTTTTTATAATGGGGGTAAAAATAACAAGAATTTAAAACTTAAATTAATATTCCCTAAAATATTTCTAAGAATAGTTTGCTGAAATAAATTTTAAACATGAATATTTAAAATATAAAAGCCTAGCTGCAAGATATAAATATACAGAAGATATTTTCCATGACATCTTAAATATTCTAAATCTTTATTCTAGAACCTGGGCTGATGTACTGTTGAGTTTCAAAACACATGTTCATTAACCTAATATAGATGTAGGCAGAGCTGAGTGTCAGTATTTGTACCTATAATGTTGCCTTTTTATCCAAAGGTTGCTTTGCGTATGATCTTTCTACAAAGACTCGGTGCCTTAAGATTGCCTTAATTTCTCCAATTTGGAGATCTCACACTAGACAACATGATATAAATCAATACAGTTTTTGTAAAATGCCCGACTGATTAACTTTTGTTGACCTATGATAGAAATGTCAAACTTGTTTTTTTTACCTCTCCCCTTGTAATCAACAACCCCTAATGAATGAGCATAACAAATGCTAAGATGCAAGTACAAAAGATCATTTGTTTCAAGATTCTCAGATCAAAAGGGCATTGAACTGGTTGAAACTATGAAAAAGGTTAATGACCTCTTCGTAACCTTCGACATAGTAGTAATAAAATAAAATAAAATAAAATAAAATAAAATAAAATAAAATAAAATAAAATAAAATAAAATAAAATAAAATAAAATAAAATAAAATAAAATAAAATAAAATAGTGTAGATTTTTTAAAATATTCTAACTGAAGAGGAATATTAGCTATGAATATTATACAGTGATTATTCCTTTTGTTTGTATTTCTTTTGCAGTACACTTCTCATTAAGAAATCTACATAGACAAATGTAATATTTATACTGACAAGTCTCCAGAATTCAGGAGTTTATAAAATAATGACTGTATATTCCACTTTAATTTTATCAGTTATGTTATGAAGAACTATTTAATGATAGTAAAACAGTACTAGTCATGATCGCAGCTAAGCTAGAATAATTTTATTATAGTCTTCAGCTGACTACAATTGTAAGTCAGCTGAAAATCATCTCTGAATAACACATTTTGAATATTAATCAGCATAAATAATGCAAGTTTAGTGTTAAAATGATTCAAAACAAACAGTCCCCCACGGGGAATTTCTTAAAACTAATCCTATTAAAATGTTCAGACTGGGAGTAGCCAACTATGTAAGACTTCATCTACCTACTTTTTAGGTAGAAGAAGCCTTTATCGTCTGCAAAATGTGATTCTAGCCAGTCATTTATTTAATTTGTGACACATATTAAAGCTAAATGGCAGGGACATGACTATCAGTTTTGTATCCTGTTATCATTCCAGTGTTTACATTTTTTTTTGTGAAAAAGGGATATGAACCTTCCTGCACTATTAATAGTTTAATCACAGTAAAATCTAGGTCCCATCTACAGACAATTCAGTAAAATCCACTCCTTGATAAATAACAGCAATAGAACAAACCAAGATTTGAAAAGATTTCAAACATTGTACTAAATTCAACCATTGCAAATTAGATTAAACAAGATCAATTAAATCACATCAGCCAGATCTGCTAAATCAATAACCAGCCTGTTAGTCTTTGGTACTATTACTAAATAAATTGCCAGCAAACCACACTAACCTTATTGCAGACCTGCTTCAGCTGAAATCAAGAGGAGAAGTTTCCTAAGTTGGTAGAGCAAGATCATCAAGGGTTTCCAAAAGTACTGCATGGGAGAAAAGCCTGTTCCTCCAATATCCTCACATGTAGCCCAGATTATCTAAATGTATGAAATAAATTGAGACTTTTTGGCTTTCATTCTTCCTTTGAATAAAAAATAAATCACTTACAAACCCTCCAGGTTGATAATGTCATTATTTTCCCAATAAATTTTGCGTAAGACATAGCCCCACAGAGGGGCTTCTAAATATTCCTTCTAAATATCTCACTGAAATGCAGCCCAACAAATTTCTGCTCAGAATATCTCCTGTCAGTTAAGCAGATCTACCTGAAAAACACCATATCCCAACGAATTAACACACCACAAGGCTTTACTGCCTGTTATTTAAGCAGTAAAGTCTAAATATCTTTTTTTTCTGTGAAAGGGAAATCATTAATGCAATTTACACTCCATTAACCAAGTTCCCAAGCATCACTCAAGAGTACAAATACTTATAGCATAGTATAGTTTGCCAAAATCTTATGATAGGTAACAGTACTTTTCGAATAAATATTTAGGTACTCTTTTATCTAATTATTATAAACATAATCTCAATAAAAGCTCAGAAGTTACATTTGCCGTTTTTAAATCTTGCATTTTGAAAGGCTTTATTTGTGTATGTGATGTTCCTTATATTTAAAGTAGACATTTCACTGAAATGTAGGATGACTCATGTGATGAAGTGATTTTATTTTATTTTATTTTATTTTATTTTATTTTATTTTATTTTATTTTATTTTATTTTATTTTATTTTATTTTATTTTATTTTATTTTATTTTATNTTTATTTTATTTTATTTTATTTTATTTTATTTTATTTTATTTTATTTTATTTTATTTTATTTTATTTTATTTTATTTTATTTTATTTTATTTTATCCTATCCTATTCTAATTTACTCCCTTTTAATTCTGATAATCATGTCACACAACCAGATGGGAATATTGTTGTGTGAAATGATAAAAGACTTGTCCCCACACACATGAAAGAGCACAGAGGCAGGTGGACATATCTGGACAAGCCTCTGTCCTGACTCTTCCCTTAGTTCTCATAGGAAAGTCATCAGCTTCATGGACGAATGACAACAGTTACCATAATAGGGTCAATGGAACCAGCTCTCCTCAGAGAATGAGAGAAGGTGCTGCCTTTGGGTACAAAGAAAGCATCTTGGGTTTGCACATGGCTTATTGAGGGATGCTTAGGGTAAGCAAAACAGGGAAAAATGCAGGAGGGATAAAAATTGTTCGAGGACAACCAAGTCAGGCAGCTGGTGGGTGACTTGAGTGTTCAAGTCCAGCTACTGAGGGATCCACATTGCACATACGGTACACATACCTATTTGTTTCTTATTAATAGACCTTCATGCTGATCAGCTCAGTGAACTGTAGTGCCATTGGTACTGCTTTCATATGAGTGTTGTGTATGTCTGTGCTGATTTGTATGGCCAGCCAGGTACATATGTTTATATGTGTTATATACATGTGTTTGTGCAGGGGATTGTTAGGAATAAATGTTCAGCTTTGCTAGGTTTTGGACCTAGGGCTTGATACAGTGACAGAGGATCTTGTTCGAACTCATGATTTTTTGAAGAAAATTGGCAAGAATAATACGTAAACCATCAATTATGTCATTCAGTCTACACATACAGCTCTGGAATATTAGTTAAGACTCTTTCTTCTCTACCTGTTCATATGCTTCTCTGTCTCTTTAGCTTTGAAGAAAGGAAGAGAGTAACCATATAACCAACACAGTAATCATCTTTCATGTCTCTTTCTCACAGTTCCATAGCTTCTTTAAAACATAAATATTATGGTAAATTAAGATATACACCATGCCATTATGACTAGAATCACACTCTGAAATATTCTAGGTGCTTTATCATGTTACATATAGAGCTGGTTACCTGAATCTCACTCTCCTAAAAGCTGGCCTTCGTAAATTATTATTTATTTAAGAATATCAATTTTAAATAACTATCACCCATCTTCTCCTTCTTTTCTCTTTTGAGATTCTCTTTCTTAAACCTTTCCTATTATAACACTGCATCTTATAACTTTTCCTCTGAGTCACTACTGTGAGATGCTTTGTGCTGTGTTGCATTAGCTCCTCATCAATGTCCCACAAGCTTCCAGAGATCAGTGTCTCACAGAGCATTTTTAACCTGAAGTTCAATGAGATTCAACACTTTCCATTATCACTTTGTTTATAAGGAAGCTTATTATGCTAATTTCAAAGTAATCTTCAAGGAAGATATTTTAAACAATCTTATTCTGTGAATATATCTGATATATTTCATATTATGAAATAGAAAAAAAAATCATTTAGTAAATAAGAATAATAATAGTCCATAGAGAGAGATAAAAGCACTTCAGGTTCAATGAAGGTAATACAGAAAGAAAATCCCCAAACAGAGAAAGGTTGACTTAAACATTTGATGCATTTTAATGCTTTAGATGAAAGGCTTCTATTTGGCAATCTGCAATTGAACTTCAAAAACTTAGAATGGGAGGGAACTAAAGTATTTCCAAGGTCATATTTCAAGGGAAGAGGGAGAGTTTAGAGAGTTGGAGCTGAGGAATATGTTGACACTTCAGTCTAAATCCCATTCTGATTAAAGAAATAAAAAAGGAACTTATGAAAGTACTCTCCATTCAGATGATTTTGCATGCTCAAATGCAAAAAAAAAAAAAAACCACAAAAACTAAACAACCAATATTATAATTGTATAATCTAAACAACAATATGTACATTTTATGATGTATGTAAAACAGATCTTGGAATTAACACCTCCAGAAATATCTATATAATAAAAAAGGCTTTTGTTTTTAAAAAAATCTTGTATTAACACTAAATTCATCTTGCCATTTGGGGTAGACCTTCCAGAAAATTAAAGTTTCTATATTTTTTCATATATATACAGCAAGACTTGTAACTTTTATAGTACCAATATTATTCTGTGCACTTGAGAAATAAGATAAAATTCCTAGGTCGTCAAATCTTAAATTTACAGGAATAGGTTATCTACTTATCTCACTGGAAGCTGTGAGAGCTGCAAAAAGCATGAAAGAATTTATGGTTACATACTTGTCACTAAGGGTCTTGGTAGGAAAGCACAGAAAGAGCTTTGCTTCTCAGGCAAAGAGTATCATCTCCAGCAGGACAAAGTTAGAGTAGCATTTGCATTATAATCTTGCATACTTCTATGCATGATATAATGAATCTGCTATACCCGGAATGGCTAAACTGCTATTTATCACATTCCACTACTTTACAAATACGGAAACACTTATAATAATGTTCCTTATCCTCTATTTGGGCTTCACCTGCTTTCACTCTAGAAATATTACAACTTTTCTCTGGGATGCCAAAGTTCTTAGCTTTGCTTACCGTTAAGTGATGATCAAACATTATGTTTGCCATTAAATTTTACCTTCTCAGTAGTGTTTACTCATTAAAAAAAAAAATATGATTAGAATTCATCTCACCTTAATTTAGACATATAATAGTTGCCTTGTGTCCCTTTATAGTACATGACACTTCCATTTGAAAGTGCATCCCGTATTAAGACTAATGTCTGCTATAATTGCTTAGTCGACTCTGGGGGTAACATTTTTTTTTGTGATGGGTATAAAGAGAGTTTAAATTACTAGCTCATATTTAGAAAAATTACTTGGATGTGCTCAAGTTGAATGTGGATATGACATTCTCTGTGCCACTATAAAACTTGGCACTGAGCCTGTTTCTCAAAAGATATAATCATGTAATCACAAGTTTATTTAACACCATTAAGTCAACTATTAAGTTCTTTTCTCTTCTTATTTTTTTTTTCCTCTCAAGACACCTTAAAGTTGTATTAAATAATGTTAAGAGGATTGGATATCCTACCCTGAGTTTTCTCAGGGTAGAAGGGCCTTCAAACCCTGTAACACTTAAGAAAGCAAGGAAAGCAAATGTTTCCATCTTTCAACAACTTTTGCCTTCAATGAGAAATAAAAGTTGGCACTGTCTCTGTGGAACTCCTGATTATAGTCTTATGTATAAAGGACCTAGAAATATGTCAAAGGCCTCCCATTACTTTTAAATGAGTGGGTTCTGTCTTTGTCCTAGAAGGACTGTGAGAGAAAAGTAGATTCTCCATGAAACTTTGCTCAGTGGTTACACTCTATTATAAGACACTATGGATTAGCAGTCAGGGCAAATGCCATTTTTGAGGATGAAATGCTTTACAATGCAGTTGACATTTACCTTGAATTCACAGAATTTAGAGATGAAAGTGAGAGAGAAAGGAAGACAAAAGCTCCATTAACTTAACCAACTCACCTCCTGCCATGAATCTTGCTTCTTGCAAACACATTTTCTGGTATAGAGTGCAGCCTAGCTCTAAATGTGCTGAAACGATGGAGCTTCCATCACTCCTTTGGGATCCTTCAGTGCTGTTAATTGGCTTACAAGAGCCAATTCTGTGGAACTAGAAAGCTGAAGGGCAAAGTTTAATTTCTGACCTTTAATTTTATTTCTGTAATTTGAACCAACTCCACTGCAGTAAGACTTGGTGAAATTTTTCAGCTTTCATTCAGTTTGATGGCTGAATTCTAATAGTTCTGCCTATGTATTCTGTAGCAAAATTCCGTAAGCTGGGAAATATATGCTTGTACTTCTTATGATTAACACAAACATATCCACACACACAAAAAAGGAGCTCTCTCAGAGTCAACTAACTTGCAAAAATAAACACTATTCCAAAACTGGAAATAAGTCAAAAGAAGGAATGTTTAGGCATCAGAAATCTTCTTTTCTCTACTCCAAAAAAAAATCTATATTTCTCACTGGGACTATATACTACTACGAGAAAGCATTCAGTGTCATTGGTGACTTGACTTTCAGCGATGTATTTCTTCATGCATGTTAAAGATCAGTTTAGTCTGAAAATTTTTGGTAATTAAATTCTTCAGGAAAAAAAAAAGTACTTGATATACTTTGGAATATCATGGTAGTTCCAGTCATAAGAGTTTCATTGTCATAAATGGAGACTCTAATTCACGTTAGAGTAGGTTCTCCTTTTCTCTGGAACTTTTTTTTTTTTTTTTTTTTTTAAAGATGTCTATGTTGGGATGTGTGGAAAAGGAATTTTTACCATACCTGATTCAAGAAAGTTTGACCTTCAACATTGTGGGCAAGTCATCTTTTCATATCGAAATTATTTACTTTTTATGCAAAAGTATATATTAAGGTAAACAGAGTGACAATTCTGCACTGCAAGAAGCAACTCTACCAGTCTACATGTAGCAGCACAATTCAATGAAAAGATATCGGCTCAAACATAAAACAGTCTGTACACATTTATGCAAGGCTAATAAAGACTGATTATTCCAATGCATTGTCATTTCTTTTTCTCTATCTCAGAGATTAAAAAATAAAATAAAATAAATCCTCAGCTTTGAATTGCCTTGGATTACCTCCATGGTGAAATGTAAGAAGTTTTTCTTGGCTTTATTGTCATTGTTGTTTCCCCCACACACATCAAGTCTTATACATTTCACAACATGACAAATTAGCAGTCTATTTCTTTCACTTTTGCTTGATTTCAGTCTTTGGAAAACAGTTGAATCAAAGTCAGCACCTATATACAGAAAACAAAACATCTGAATACTTGCCACATATTCCTTACCTAGTTGCCTGGGGACAATTGGGGTCACTAATTGTGTCCATGAATTACAAACTTTGGGGCTGTATTCTTCTCAATAATTTGGATAGTTATCAGAAATGAGTGAGCAGACAGAAACGATGGACCCAGTGTGCCCAAGAAGAGCCCTCCAGGCAAATATTTGAGAGTCTTATTTATTCATGTAAGTAGATTAGGCTACTGTCATTGGATCCTCCAGTGATATCACCAGTATAAGTGAGTTCTCATGAGGATGCAAAGATGGAAAGATTCTTTTCAAATCAAATATTATCATTTTCCCATGCGTCAGTTTATCATCAATACTGAGAAGAATCATTTGGAGATGAGGCTTGCTCAACATTTTGCCTTCCACTCCCTTGAATGTCCTCATTCATGTGAGTGTAGTTCCAGTTCAGCTTAAAAAGAGAGAATATAATTTTATTG